>CM068837.1:60831257-61431257 GCA_028554795.2 Sinohyriopsis cumingii
TTTAGATATATTAATACAATATATACCTTATGTAAACTAATTATTTGCATAATATATAGCCATACATATATTACCTGCGTTGATGTCTCGCTGATAGACATAGACACACAGTTTGTTTACGCTCGTTCTTAAAGTTTCTAACTAAACATGTAAATGTCCATGACGTCGTCACCCAGCAATTGCTAAACCTTTGTTTCTACATACAAAAATCCTTACAGCAATCGACAAATACTTAAATAACCATATCGAAATGCACAACAAATGGAACTAAAACCTTAGGAAAAGATGATTTATATTATTTCTTCATAAATTAATTTCCTATAAAAACAAGTTGTACGTTAGCATGAGCGATCCAACTCTATGAGTAAACATTCTAGTTTCTTTAAAAAGATATGGTTTGAACAATTTAGTAATTTGATAGCATCAAAAATGTGAAACCTTAGCCGAAAGAATCACCTTAGTTTATAAAATAGCGACACGTATTTTCCTCGATGCAATTAAGCATTATATATTTTGATATTTTTAATAATGAAAATGGATATATATGTTACGATAGACTTCCAATTAGGACAGCCGTGTCCAGATTTCGTAAATTTCATGTTTCCAGTGTATTCGTGGCTGTTTATGAAGTGAAATAATAGCATTACCTAATATTGCATTTAAAATGATAAGTGTTATATAAAATTTTTGACACTCGTTTTGACCGGGCAGCACTTTCCCATTAACAGCATGATATTTTAACACATGTGGAAACATATTTGACAGTCAACCTTTCAAGATGAGGTTCATACACCAAATTCACTAGATGTCGCTATCTAGTTTCGAGTCCTTTTCGTTCAAACAAGAGCCATTTATTGCATTGGCTGACATCTGATTTATAATCATGTAAAATTGAAATTGACCGGCAAGTTCGTGTACGGTCAGACGGTTTCTAAATACATTTATTAGAATGCTCAGTTGTTTTGATAGCAACGACTATTATAAATTGTGCATGTATTTGATCCGTATCTTGAAAGTAATGCTTACGATGTTTCTCTAATTTTCAGATCGTCATCGATTGTCGATGGCACAACGTCATCATTGGTCCAATATTGAATGAACTTTGCCAGGGTAATTTTTGTCAAGGTTTTTTAAACTTGTTCATTCGATATATAATAATGTGTAAATCGTTGTTTATATTGGTCTAGTGTTCCCTCGGGTTATTTTATATTCCGATATTTACCATTGGTGAAAACAAAACAACAATAGGAATAACAATAATACTACTACCGCTACAACTACTACTACTAATACTGCTACTGCTGACACTAGTATTAATAGTACTAATATTGTTGCTACTGCTACTACTGATGCTAATTGCACTACCACTACTACTAATAATAATTATAATCGCCGTATTATTCGTAGTATTCTAGCGTTAGTATTGCCAATATTATTATTAGTAGTCTTAGTTGCTTCAGCATAAGAACTAGCGCATATCATATTAGTTATAACACTAGATTTTGCCTTAATGCACTTGTAACGATTATGGTGCAACAGTTGAGCCAACAAAAGACTGAAAATAAAATTACATGTTAATTCGAACTCAAAAGTCATCATTGTTCTCTGTATGACATCCAACTGTAGGAGAATGATTTCTTTCTTACATGACCTGAAGGCGATTGTGACACTATAATTGGAAAGCAAAAGTCATGACATATTTTGTATAGCGTGAAAGCAGTGAACTTTCTAACATTTTAATACACAGTTCGTATAATATTGGTAATTAACGCCATTTTGGTACAGAATGGATGGCAATCATGTGACTACTCTAGATAGAAAACAGCGAAGCTACTGAAAGTGTTATATCCGGAGTGAAGTCATCAGTATCTTAGATCCATAATATAAATATATAATAAGAGATTTGTATTTAATGCCGGCAGGTAATATATAACTTTGACCGATATCTGTATTGAGCTTCCATCTGGTACCATGTTCATATTTCCGACTCCAATACCTTCAAAAACCTTTTAGCCAAAGTGTTCGTATCTAATGTTCCATTGGTAGCATCCACGCTGGTCAGTATAATAACTAAACAGCCAACTAAGAGGAGCATTTTCATCATGTTCATGATGATGCTTCAGAAAGTGGGCTTCTTTCGTCGATGAACACAACTTAATAGTTAAATTTGCTCTAAACGGATTTTTCCTACATACGCACCGTTTTGTACAAACGCCAAGGCATCTTATGCATACATGACGTCAATAAAGGTTAACCAGTTATAGATCTACTCCGTGTTTACTACATATGGAAACTAGTGAACTCTAAATCATATGAAGTATAATTGATTAGAAAGCACATATACCTGTATACATGATGACGTGACTTCATACTAAAGGCAAGGCAACGAAACGAATTAAAATAAGTATAATAATTGTCAGTACTATTATAAGCACTAACATTCTGGTAAATATTTCCTTCCGTTCCTTCAACCAAATTTTCGATAACATATGTCAAGAAGAATTGTATTTAAGCAGAAAGACTTAATAAAGTTTTGCCTATCGTTTTCCAATTATCAGCATTAAGTAAATACTACTACTACTTCTACGAATAATAATACTTATAATGACACCAATAATAACAAATATTAATAACAACCATCAACAATAATAATAAAATGAATATATTTAACACAGTGTGCCTCAGTTACGATATTTAAAACAGATTATCAAAATCAAATAAATTGAAATAACATAATGAAAAATAAACATTGTGTAGTTCTAATATGTCCTGAAAACTTAAGATTAATTGCAAGCTGAAGCAAGTGTTTGGAAAAGGTAATTCATTCCTCTCATAACTCTTTTTCATAATTTTATTTCATGATTTTAGTTGCATTTCCAATTACGAACTGATGTTATACATTAATGAAACAGTCATCTGTTTCTCTCTTATATGAAAAACACATAAACATTCAAAAACATCTGGATGATAGTCGATGTTGAAGTAAGTATAGTTTCCTTAATTGTATTCTCTCTGATGCTCGTATTAACCATTACGATATGTATTCATACAATGACACTAAGTTATACTTCAAAGACTAATTCCAGATGAAATATATCGATTATATCAATCTGAATTTATTTCTGATTCCTTTAGGTTATTTTACATTTGCATTTTGTTCATATGTAAAACTGCTTGTATATCCCAGTATTTCATTATATATCATTATATTCTTTTCCAATTATCAGCTTTAAGTAAATACTTCTAGTAATAATAATAATAATAATAATAATAATAATAATAATAATAACACTTATAATGACAACAATAATAACAAAAAATAATGACAACCATCATAAATAATAATACAATATTAATATATTTCATACAATCTGCTTCAGTTAGAACATTTAAAAGAGATTTTAAAAATCAATAAATGGAAATAACATAATGAAAAATAGACACATTGTATTTCTAATATGTCCTGAAAACTAAAGACGAAGTGCAAGCTGAAGCAAGTGTTTGGAAAAGGTAATTAATCATAAGTCTCTTGACTTATTGTGGTCGTCGAGGCGCTGTGCTGCTGAACATCTGGCCAGTTCCTTCCACTTGGCTCGATCGTGTGACAATGCCTGTATCTCCGCAAAACATTTCCTGATCTATTCTGTGATGTTGTCAGTGCACTTATGTCTCTGTCTACCTCTACTTCTGCCACCATGGACACTGCACTGCAGGACAATTGTAGATAGAGTGTTGCCTCTAGTGACATGGCCATACCATTTCAGCTTTCTTGTTTTGACGGTGGTGAGAAGGTCTTCATATTGGTCTACTTTGCGCCTGATGGCATTACACGCTTCTTCATTTGTGACTTGGTACATATTAGAAATGCCAAGGATGGTTCATTTTAATATGCATTGCAGTAAACATATACATTCATTGTTACATTGCTGCACTGTAGACTACGATAACAAAGAAACTACAAGTGTTGGTAAATGTGATTAACATTAAAATAAAGATATTAAAATATGTTTTAGTTCTCGAGTATATCACGATACACACTGACCTTGATGTCAGTTGGCAGGCAATCCGTTTCTTTCAATTTGGAAATAACAGTCTAGCCCAGTATGAACCTTGTATAGCTAATAAACATAAGTGATAAAATAGTACAAATGTTACTCCAAATGCAGACTTAGACTTGCAAAACTGACGTAGGTTTGGTAGACACTAGGTATTTAGAAATGCTCTGCTTTAATATCAGCCAGATACCTAAGGCGAGCGTCTTTACCAGCAGGGTATTCCCTGTTTGATACAGTGAGCATATATGCATGCTCTATTATATGCTTAGTAATTTAATGTATTGTAAACGGGAGATCCTATTGTTAGAAAAATATATTGAAATACTGTTCTATACTGTAAAACAAAAATATTTGTTTCATTTTTTGATTGTTTTTAAAGCATTTTTGATAGAAAAGCCTATCTACCGACCGCTACCGCGGTAACCGATCGCAAACTCGAACGGTGGTTAAGACTTACCTTCGAAGTCCTAAGTTAAGGGCCCGTTGACATAATTTGTAATTCTTAATTAGTAAGGGTACGTTTAGTGTTATGGTTCGACACTTCCTTATTTTGTATCAAATTGCTAACATTCCTTCCATTATATTTATTAAATTTGGTGGAAATTATACAATTATATTTATTACATTTTGTGGAAATTTTACAATCTTTATGCCGTGAGATTTTGTATCGTTGTTTTATTATTTTGTACTAATGCATGCCTTTGAAAGGTCATTTTTTTACTGTCAAATATCAGAGGATTACTTTTTAACAGTGTGTTATTCATTGAACATGTTACACGGTATCGCTAAAAGTAAACTACAAAAATAGAGAACGAATGCAGTTAAGAATAAGTCAATCAGTAATGTGTGTAACAAACATCTGCCCCATCCAATCTGGTTAATATAGATTTGTCTCAATTTTCTGGTCGTTGTGCGTATGTGACTCGGGTTGTCAATGGTAGAAATCGTGTCTTGTGTGCTGAATTATTTGGTTGGCGACCCAACTTTTGACCTGTCAGATCCATTCAATTGTTTCCGAAGAGATCCTTGTATTGCTTTACCGGTCTTAAATATGAACTGCTTCCAACGTGTATATTATTGTATTTAATTCATTGACATTACTTTCAGGACAAACAATAATAATTACATGTCTGCTAGATATGTGCAATACGTATGTTATGGTATAGTTTCTATCAAATTAACGATCCTGAGATGGTGAGTTTCACTTGTTGAACGTAATGTGTATATGAAACACATTGTGTTGTTATCGTTTGCACCGTCTCTCTATCCCCACACATATACTGTAGGAACACACACATACACGCATACATACAAACACTAACCCCCACACGGATACTGAGCAGAATTCAGAATTTGTAACAGATCACATCCTTATAACATATCCAGATGTTGCTGTTGCCATAAAGTATGAGATAAATGGCATAGTAGTATGTTTGGGCACTAAAACCGCCAGAAACATTGACGTTACTTATTAATTACTATTGTTTATCGTAAACGTAAGCATATTGACCATTACCTGGACCATCCATTATATCAGAACATTTTTGGAATCAGATCAATGGATCGTAGTGACAAAGTCTTTACATCTGATCCCGTGAAATTAAATCAAGAATTCGATTATGTCTTAACTGTCCTTAATATATATTTTATCCTGCGTGGGGGACTGAGAAGGTTTACGAAGGGCTGAACGCTATTTCGAATGAAATTGCCAGGAAGAACTGACGACTAGCCGTTGAAATAGACATGAAAATTAAGATCATCCCTCCATAAATATGATGGATTTCCAAATGCCTCAAATACGTATATTTTAGTGACACAAATGTAATGTGTATTAAACAATGCAGCACTGAACCATCACATGTGTGTGGACCTATCTATCACATAAAATGTGTACGCCTGAGTGCAAGTGTGTACCGTAATGAATATAGTGAACGGTCAGCACTAGATTTAATGGCTAGATTTAATGATTATAATATTCGAGCTCAATATTTCCTCGGGTATCAAAGAATACAACCCACAATGTCATGACTGGAACGTTACAACCTGTGTACATACATACATACATACATACATACATACATACATACATACATACATACATACATACATACATACACACACACACATGTACATACATACATACATACATACATACATACATACATACATACATACATACATACATACGTACATACATACACACAGACACACACATACATACATACATACATACATACATACATACATACATACATGCATAGACACACACATGTACATACATACATACATACATACATACATACATACATACATACATACATACATACATACATACATACACACATATGCAGCACGTCAAAAAAATCCATAATTGGTCAACAAATAAAGATTGGCTTGCAAGCAATTAATATCTAATTATTTGAGTTTTATCGTTATTTCCTGAGTGTATTTTTTCTGTTTGGCTTTTACAACTGTCAACAATATTGCGTAAATAATGATAAACAACGTGAAAGACGGCAATTTACATAAAATGTAAGTGATCCTATTTTATGTCAGGTAAGATTCGAAGGATGATGACTTTTAAAGAAACAACGTGCATGATGTTGCTTAAACCCTCAATAAACATTGGAATGATTTACTAGTACTTGCTATTAAATTCAACAAGCAGATATCGCCATCACAGTCTAGTTGTCCAACCGGTTAAAATAACAATATAACTCAGGTGTGTGGATGACATATTGTATCATTATTATTTACACCTTGAGAAAGGTGATCTTTTTGTCGAGCTGTCTGTCTTTAATTGTAATCATGTTAAATATTTCTTCTGTATGGTACTATGGGAGATATAATGCTTCCATATCGGTATCGTATGATTTGTAATGTATGAGTTTGAACAAAAGGAAATGTGCTAACGGAAAGCACCTCAGTAGATCATATTTAAGGGCGTATTATCAAACATGAAAAAAATATAGAAATTGTTATCGACAATTAAATTAAGAATAAAAGAAACAGGACAATTTAGAGACTTATTGTGAGGAGACAAAATAATATAGGATCTTGTAATTATCTCTCTCTCTCTCTCTCTCTCTCTCTCTCTCTCTCTCTCTCTCTCTCTCTATATATATATATATATATATATATATATATATATATATATATATATATATATATATATATATATATATATATATATATATATATGACCACAGGTAATAAAGATAATGTACAAATGTCCAACTCCGAATGGCTTGTGTATTTTAAAGGCCTGAGCATTGATCCGAAACCAAATTATACAAAACGTTTGTATTTTTGGCTGATTAGAAATGTTAATCTTAATCATGACATTGATGTATTTCAAATTATATCTAGGTATCTATTTGTCAGTTGATTGAATTTGTCTCGATCTTTTCATTGACGTCGGAAAGTTTGCAGAAACTGCATCGAGTTTCATATTAATGATCACAGGTACAAGCAATATTTGGAGAAAAAATGTAGCAAACTGATTTGTAGTAGTTAATCAGTAATTTGTGAAATACCCTGGTTCAAGAAATGTTGCAAAAACATACACATTTTATAACTGTCTGTTCCGGTGTTTGCAGAGACTAAATATTGCCACATATTTAATAATGCGTTGACTTCCAAATCAGTGATTACTGCATTATCGAATTCCTAAACGGTTAGACCAAATATTATCAACTTTGAAGAGAAGATCTAGTGGTTTTAAAATTAATCATATATAACTGCAACACATATCTCTTTCTCTTTCTCTGGACCATCGCAGCAAGATGGGGTGGGGGGAAATCCATGAAAAGAGGATTTTCGCTTGTGCTATGCGACGATGCCACTGGACGGATCAATGATGGCAAAAGACACGACAAACGAAGAGTCAGACACACATAAATAATTGTGAAGCCATTAGTAATGTTAAATAAAACATATAAATAACTAAGATCAACTGCACATATATTACAATATTTTAATTACTTCTTGCTGGTCCTTCATTCGTCTTTTATCAGGTTTATTTCACTGTTGATGCCCAATAACGTGAATGGTGGACTGGTCGGTGTTCAAAAATCTAACCTTGTCTTTGTAGTGCTCCACTTTCGTCATTAAAACTATATATGATGACTTTTAACGATTAAATCAATGTGAATATAAAAATATAACTTGACACAAAAAGTAAGCATGACAATATGAAAAGGCGATTCTGAATAGCAGGAAATGGCACATGGCAGGGCTGTTAGGACTTCTGGGTCTGTATAAGATGGAGTAAGTCAATATGACTGAGTGTTGGTTAGCATGTATTGTGATTTATACATCAGTATTCCCTTTTTGATAATACGGAAATTTCATGTCTAAATAAGATATACATATATGACCTCAGATGGACTGGTTTTCTTATGATAAACGGAGAGTCGCTATATGCCTATCAACGGAAAGACACAACTGAGTTTTAATAGTTAATTATATCATATTAAAACTTGTTTATGCCTGCCGTAGCAGAGATTCGACGTAGAAATCTCGTTTTGGAACTCATAAACGTCGGTCATTTGATTTCTTTCATTGAGGCTAATGTTACAGTTGGCTTAGTTTGTAATAAATGTTAAATATACTAGTACACTCTTATTTAGGTGGGTATGACAAACGATGGAGCCTTTTGTATTCTATACATCTGTTATAATTTAGTGCCATACAAGGAGAATATTTAATTTGAATCATCACCTCATACCAAATATGCTATATTATGTTTATTTTTATCAAAGTCATCGATCGATTTAGATCTGAATATAATAACAATATATTATATAACAAATGTTTTATCGTACTATTCAAATATGTTCCTCAAGATATACAAAGAAGTGATTATTATAATACGACAATTACTTAGAGTATGAAAATTAGAATGAAGGCCAATTATTGGCAATAATAATGCAATCTAAATTATCAGCAACGGCTTCTGAAAACGTAATTTTCTTACAAACACTGTCTTTATACACAATTTATTTAGCCCCCGCTTAGGATGATAATGGTACCTTTCTGAAATTGTATGTAAGAAGTTACTAGATCACTAAACAAGAAGATGCTTCTAATAACAAACATTCCCTTCGTATAAACATTAATTGTCAGAATAAGAAAGTATGCAAGACAAAATTCCTGTTTTCTGATAATGGCATATACATATCCTTGCAAATGGTAAGGCCTTTGATATATGGAAAGGAACAAGAAAAAGTTTATATTTGTGACAATGGTCATTTTAGAATATGATATATATCCTGTAATCCATTCCATTTAAGGCTTCCCAAATGTAGACACGGAACAGGAACTGACAAAGAGTCAATGTTAAGGCGGCAAGATTTGTGATCTTGTTGATTTACGCTGCTGAGCGGCCTTATTTGACTGTATCGATGTACTAATTGTTTTTCCATTGACCTTAATGACAATGCTTGTCGAGATAAATACATTTTCTGTCATACTGCAGCATAATCATGATAGACTCTTATATAGATCAAAGCTATATCGTTAATTTCACGAGAATAAAACCAGGTATTCTTTTGCATTGCAGATATATAGGTCTGCTGTATCTACTCATTGCTAAGAGTTATCCAGTCACGACAGATGCATTGTCAGTACTGTGTATCATATTTAAAACAAAATCGTTCAGAACAAGAAAACATAATATAGATATGATATCATATCATATCACATGTTATGAAAGGACTCGCCATCTGTAAGGCTTACAGAACTACAACTCGTACATAATGCACCGATTACAGCTAGTTTATTTTTTAATTTCTGAATGCAATGTTCCATGCACTTTAAAATCCGACTAAATGGGATTGCACATTTGATACTGTTAAACATGAAATCTTAAATTCATTTGAAACGAACCCTTGAGCTAACACCTATATACAAACCTGAAACACAGATATATATTTTTGTCCGCAAGGTGCACCGACAAATACTTACAAACTGCAAGTAATCAGGTCACAATCAATTCTTCCTGTACTCTATTTGTAGAGTTTGTATTATTCATTTCAGTGATGATGCCAGAGCTAGATTATGTCATGTTTGGCATGAACTAATTGTTAATTCTATATCTTATGAACATATTATGTGATGTTCTCTCTATTTTGGTGACAGTGCACATTGAGCAATAAACACTGATAATGAAAAAGAATGAAAAATTTGATCAAGTTCACAATGCTTTGTATATAGTACAGTTTGTCAAAGAAAGGTCAGATAACCGTTGACACGAACTTCACTGAAGTCATCTTCGAACGTAGCTTAGATTACCATATGATATATTATGAGTTGGACACATTGGAGAGTTCAGTACTAAAAAAATATGTTGAAGCTATACATGAAAAGTGTAATAAGAGTCAAAATGGGTTCAAGGTAGTCGTATAATATAATACGTTAATCATGATATTATTTTATGGAAGTCGTGGTCTTGCTGCCTAAATAATTGCACCTTGTGGCATGTTCCAATGTCAATTAAATCTTGAAACGAGACATCCAGTTTACAGGAATATCTCATTCATATTTGGCAGCCCATACCGTCACTTTTCTACAAATTAAAGTCACAATTATTGAATCACACTTTACGTAGTCTGTTGTCTTTTTCTAATACTTTAGACTACTCACAAGCAAAACTCTTTGGGTCTGTTATGTTTCAGTTGGCGTACATTTCAGTTGCTTCGAATGCGACGGAAACATGGAAACATGGAATGCTTAGGTTTGTTAAAGTGATCATATATATCTTTAAAAAAGTAAAGCAATGTAAATACTATCTTTAATAGTAATACATATTTATTTGTCTTCTTCAACATACATTCATCAACTTAATTCAATTTCGACACACATGACTTCCATCTCACTCCATCCCACTGAAAATAATTATTGGTTATTTTCCTTTTAATGATTCATGTACAAAATATGATACAGCATCAGTATTATCCAGATATCACTTTAAGTGGTATCCATATATTATGTTAGATGAAATAACATTTCTTGATTTTTTGGGCATATTCCTTGGGCCGAATACTTTGGTAAAACAACAATTCTTGAAAACGTATACCTATTACATGAATTTGTTAAAAATAAATCACATACAATGTTTTAATTAAGGACGTTAAATATTTAAAAAACATTTGATGAAAAAGAAAAATATATTATTAGTCACACTTAGTACATTATTTCCATATCTTTTCAAACAGATCATTATGTAAATATTAAAACTAGTCAATATTATACTATGTTTTTTTTTAAAATCTTGCATGATGACGTCACGTAGATGCTGGTGATGTAGTCGTTATGCTATATTGCATTATGTGACCCTTATGCGTTTATAATATAGCATTTGGATTACTTTGTTGCAAATTAGAAGCATAGTCATGCTATTACTTTTAAATATTTGCAACATGTCCAAATAATTGACACATTTTTCGGAGATGGTAAATTCAAGTTGCATGTAGCTACTTAAACAAAATGCCATCATTTATCAGATATATGCAAAGACATGAGAAAGAACGTTTATTATACTAAGATAATGATGTGTTTTGAAATTAAAATAAAATATTAAGGGATTTAAATTGGTTGCCAAAAGTCACATAATGCACTGAACTATGTTTAGATTCTTCTATTTAGATGTCTCATCTGTGCCCGTGTGTGTGTGTGTGTGTGAAATGGTATGTGTATAAGTGAGAACGAGAGATTAATGCAACAGGATCACTTTTCAAAATGTTCAAACAATTGTTTTGCTTCGTTTTATTTTGTTTTGCTATCTGTTTTAAAACATTTTAACCAGGTTGTTTTAAGGGTTGGCGTTGGGAAGGCTGTCTTTTTGTTTTGTGATCTTGAGAGCCGAATTTGGAGATTAGTGTTTTTACTCAGTTATTCGACCCTGCAAAATAAGTAATTAATCACTTGTCAGTTTCAAATTACACAGTTACTGTCAATTAAACATGTGTCCCCTATTGGTGTCCCCCTCCCAATTATTTCGTCCAAGTAAAATGTATGATATGTATGCATTAGACACTTACAATAAAAAACGTATTACGGGGAAATAAAGAGACAACTAAATCCTGAAAGGAGAGAATAGAGAGAAACACATGTGTTCAGCATTATTAAAATATGCACTTTGCCGCTGATAATTAATGCGTACTCCCCAGCGATTATTGAAGTTTCATCAAATGATGTTAATTTAGATAACTTGCTCATTATAATAGTAATTTTAATCAGTATAACCAGCATATAACTATATTTTTTTGATAACGTTCCGAATACTTTGCTGCAGTAATGTCTGTGTATCAGATAAGCAAAGAGACAAATTAGGGTCATCTTTCTATTTGTTTACCATTAGTGGTTATTTTGTATTAGTCCTATTATCAAACATCGATATAATGTCAGTAACAGAGGTTATAATTGGTGCTTAAAATTTCCCCATCAGTCGTACGTGTACTATATAAGCTGCATAAAAGGACACCTCTCGCGTGATATGTTTAAGAATCAATGCTGATATTTCAAGCTACAATTCACATAGCGTAATACATTTTGTACTGATGCTTAGCTCAGGTATTCAACTTGTATGCCTATGTAAAGTTTGGTTACCTATCCTACATTCCAGGAATGCTAGACAAGTTCTCCACACTTTCACTCGACATGGGCACGATCGCACCCGATTAATAAGCAATGGTAATGCACTGAATTAAATATTACCCTCTCATTGTTCGAGCAAAATTCTATACTGACCTAACTGATAATCTTATGTTTAGTCAAGGAACAAAGATACCGTATTTCATTGAGTTGCACACAAAATGCTTTACAGGGCTTTCATGTAGTTAAAGTTAATGTTCTTGTGACTTTCTTAAACACTACATTTAAAATGCAGTATTCACACAGTAACACCTTTGCAATCATTTGATTATGAAGGATGTAAATGGGGAATGTTTTCAACAGTGGATACAAATAAAACCATAAAAAGGAACTAATGTTATAATAACCTCACCTCGGCAATTTGTAAAACATAACTTAAAGGAATTGTCGTAGTTACGGTTCCGATACAGACTTCGATAGTGGGTGAGCTGCGTTCAAGAATGAATAACTCACAATGCATGGACATATCAAGAAATATCGATTTATTTGTGGTTCAGTTGTACAACGTGTCACGAATTGTATAAATCTTTTATTTATGCAATACATGCACTCGAGTTTCGTTTTATGTGTATAACGATACTCGAGAGTAATTTACAAATATAGTACAATATTTATAAATAGTGAGTTCGGTTTATCATATTCCACACCTAGGAAGTGCTTTCAATAGGAAAAACCAAAGGCTTTCAGCGCACAATGTATGACGACTTTGTTAATAAATGTCTCACCGAAAAATTAAATCTCCACACTATGTAACGTCTTGTCAGTGAGCGGTCCACTTCAGTACTCGCAAATTTTGTTTCAGTATAGTACAGTGCAAAGCCGCCTAAGCAAGCAAGTTGGGGCATGCAGTGTACTTCAAAGGAAACGAGTCTGAAAGGACATTGGTTAGGATTCAGTGGAAAGCAACAAATAACTCTTGACGGGAAAGGGACTGGCGAAATAGAGACAGAGATAACACAGACAATATACGTTATACAAACAAATATAAAACACACTTAACACAAACTTAGGCAAGAAAAACATCTTTTTGAGGCATTTGGATGACCCTGAAAAGGACCTATGGGTTTATGTTAACATCATTCCGTTTGCATAGAGAGCAACGCACAAAATAATCGCCAGTTGATGTCCTCATGCAAATAAAACAAAAAGAAGCCCAGCAAACACGCCAATCGCACATAAACCAGATACAATGATACAATTTAAAAAACAAACCAAACCAAGCCGACACAGGCTTTCGCACATTTCAAAATATCTTCCCTTGTCGTATACACACACACACACACACACACACACACACACACACACACACACTACATCTAAATATAGGAAATTAAATATATTTGGTCATATTAAGGTTCCTTTGGCAACCATCCTATATTCTTTTAATCTTATGAATCATTTTGAACATCCGTGTGACTGATACAAATCAGTCATTCATGTATGTGCAGATGGCTCTCAAATGACTATTTTCCTTAAATAACCAGATATAACTAGGATCTCCATATCTCTGAAAAAATGTATCAGCTATATGGATATTATGAATATGTATAAAAATAACAGCATGAATATGTCTCTGATTAGCTAGAAAAATGATCCCAATTCGAAATTACGTCTGTAATTGAAATTAAAATATATCTCACTTTTGACTACTTTTAATCACTACAAAGTAGACTGTTGCAAAAGTTACTTAAACCATGCAGCATTTGTTACTAATACCATATTTTCTCTTTTATCAAAATGTTTCCTTATGTCATACTTGCAATTAAAATAATTTAATTATGTCCTTTGTTTTCGTTTTTTATATTACGGGTATAATTTTTCCAGCATTTATAATTGACCAATGCATTTGGTGCTTGGTATATGTTAAGAAACCAAGAAATGTTATTTTTGTTAATAGGATGTTTGTTTAATTTTAAAATGAAGCTCTGGATTATACTGACACAATATTATAGTTTTAGATGGATATTGAAAAACAAAAGAGTCATTAATTAAATTCATTTCACTGGAATGTGGTGGAAACCAGAAGTATTGAAACTGAATTATGTTGAAGTCTGCTTCTCTAACAAAAAAAATTACAAATATATTAACATTAAATGAATTTTTTAGTTAGCTTTTGTTTTATTCGAAATACTAGTCCTATTATCAAACATCGAATATCCAGGCTTCTATAGTATTTCAACCAACTGAAACTTAGGCCAACGGAGTTCCAAATATACATCGGTGCACTCAATCAGATATGATAGGTACCCGTGTTTTCAATTGTTTCTATAGGTGTTAGCACATGGGTTTATTATAAATGAACATAAGAGTATCAGGTATATATGTACGAAAATATGCAAACACATGTGGTCAAGGTTTAGGTCCGGGACCACTGTATTCAAAAATAAACAACACAGCTAGCTGTAATTGGTGCATTATGTAATAATTGTACTTTTTGTCGGGCTGGTAAAAGTTTAGTCCCTTGACATTATGTTAGATGATCTTAATTCATATCTAGATCATATTTTCTATTTTTTGTAAGATTTTTAAATTACTGATACACATCAGTGCAAATGCACATGTTGTGACTATTATTAATGTTTAGTTCCAGCAGGGCAATCGCTATTAAATGAAACGGATTACCTGCTTCTAACCTCGTGAAATTAAAAATATAGCTATGTTCTCTATGATAGTATATGATGCTCATGCTGCAGTATGACAGACAATATATTTTTTCGCCAAACATCATCATTAAGGTCGATGGGAAAACAATTTTGTACATTGATTCAGTTAACTAAGTCCGCTCAATAGCGTGAACCAACAAGGGACACAACTCTTGCAGCCTTAACAATAACAGCTTCACAAGTTGAATACACATACTGTATTTCTTATTATGGTTATTATTGAGGGTTGATTTCAGGCACGTCACCAATTTAATTTCTGTCCGTGCGTTATGTTAACCTAAAATATCCAGGTTGTCTTGTTTAAGCCTACTAGCAAAGGCAATAATTTAAATTCCTTTATTTGCGCTTGTTCTTGCATTAAATATGGTTCTGGTATAGTGATTTGTAACACAACAACACAAATAGGCGTTTTAGTTATGACAACTGCGATCAAGTGCCTTTGCCCAAGGCCACACCATTGTACCTGTTCTATGTTGATCTGATTTGATTCGAAATAACACCATTGCTGCTGAGAGTCTGGCACACTCAACATAGGGCCTTTTCTGCTTCCATTAATTATCTATCAGGATATGTAGGAAGACACCTCTCTGGTGGCCTTGTGGTTAAAGCGTCATCATGGGAAGTGGAGGGTCACGGGTTTGAATCCCGGCCGAGTCATGCCGAAAACTTATTAAAACGGTACTAATAGCTGCCAGGATCTATACTAATCATTACGAGGTTAATTTAGGACTGTTCTGTCTTGTACCAGGATAGTGTGAATTGATGGACATCATGCCTCATGATGCACCATTGCTAGACATCACTATAAACTGGCACAGTGTAGGCAGCGTAGCCATATGAATGATTTGATGTTAAATCTACGTTAAAAATCCAAATGGAACACACACATAGGAAGTACTAAAGGACCTGTTCCATCAATGTTATCATTTGTCCGTTATCATTTTGACTGATTCAGTTTCATAGTTGCCTATATGAAATCCAACATCATTACAGAAGGTGGCATTGCCTCACGAATCCACCAAATTGGTGCTGAAGCTAGACCAACAATACAGTTGCGCATAATTCTCCAGCGTCAAAGTGATATAAAAAATTCCAAAAAAGTCTGACTTCATATTTGAGATAACAATCAGTGAAATAAACTCTTGACTGTGCTTGCAGCGACACAATTCATTGCAACATTAATATCGTGTAAAACAAGAAGTGGTTCAGAACGCACGATCAGTATCGTAATAATCATCAAATTATTTAGCATGTTCATTCTTCAACGAGGAAAATGTTTTACGTTTCATGATGTTACCGACGAGCAATCGATGAAGAAATGATGTGGCCTCGTTAATAGCTCCTGCTTCGTTGTTAGCAAAAGCTAATTTCACATGTCCTTACATCCGTTCCGCAATGTCATGAAGGTAGCATGGTCTCCCAAGTACGCTTGCTTTTTATTATTCTTGTTTTGTTTGGATTCATGTATTTGTGCCTGCGGAGGTATGTATACAACTTCGGATGTTTGTGCACATATTTGTTGCTGTTACCGCTGCCTATATATTTTAATATCTTAGTAATTGGGCTTCTCCTTCCATTGAGAGCGATACACATGATTGTTAGTGTTCCAGTGAAATCAGTTTTCTTTTCTAGCTCATTTGGATGTTTTTTATGGATACAACATACATTTAGATGTTTGCATTTGCTTGTTCGGTGTACGTTTTTTTTTAAATGAAGATGTTTCTCGCTTGTTTATCGTGTATATTAGTTGTATTGACACATTTCATCACTTCATCGTCTCATGTCACTTGTCCAGTTAAAAACATACTAAGAATTGGATTATAAAAATCAAACAGATTACTGAAAGTTTTCGAAACTGAGTAAGGTCTTATTAGACCCTCATTATTTTTGTTTGTTTCTTCAACCACTAAATGTTTCCAGTTATCTGTGTATAGCGACCGGAATATAAATAAATTTAAAATACCTACTTGTGATTGTATTAATTAGCATATTGTGCTCGATTTTGCATCATTGATTGGTACACGTGTGGTGGTGATGGAAGCCTTTGAAGTAAATATTTATAATATTTTCTTTATGTGACCTTATTAATTTTGGAGATATGTTCTTTGAATTCCGCAATATACGCTTGCAAGAGTCCAATAGTCCCCACGGTAGCCATCGTGGTGTTCGTAATATCCTTGGTTCGTTTAGCTATCTTACGGACTTGACCTGATCTTCGTCTATTTCCGTTAGCGCCTCAACCTGTTCTACGACTGATCTCTCAATCACAAAAAAGGAAATTCACTGTCATGTACTTATCTGTGCAAAATGCGTCTAAACCCCTCATGCATAGTTCTGATGGAAGTTCTATCTTTTCAAACTCAGTTTGCGCATTGATCATTGGTCTGACTAGAATGACTCATATGTTGTTGAAATTAATTTGGAGACGGTTAACATAGAATCGGATGTACATGATGGCGTCGTCTGATGATCAATTACGTTATGACTATAATTAAGCGCTTCAATCATCGTCCAGTGGCAAAAAAGTAAAAAATTGATTTTGTATCCACAGTTGATGAAAGGTTACCATTGACATCCTTGATTAAATTGACAATAATCTCATTATGTAAGATAATGTGATAGTATAACATTAGGTCAGTCTTACGAGGTTGAGACAAAGAAAAGACTGATTTATTATTTACTGTGGCATTAACGCGCATGACCTTGCAGACATTGACTTAACTTGATGTGCAGCTAACCACCCGATGACAGAGTTTAATTCTATGTTTTTTGAGGAAAGCGAAAAACCTCATAGACCTCTCACTATTGATTTAACCTGTCGAGGCCCAATTATAATGTATAGCCGATTAGGAAACAGTAGGTCGATAATCATGACACGGATATACAATTTCAGCAAAGATCTGTTTTCTGCCAGTCATTTCATTCAACATTCTGAAACACAACAACGCTTAGTTAACATAATTTTCCCCATATATTATCTTTGCCGAACTGTAACAATTGTGTACGTTATCATTCAACTTTTATTGTAGCTTTTAATATTTGTTGAATGTTCATTTACTACAGTGCTGTGTGAGAAGGGTGTATACCTCAAATCCCATTATGCTGTGAGTTCCGTAGGAGCAAACATTTCAAAAAGAAAATGCTACTTGAATGCACACTTGTTACATAAGGTTATTTCAAGCTGAAATTTGTAGGCATACCAAGCGCAATGAAGAAGTATATAAATTAAGTATGATGTCTTACGTTGGTGCGGAATTCTTGCAGCTGAGCCACGTATTCCTAAGTTGAGCTGTTACCTTGTCATGGAACAATTTTCAAATGTAATATATTTCTGGTTGATTTTAGTTTTGTTTGGCCTACATTTTATAATATAGGAAATATTACATACATCTATTACTGCTAGCTGAATGTGGAAGAAACATGTATTAGTGTCTTTCCTTCATGCAACGTGGTCTTCCAAAGTTACTGATAGCATACGCGCATACTATCATAGTATAATTATCTTGCCAAACATCGACATTACAATAACAATTAACATCACGAGATATTTGAAACTTCCGGTGCATTATCGTGATCAAGTGTACAGTTCGTAAGTATAATGGATTTCAGCAATGAGGTGCCTTGTCAAATTGTATGGAGATTAAATATTTAACGGTCCATTTGTTTCGTGTACTTCCTTCGATTTCAGACCACAATACTTTTCATGGTTATATCAGTCCTGCTGATATGTATTTGATTTGTACGTAATATGCAGAGATGGAAAGAAGTTATTGATATTCCTCTCTATCAACAATGACGTAGTACACAATATATTGGCATCTTATTGTTTTAGTAGCAATTTAATTAAAGAGGTACGAGGTTGATTAATAACCGTCAAAATAAACATTCTCTTCAGTCTAAACACGATTTATCTTAATACATATTTTACCTGCAAAAATGAACTAGGAACATATGATAAAAAGATTATTCAAGGACGACGTTATTAAGGTTAAGGCTGATTTCCTCTTTAAACCAGATTACGTTATGCACGACCTAATATATTCCTTGTCATAGCAACATAACTAGCATTGATTAAAATATTTCAATATGTAGAGATTATTTTGAATCAAATATATTCTTATATGATTTAGAAAGCTTTAAAGTAAAAGTTTCTCAAAAGTTGTCCACGGAGGTCACTTGAAGATATCGCAAAGCTGAAAACTTGAAATCTTAAGAGACAATAAAGACTCGCCCGTCTTACCTTAGGAAACCCATCTCATGCCGAAATAAACATTTTTTGTTGTGATTCTTCTTTATCTTATTATTACTTGTCTTTTTGTCTTGGATGGGGAAGAAGTTTGGTTGCTTCTAATAGCTGTATAATGTGGTAATACCCTTGTTTAAAAATATCATGTTTAATTGTATAAAAGGCAACACTAACTTCTCTCTTCTTTCCTTTATTTACTTTGTTCGGCTGCCTAGTAAGGGGGATGAAGTTCTTTCTTATTGCTATGTTAAAGGTTTGCAGTCAAACAAAATTAAGCCACTGATTATCGTGAAGCATATTTTTTGTTATAATTATCATTTTACGACAGTCGAGGGTATAATAAAACTCGTTGGTGCATTGTCCTATCGTGAGTTTCTGTGGAGTCGTCCGTCACGAGATATACTAGCACATCCTTCCAACGCACAACAGCAAACAAAAAATCTTCTTATGCTCTTTGTTAGCGTTAACCACTATTGAGCTTTATAACTGCATATTTTGAGGTAACAAAAGTCCATATGTTCAGCCCCAAATTATTTTCTGCATGCCATGTTTGTTTGAAATTACACGCTAATAAATATATGTAGAAGGTGATCTACTATCGTTTAGTTAATATTAATTAAGGATTCGTGATCAAATATTATACAGACAATAATTATTCTTTCTTTGATGTTCGAGAGTAATGGAAAAACAACAAATTCAAGAAACCACTCCCGGGGCCTAGTGTCGCAGGTTCAAACCCCGCCAGAGTCATACCAAATACTTAAAAATGTTAATGACAGCTGCCTGTCTATGCGCTCAGCATTAAGCGGTTAGCTTTGAGAAAATGGTCGGCCTAGTGTCAGGATAATGTGACTTGTGGGACATCATGCTATATATCTGAAGCATGATGTCCCTGTGCTAGACATCACTATAAACTGTAACACTAAAGACATCGTAGTTTTATGACTGACAAAGCTACGTTAAAAATCCAAATCACACACACAACTGCAATAAAATCATGCTAAACTTTATCTAAAATAATTGTAAAGAAGATATTAGGTAATGCCAAAGAAAAATATATTGAATATATAAAAAGCAATGATAATTCTTTCTAAGCACTAACGTACAATTGAGTTGATCTGATTATTTAAAGCAAATTAAATCTATCTCTTTTCCTGATACATTCTTGAAACACGCATCTGTCAAATAGCACATAAGTTCAAAGACACGCAAATGTATATAAGGTGATGTATTATAGTTAAATAAATATTAAAAAGGGATCCGTGAACACAAAATTATACAGGTAATTATCTTTCATCTTTTTTTCTTCGAAAGCAAGTGAAACACATTAAATTCAAGAATATTGTGTGAAAATTATTCTAAAATAATCGTAACTAGATACTAGTAATAAAACGAAATGCATTTGATATATAAAAGCATTACATAATTCTTTCAAAATGTATATTGTACAATTGATTTGATCTGGTTAATATAAGGTATTTTAAATCAATCTCTTTCCTTGGTTCATTCGTGGAACATGCTTCTATTAAATAATGTATTTGCAACTATTTAGTCGAAAATGTAGCTCGGAACAATCCGACTTATCAGTTTAGTGTAAAACATCAACAAAGGACAGTAGCGTAATATATAAGACCTATTCAACTTGTATATGCATTATTATTGCGACTTCGTCAAAGACGTTTGCTAGATTTACGTCATGGAATTTCCATTTTCTTCCCTTATATTTGTATACGTCGAAACGGTAAGCGTGGAATCGGTATCCGTGGAATTGGTATGTGTGGAATCGGTATCCGTGGAATCGGTATGCGTGGAATCGGTATCCGTGGAATCTCTATGTTCCATTTCTTGTTCATATCAAAGGCATCGTCCCCTTTCATAATTAGGAAAAGAGAAATATCAAAATCTATGAAAATCGCTTTCACTAACGTTTTTGGATAATGACTTAATACTTGTCCGATTTGATTTGCAGCTACCTCCGCTACTAATTAAAGTAATCCAGTTAATGTGGTTGACGTATATTACTGGTTTACAAAGTAATGGTTTAGAAATGCTACAAAAATCTTGCAGACATAACAGGAATTAAGTAAACCGACCATCATTAAAGTATGTAAATCGTCGCTTCTAAAAGCTATAAATACCACAATATTCCAAATAATCATGTGTACAAAACACAACAACATTTAGCCAGCCCTTCTAATTCTCTTAATATTCACAGGGATATAGTGAGGACGAAACAACATAATAATTTATATTATTAAATAATATTTGTACACACTTACTCATTGTCATATGTATCCTTCTTTTCGATGGCTCCCAATGCAGCTTCTAACACTGCCTCTACATCTTCTTTGTTCTCATACCCGTCGCTTAAATCTGAAAATAACAAAATAGTATATTCATGGTCAGTATGGTCTACTATTGTCATCCTGGCGATATCAATAATATCGTAACATCGAAACTGGAGGAGCATTTACAAATCTGAAACTGGACAGCGTATATTCATTATTTGCCGGGAATACGTGTAAGTAATAATATATACAGCCAAAGAAGACTTTTAGAAAAGTGATACACACTCATAAATATAAATAAATAAATTGTTTGTTTTCTTCGCCGGGTTGTATCATATATCAAATATACATCAACTTTGAATTGTAAAATTCCAATATGGCAGAAACGGTGCACGGTAAACACAATGCTGTTATTACAAATCTGCTAGGGATACGAGCAATTGGTTTTTGGCAGAGCGTGAATTTAAGATTTCAAAAAGAGATGTCGCCTTAAATTAAAGAAATGGAAACCCTGCTGCCATCGCCTTATCTCTCTCTCTCTCTCTGCATATATATATATATATATATATATATATATATATATATATATATATATATATATATATATATATATATATATAGATATATATATATACTTTCTATCAATAATACATTTAATGCAAAATATACGAACGAATTTCCAATCTAATATGTCATCGTGAACAAATGGTTGTTCCAGTTTTGATTTTACGCTGCGTTATGTTTATATTTACATTAATGTGATTAATAAATGATTAAAACAATTCTCCTCTGCCCAACCAGTGTATGTTGCCCACAGTGAGTCGCAAGTTTTGTTAATAATTGAATAAATATCCGCCGTATATGTACCAAAATGCCATCTCATTATGACTACTGTAAATATATGAAATAGTATATGACATCCTTTTAAAATAAGTCATCAACACATCACTATCTTGCCTTCAATGAAATAAGGAATTAAGAGATAACGAGACGCCGAAAATGGTGTTAACTAAGACGGTAATACTCGGAATGGAATAAGTTAAATAAAAGTGAAACGAAAGCTATTACAATGTTAATAGAAGAAAACAACCGTGAAAATGTGTTATTGTGTGAAATACTATTTGTAAGAACATCGACTATATAAATTGTTATATTACACAAAGCATGTCAATCGTTATATTACACAAAGCGAAGTAATCGCTGTATTACACAAAGCATACGAATTGATGTATTACACAAAACAATCACTGTAATTACATAAACATTGTTATATTTATAAATACACAAAGCCTATCAATTGTTGTATCCAAAACATTTTCTTCCGTTTCCATTATTTTTAGACTTTTAGTGCTCAATGGTTGTGTCGATCCAGGAAATAAATTGTGCACGAACCTTTGTTATGTGCGTTCAGGTGCACCTGAATAATACATTATTTCATTTATCTTACTATACTCACTTATTTCGATTTTCCATAACACTGAGTGAAAACAAATCACGTGCACATTTATTAAGTCCGCATCAAAACGGAGTGAAAATTTTTTTATGTGGATGTATTGAGTTTGTTTTACTACGCTCCCTAAGAAAGTATATTTACATATATTTCAACAACTTCAACATGCCAATGCTTTTATGAAGTGATGGAAGAAATATGTATATGGTCTATAATTACTTGCTTTAAGATCAAAAAGAAAAACTACAACATTTGTTCATATATAAATGTATTGATTTGTATCAGGATACAAATTAAAAAATAGAATCAAGCAACAATTCATTTTTGTAATTATACATTTTGCAAACTTCTAAATTCACACTTTCAGCTTATTTGATGGTGATTAAACACATTATGCCTTACTTGACGTATTTTATCAGACGTGGATTTGTTTGATCTTCAATATTGCAAAAATGTTTCTCTGTTATCTATATACTGTCAGCGGCCTTTCCATTATAAAATGTCAGATCGAAGAAAACGTATAGGTTTTGTTACATCTGGACACATAAATATAAATATATATAAATACCTCCGGTGCAGACGACTGCAAACAAAGTCAACATAATCACGGAAACCACGCTATTCTTCATTGTTAGACTTTGGTTTCAATCTTGTATTGGAGGTGCATTGAAACCGCTATTTATATTATTCATACATTTATCTTTTTATCTTAGTCATTAAGAAAATAAGAAATTTGCTATAACAACCCTCGAGCTAATTTGAAGATAAACATATCTTTGGATTTGATCTCTGTGTGTGGAAAACATGTGTCACCAATTATATCAGATTACTCTGAATGGCATATAACGATAATGTAGCATGATTAGATGTCCCCGGGTATAGTAAGTAGGAAGATACAGGTACATATATATGCATTGTTAAAAGAAATAACCTAAATTTTGAGGTGATGTGATTGCTGTAGACTGAACAGTGAGAGAACTAATTTATCGAAGGATATGTTTCAGTACTGTGAATTTAAAGATAGCAATCTCGCTTGTGATAATTTAAAGATGTAGACGGTGTGTGTGTGTGTGTTAGATTTAATATAAATGTCATGAAATATAACAATAGGAGAAATGTGATATCTATATTACGTATGATCTACTTATATTACCAGTTAGAAAATAAATCTGACGTCATGCATGTTATGCAACAATCTATATTTCAATATTTATAACAATTTCATTTGTCTTCTTCAAATACTCATTCATTATCATCGTCAACATTTATTATTATTATTATTATTATTATTATTATTATTATTATTATTAGTAGTAGTAGTAGTAGTAGTAGGATTATAGACATATATCACTTATTCGACTGACTCCTTGTTCAACTAAGACTGAAGTGTTTTCTGTGATAGATATATTCAAGTTTATGTGATAGATAAGTTCAAGTTATTAATCCCAAGAACTAACTGACTAAATTGAGAACGATACTGAAGGTAAAATTTAAAAACAGTATCAAGTTAAATCTTAGCTTTAAAACACAACTGAAGCAGTAACACAATTAACAAAGATTATTTAAATTTGATTACGAAAAGGACGCATGAATTGAATTCCAAATTAAATTCCAGTTTTCTCTTTTTTTCTGCTGATATAATGAACTAGTGAGGAACAAGACAGCAATATTGTTCCACGGCGGCAATATTGTTCCACGATGTTAAAGAAAGACTACAAATGATATGTCCTATACAGTGTTTTCAATTTTTATTTTCGCGTAAAGCTACATGTTCCAATTAAAATAGTGTGCAAAGTGTGTGAGCACTTGACAATAATGAAAGTATTTCAACTAAAATCGGGAAATGCCGGTTAACAATAAATGTACCTCTCCTGGGGTTAGACATTATTTTAGTCTTATTGTTGACATTAGCTTAGAAAAAGCACCCTTTAAAACACCATAATATTTACTGCAATTCATTTTTAAATTAAATCGCTCAAACGTTAAGAGTTTATTTTGAAGAGTGCCATATTAAGGCGATTTTGGGAAGATCAAGGTCTGCTCAAATATACATGAATTATATCAGTGGCGATCATACTTTAGGAACTCGTTTCCTTTCCTGTTTACGTTGTATATATATATATATATATATATATATATATATATATATATATATATATATATATATATATATATATATATATATATATGTGTGTGTGTGCACTACCTGGAATAGGGTCACAAATAGTAATTCTAGTTCATTACCCACGAATGTAATTCTAGTCTATTTTAGAATAATGTATTTTCTCTAATTTTGGTGGTGATAGACGAGTTTTATTTATGCAATCTTGGTAAGAATTTAAGGTAATTGTTTGTTTGTGAGAATATAAGCTCAGGGTGGTGCTTTCTCTGTGCATTTCGTCGACAGTGTACAGTGTGTTATAAGGCCTTTGGTTATGATCTGGAAGTAAAGTCTGTGTTCTGTTTACATGCTGCTCTGTTGACAGTCCAACATCTCAAAAAGAGCAGGTTAACCTTTGACAATAACTTCACCGTTACGTCATATTTGAAGGTATTTTAGATTAACATATGATTTGCATTGATTGTCACAGAGTGGAAAGGTCAGTACTGAGAAACAAATGTAGCGAACATATGGTACAATTAATTGTATGTCCACCTATTCACACTCGATACTCGGTGCCACACATACAATATCGTATACCTCTGACAGTCAAAGACAAATTGTTCTCACTTAAAAAATTAAATAAATATAAACCCCGCGAGATAAGACATATAGAATACAACAATTTAAGTATCGTTTTTATTGGAATCATAATCGTAATCATGTTTAACAACGATGTCAAAAATAAAGCATTGATTGATATTTAATGCGAAATGAAATTAATTGACAATCAAAGTCAGACTGTGGTGTCACTTATGGATGATCGCCTGCAAGCAAGCCCACAAAAAAGAGTCGTGTCTGAACACAGGAATTAACGAAAATAGCAGATAAAGTCCATATATCTAAGCTCACAATCATTATAATCGGTGTTCGATTATGTAACTCTATGAAGCTTTGATACTCAAAGACGTTTATTTTCATTTCTTAACGTTTCAGTTCATATTCATTATTTCCTCATTTGCTTTGTATTTATTAGTCATGCGCTACATTTTCATTCATATCCAAAATCGCTCGGCCATATTCAACACATCATATTCATTCCTAATAGATTGCAATCATGTTAGATTGTCTCAATCTCAATTTAAAGTTAATATTTGTCATTTGGATCCGATAAAAGCCTTTTGTAAAATATATTCTTAATTAATATTCATTGTTATTAATTCAGGTCCAACAATTTATTTTCATTCATATCGGTTCATATTCATTTTTACCGATACATTTCATTGATGTTAAGTGTGATTCAATCATGTACTATCCAATACTTTGCATTAATGTTCGATTATTTGAACATAGATTCGATATTTTGTGTTTATATCTGATGTTCTGCTTTAATGTTTGATGTTATATCAATTTTATGCACGGTTAATTTGTATTGATATTGAATGAATGATATCATGTGTAAACTGGAATAATCTCTACGGTAAATAAAGCCTGATTTGTGATGTTAAAGAAAACGCTCATTTCCAGAAGCGATGAACATAATATCTACATAGTTTGCGTACAACCCTAGGGGATAGCAATGAATCTAAAAGTTGAGCATGAAAATCTGAGCTTACACATAATTCTGTTGGCGTTAACTCAGTCGATGAGGGCTTAAATGCCAACAAGATAAATACATGTGCGTCGACCGACACTTATGAGAATAACATGCATGATCTATATCCCTCTTACAAATTGATGTTTTGTTGATGTGACTGAATTTATACAGTAATACAAAACGTTATCCGTCAGTGCTTGATGTACAATTTATATGCATTCAAATACGAGGGTGCTTCTAGCATGGCAATGGGGTACTTACAAAATTAACGGTCGCCAGTCGTGTTATGCAAACCACTTATTCACCTGGAGGCGCTAACATAAAATAGTTTAAATTCACCCTCGCCCTCAATTGCTGGAAGTAGAAGTTGGGTGGAATTAACTCCTAATCTTACCCAAACATATCGCACCGTTACATATCTGAAGCCGACAATAAACTTTATATATTTGTGGAAACCAGAGGAAGTAGAGAATCAGTTTTTAACCACACACATATATATGCGCATTTGTTATATACTATTAAATTAACACAGGTATGTATCGATTTGTAAATTATAGCTCACTGCTCACAAAATTAATAAAGTCCCATGACGCTTTGTTAAGTTTGTGAATATATAGTGTTGGTGATGTTTAATCAAGGCTTTTCTCTCATTCTATGATTACGCTTGAGTATGGAAAGCATTGCAATAACTTCCGTTATTCTTAATCTCTAAGCATCTTTACTGTCCACAATAAAATCGTGTCTAGTGTTATTAAGATCCCTTGATCGACATATCCTTTGATCCCCTGATCGAAATATGACCTTGAACTTTTGTTGGCCTTTGACAAATTGTCAATGCAAAATGCAATAAAATTCTCAAGATTGACTAGTTGAGTCTACCCTATGCCTTCTTCGTCGAAATTTGTAAGTGTTGGAATTCAGGAAGGACTGCGCAATTACATTGATGTAGCTTCTAATGGGTGAGTTTAATTTGCGATTTTGGTATTTTGGTCAGAAATCACATGTTGCTGGTTGCTTGTATTATTATTGTGTAAAGGATTGATACATATATAGATTGCCGCAAAAGCTACACCAAACAAACAAATGAGAGATCAATATCAAACCAGGATCTACAATAACTAATTTGAAATGCATACTATCTCGCGTGTTCATTCAATGCATATTAGGACAAAAGCAACAGATGTATGTATATAATGCAGCTGGACTCTAACATGTTTAAACTCTAAAGTATCCGAACCATAATTCTAATCCGAGGCATTCCTGCATCCATCAGTTCTCGGTTTCCTTAAAAGCAAATATATAACAGGTTGGCTTAAAAAGTACACATTCTTTAGTGTTAGAATCTGTATCAGCGGTAACATACCATTATTTTGAAAGCATGAAATCCTGTTGTTGAGCATCCTGCTGCTACTATACAAGTGACGTCTTGCTTTCTGTTGTTATTGGTTTAACATAATTTGTAGAAATATGCTAATTTAAAAAAACAAAATATGTAGGTTGTACCCGGGAAAACTCCCGGAAGAGCTTTAAACCCCTGGGAAGATACTGGGTAATGTTGCTGAAAGACAATATTGTTCAAGCCTGAGTCTCAACCCCACGCGGACTGTTGTGATATATCAGTAATATGTAAAGGATATGGCTTTAGAATACGTCTCACCACAGGGTCCGGATACTTCACGTCCTGCGGTAAATAACTGACATCGACTGAAACGTAGAGTCCGAACGCAAAATCAGAATAAAAAATAACGATATCTTGTCAAGTATAATACAGAGTATAAAACGTGAAGAAATATTTAACGGACGATACTTTGAATCATCTAATAGCCAGCGGGTTAAATAAAACGACTGTGCCGTCTGTTTATGTATGAGAGAGAGAAAGAGAAAGAGTGAGAGAATAAATCACGAACTAGCTACTTTCATCCTATTGAACTATTTCCAGTTTGTTCATTTATTTTTTTCGTGACGTGAACATACACGCATGCACGACGAGAGTACATTTGTTTGTTCGATTTTGTTTCAGGTATGCGGAGTTAAGCAAGAAAGCATTGAAACGGATCATTTGGGAAAATGTGCGGATATGTTTCGTCTCCACAATGCATTATTTGTATAGCATATTTTTGTGATATATTCGGATGAATTCTATGAGCAAATGTCACCAACCTCTTAAGAAGCATTTGATTTGTTGACTAAACCTTCTAAGTCTTAAGAAGAACAATAAGAACGTGGTTATACTGAGGGACAGTAATCAGCTATCACTGCTATGGTGAATTTATTATATAATAATGAAAATAAACATAGAACCAGATGGAAGTTATTTATTCTATCGTTTATCACGATTAAACAGATCGGCCAGAACAATTCTTAGTTCGGGTAGAATAAAACGATTCAATTCGAACTATGTGAATGGAATAATGGCAACTATCGTTATTTCGAAAGAAAATGTATATACATCTAGTGTTTACATTCAGACAATGGTAAAACATAATTTCATAGGGCTTTGGTAAGTTATAATAGCAGTCTAAATCAACTACGATCCATGGATGGAATTAAATTCAAGGTTAAATCAGTTATATGACTTAGAAATGGAGCTGAGATATGTATGTATGCATGTATGTATGTATGTATGTATGTATGTATGTATGTATGTATGTATGCATGCATGCATGCATGCATGCATGCATGCATGCATGTATGTATGTATGTATGTATGTATGTATGTATGTATGTATGTATGTATATATGTATGTATGAACGAGCACAAAAATACAGTTGGAACAACAATTGAAACAAAACGTATGTTTTAGACCCCTTGTACAATCGCACGATTTCTTAGGTTGGCCCACACTCTTATCGGCCGCCCACACCCTTTATGGATCAACCACATGTACAGTCATACGCATACACACGTACAAACAACATACAGTACTCTTTTTAATTTGCTACGTCCACGTCCGTGGCACAGACATTCGTTCATACATACATATCGACAGCACGCAGCCTTCAATACTCTGGAAACTCCATACAGCTCTAAACAAATTAGACAGCTCTAGTCATATTCAAAATCATGATCACAGCGCCAGTCACAATCACAGGGACATACACAATCACAGCGACAAACACAATCACAGCGACAGACACAATCAGCCCTATGGCTGGAGAACAATGGAGCGCGTACAATCCTTGACGTGATCCAAAACGACCAGTGTCGGTTTTAGAAATTGGTCTTGCTTAAATCCATAGGAGAGTGAGCAAAAGTCAGGGTTAAGTATCCGTGCATACCATGTTAGTAATGTTACTTCGTCACAAGTAATTTCTGGCGAGGTACATATTAATACAGTCGCTTACATGGAAAAAACACGTATTCATCCTAGATCACATTTTATGTATGTATGTATGTATGTATGTATGTATGTATGTATGTATGTATGTATGTATGCATGCATGTATGTATTATGCATGTATGTATGTATGTATGTATGTTTGATGCATGCATGCATGTATGTATGACTGACTGGCTGACTGACTGACTTATAAATTATCTACATGTGTTTTAAGTGAGAATGAACGTGATACTACATTTAAATCGTTACAGTCGAATGTAAATAATTCAAATTCCTTTATTTTCCTCTCTTAATATATGTTGCGTATACATCTCGTTTGCAATCTCACTGATGTCTTTAAATATTGCGTTTTTTACGTTTCTTTATATTTTTATTAATATGTGTATGTGTATATATATTAATATGCATGTATGTATATATATATATATATATATATATATATATATATATATATATATATATATATATATACATATATATATATGTTTATATTTGTGTACATGTGTGTATATGAGTATGTATATATATATATATATATATATATATATATATATATATGTATGTATGTATGTATATATCTATCTATCTAGTTATATATCTATCTATATATCTATCTATCTGTCTGTCTGTATATCAATCTATATATCTATATTTCTATATGTCTATCCATATATCTATGTATCTAGTTATCTGTCTATCTATATCTATCTATCTTTCTATCTATTTATCTGTCTATCTCTATCTATCTATCTATCCATCTATCTATCTATCTATCTATCTATCTATCTATCTATCTATCTATCTATCTATCTATCTATCTATAGAAAAGTAGTTCATGCATAAACAAAACTATTGGTTTGCGAGGACGACACATACAGGTCGATGTAAATGAATTCTTACCAAAATTGATTTACTAATAAATTATTTGCTTGTAGAATAAATTAGAAACAAATATATAGAGAACATTTACGTGAAACGAGTGAATAACGGATATATTTCATCGAGTGGATGAAAACTCAGTATTTTCACGAGTGATGAAGCCAGGAGTGAAAATACTAGAGTTTTTCATCCACTAGATAAAATGTATCCGTTATGTACTCGTTTAAAGCAAATAATCTTTTTATTTTATGCTTACATACTCTGGCAGACGCAACAGAGATGACTATGATATGTACATAAGGAACAAGTAGTTCACTGACAGAAAATCAAAGGGAGGTAACTATGTTCTGACCCCAAAAAGTAGTTCCTGTAGTGGAAATATCTATATCATTTTAATTAGAAAATCAAGTATTGCACTGCTTAGCATAAAATAAAAGTTATTTGTTTAGAAGAGGAAAAGAAATTGACAACTGTAGATCTAAATACCGCTTTGTAATTAAGTAAACTTTAATAAAAATATATTATTGAAATATTGCCTTAAGTTCTTAAATTCTATATTGAAATATAGTTGACGCAATAAAAATACATATGAAATGAGCAATGATTATGATGTGATCAGACTGAAAACTGCTAAGATGACTGCCCAACAGCAGCCAGCAACACATTATATGATACGACAAAAATAATCCTCAACCAGCCGAGGCCACAACACCCAACCCACATAATCTACAAAACCCACATAGCTCAAAATGCCAACAAAATGTTTTCGAAAATTCATCAAACATTAGCTAGTACGATAAATGTACCTTTATTTAGTTTGGGCAATGCTTGCATAAATATGTTTCTAATTCCATATTCTATAAGTTGCGAGTTTTTGTACGGAACAAAAGATAATCAGTTCATTTGTCCAGATAGTTATCAATTATTCGAAGAAGTAAACAAAACATAGAATCATATAAAATACTGAGTTAATATGTCTGAGAAATTCTTTAATATTACACTGATTAGAAACATTGACAACAAATTGAGTGGCTTCCTTGAATAATATTTAGTATATGTAATCACGTATATTTCATTCCAAACATGAAGTTTATTACATTATGTCCAAACGGCTAAACTATAAATGCCTCAGCGTTTCAATAGACTTATGAGAATCTTCAATAAAAGGAAAACAAAATCCTACCAGCTGCTTAATATTCAATAAAACATACGTTTTATCGCATCCCAAATGATGATTGTATTTTCAAGAAGCGTCCAGATTCAGATTAGATATTCTGTTAAATGAGTTTATATCATAATATTACAATCGCAATATAATTGCAAGGAGTCAAGCAGAAAAGAAGAAATGATAAACGTTACGAGAAGCGCCGTAATATTTTCAAATCCATTTATTCACCATACATTTTGCAATTAAAAAACTGGGGTTACTTCTTCCATATATCTTTTTACAGCCTGAGCAGAAAGTAAGGCCAAACAATTAGTCGATCCGAATGGACAACATATTAATGCCCTTTTTTGGCTGAAGCTATTAATATCCAGTCGAGATAATACAGATGAAATTAAACGTTTCGAGTACCGTTTATTGACTTTAATTTATAACTTGAGTTCCTCCTTGGAACTTTGTAGGAGAAGAGAAGGTCTAGGCCTTTTAATGATCATTGGAACTTATATCCTATTATCGAAGACTCTTGATGTAGAGCGTTGGTTACATTCGGACATTAAAATATATATTAGTCTATAATATATTAATGTTTGTGTACTTTCCTTTCCAGCTGTAACAGCACAGGACACTCCTTTTGAAAATCGTATACAATTGCAGTTATAAATGTTCAATGACATTCAGCATCAGTTGTTTACTTGTTCTATTTTGTGCTGACCCCTTTTCTCTCACACCTGTTTGCTACACAAATATGTCAGTATTATGATAGCCCTTTGAACTTATATGATGGAAAGAGCAAATAAACTAATTATAATACTTATACTTATTATGAAAAAAATGATTATCTGTAAATCATTTTATTCTTCATCTTGCATTTCGTCTTTTCAACTTAATCAGTTAATCTGGTTACGACCTTCGAATGACCTCATGGACTTCCCTTCACCATTTATACAGGTATTGTTATTTATCTGATTACTTATTTTTCGAGTACCCTCATATTTATTGGGGTCATTACGTGGACAAATCTAAATGGTTGTATAATTCAGGTTCACATCAATTGATGCTATTTATCAGATGTTTTCGTTGATCATGTGCTAAATGGTGTACATATAAGAACGCGCCTTGTGAAGAAAATTAATATTTTATAGGTTGCGTTCATCAAAGAAGGAAGGTAAAATTCTTACGAAGCATCATCAAGATGAGCAAAATATTCTTATTCTTTGGCACTGTCGTTACTACTGTAACCAGTGTGATTTCGATGGACGCTTCATGCATCCAGGCACCATCGGATTCGAGAGGTTTAGTGAAGACAATGCGGTCGGAAATAGAAGCCATTTTCAAGCAGTTGGCCGCCATACAGAGAAGCCTGAAAGATTTGGAGTATGGATTAACAGGTAGGTTCCTTAATACTTTTCGTGATCTACTGTATCACCATCGTCACTACTTCTACACTACTGCATCAACAATTGTTAATAGTAACTCTAGTGATATGGATGAACCAGCTAAAATTCTAATAATGATACTCTGGTGGTTATACATCTTCTGCCAATGCTGTAATTATTATTATTATTATTATTATTATTATTATTATTATTATTATTATTATTATTATTAGTATTATTAGTATTATTATTATTATGTGTACTGTGTCGTTGCCGTCGTTGTTGTTTCCTGCAATTATTAACATTTAAAGTAAGAGAACAGCGGTACATAACAGGTAGACAACAACAGTAGAGAAAGAAAAAAAAAAACACAAGTATTTACACATAGTTATCTGAAAAACAAAACTGAACAGACTTTAAAGTACCTTGACAACCACCATCCTGACATAAAGGTTATTCATATTGCATGCATGATGATGACGTGACTTCCATAATATAGGAAGATTTACAGACTTGATAAACTTTCAAACTTTACTGTCTCGATATGTGCCGGCGTTAAACGTAATGTCAACATAAAGTGTAAGCAAATTCACTATTTTACACTTAGTTGAAGGAAAAGGAATTGAAAATAGACTGGAAAATAATCTACGTTTGGTGTACAAACCTGTTCATCAATAATGGCATGACAGAACTTTTATTAAACTAGTACTTTATATGGCCACACTGTTTTGTTTCGAAACTGTCATATTCTTAATGGTACAGTACCTACCGATCATAAAGAGTGGTAACACATTTCGGTATCATCATTTTAAATCGAGTATAGGATGTTTAACAAATATTTCGTTCCAGATTGCTCCACAATGAGCCACCTGTACACTGGAAGACAAAACTGTACGGCGTCTGGACGGATCTGTATGGAGTGGAAGAAGAAGGTAATATCTACCCACATTTTTCTTTATAGTAAATAATATTACATATTGACGATAAGATCGACTTTCAGACCATGGAGTAAACCGCAGTTATAAACTTAGCGCTTGATGGAACTATCTAAATTCAGGATTACCTAGTTTACATGCCTTGTGCGATACTATGTCAGTGAATGGCAATATTGGCTGTACGTGGTTCTCACAAAACTCATCAAACATGGAACATGATAAGTTATTAATGACATCGGGCAGTTTTACTTTAGATGTGAAAGTTCATATATATATATATATATATATATATATATATATATATATATATATATATATATATATATATATATATACATGAGGATGTCATCAGGCCAGTTCATTTGATCATGTTTCTAACCTAACTATTTATAACTTGATGTTGTACAAAGTACATATACGATAAAATATGCATATGCGCTTCGGGGCTATGTATAAATCTATTAAACTCCATGGAAGCTTCGTGAAAAATAACTTTCAAAAATGAGACGAGGAAGCACCAACTTCTTAACTTAAAAACAATTAGTTTAATTTTTGGTGATGAGAGCAAACGTCATAGCTTAAAATGACAAGGTTATGTTAACTGGACAATCACAATGTGTCATCGGTATTAATGTTCCATCTCATAAATATCATCGAAGTTAACCTAACGTTATTATTATCATAACATCAGAATTATTTTGACCGAGTTAACTGAGAGCGGTTATGTTTGGTGCTCTGATTCTAATATTATGTCTATATCAAATCAAATTTATGATGGATTGCATCCATATGAGATATATACATCTAACCATTATCTTTCCAAAGCACTTATCCGATACTAACATTATTCCTTGTAGGATGTCGGGATGAATTAAATACTACTAGCCACTCTGAGGCTAACATGCACAAAATGATCAAACGATGTAAATCGTGGAATAAAGTTGTGATTCCCATTAGCAAACATGAAGGAAATTGTAATGGAAAACTCAATATTCATATTACAGTGTAAGATATGAACTGTAATATATATATATATATATATATATATATATATATATATATATATATATATATATATATATATATATATATATATATATATATATATACACACACACACATATACATATATACACATATATATATATATATATATATATATATATATATATATATATATATATATATATATATATATATATATATATATATATATATATATATATATATATAACATGCTGAGAATATTTAAGTTAGGAAACATTATTTGTTTGTTCTTGCAGTCAAAATAAGTGAGTTTTGGTAGCCTTTTCAAATGTGATCACTGTGTCTTTGTGTGTAAGTTCAGTGGGCAATTCATTCCACGTTGCTGGGCCCTGGTATGCGAAAGAACTATGTCCATATGACTTTGGTTTCATAGTTGGAATAATGAGTAAAAGATTGTCGGAATAGGAGCGTAAGTATCTTGCTGGTGTGTACACGTGGGTGAGGTCAGATAGGTATGTTGGACTAGAATTCGACAGTGAAATGTAACACAGCGACAAAAAACATTATTTGATTCTGGATCGAATGGATAGCCAGTGTAGGGTACAGAGCAGTTGGGAGGTGTGCTCTGATCGTGGTACTCTAAGTATGATCCGAACAGGTGTTTTCAATTTTTTTAAGATTTTGAGCAGATAATGAGATGAACTAGACATAACTGAGTTACAGTAGTCCAGTCTTGAAATTACTAATGAACACACAAGTGTTTTAGTGGCTTCAACTGAAAGATAGTTGCCAATTGAGCTGATGCGGAGACCAAGAAACTGCAAGGAATACCTAGTCAGGACGATGATAACGCCAATCGCTAATCAAGACCACCCTATATAACACAGCCCCTGTAGCGATAAAGTGGTGCAAAACCTGTCAACATATGATATAAACCAAGATATTTTTAGACTAGTGACTAGAGACAACCTAAACACAAATAGCGCAAACAAAACGTGAAAAACGGAATTAATTTATCTCATCACAGGTAAGATCTTTACCCTTCAGAAGAACGGAGAGGCTCCACAAAAGGATTAACCTTCGTTGATCTGATTGGATTAGAAAGAAGTCCGGTCCCAGAACACTTTTCCCCTGGCCACACTTTTAGTGATATAATAAGTATTGCTATATATATTTCCGCGTGACCTTAGGGCAAAACAAAATCACACCATATTCCCATTGCATATTAATACTGGTATATGCCAACTTGTTATATATATATATATATATATATATATATATATATATATATATATATATATATAATTAAATTATATAAAGTAGGCATATAATTAATATATCTAAATGATGGTTCGCTTTTTGCAGGATCCACATACACATGTTTATAAAGACAAAGAATTCTCCGATCGTTCCATCGAAAAGGTAAGTACTAGGAAGTTCTAATTGCTACTTCGGATATTTATAAATATATCGGATTCATATATTGTAAATGCTAATACATATCGTAAATAAAGTATGACTAATTATATACTATATGCGTCTGTCAGAATATCAGTTTCAACTGAAGAGGGTATTTAAGAAAGATTGAAAACAAATTCCTGTTTAAACCCATATCAACAATCACCGGACATTCTCCCTACTTAGGAGCACCAGGCTCAATACATCCATGCGAGACAACATTATTTCAAGGCTCGAAAAATTATCTGAATTTAAATTGAATTTTGTATGCCAGCTTAATATTTACTATTGCTTGCAGTTCGCGAACCGGAAAACTATTTAGTGAAAGTGTGACGCAACGCAGTATTTTAGTTTGATGTATAAACATCTAATACATAAATTCATTACTTAATTATAATTTCCTCTGCATGACCTCATAGGATATTCTTATGTAGCTGTTATTGGTGAATAAGAGGCATTCTTTTAATTCATTAGACTTAAAACAGACAATGTGAATGCGGAAAAAAAGTTCTATACCAGGATATTCATAATCACGCTGCTCTCTACTACTAGGTACATGCACTACTAGTAATGAAGAAAATCGATAAAATATATGGCATTTGCTGGCTGATTCATGAAAATATCGCACTATAATTATCAGGATGCTGATGTAATTTCTGTTTATTAATAGGTAAATCAGAATCCATGTATCTAACTGTTCCTGATTGTATTTTGTATAATCAGACTGAAGTCAATGCTTTAGTTGACAACACGCAATAGACGGCGACGTCCACATTATATATTATTCCTGATAATGCTTAATACACCTGTAGCAATAGTCTTATTTTATTTACTGCACTATACCTTTTTTTATCAGGCTGGAAACTACTGTCGTGATCCAAGTCGTAGTGGCACACCTTGGTGTTTTACCACAGATGAAAATGTCGTAGCTGAAAATTGTAACATACCAAGATGTAACACATTCATGTAGTAACAAGAGCATGGTCAGTTTTGTAAACCAAGAAAAGTTACAATTATTTAACTGTATAATGGAACTAAGAAACTATTATCTCAATGATCAGAAAAGGCTATAAACTTTCATGCATGCATGCATATCATTTATCGTAATAAACCAAAGCACTTACTGACAATTGATGTAATTTATTTCTCGTTTTCTTTATAAATATCAACTAATTACGTAAATTTGTGTTGAAAATATTTTATGAAACCTTCGTGCTGCAAAATACGCTCATACTGATATCGAATAATGAAGTTATCCTAATGTTCCAGCTTTTGGCAAGTTGTTAATTATATTTATGTCGTAGCTGTATGGCCCGTTTCTTTCTCCACCAAATGCATGAGTCTCCATTTATTGACATATTGGTTAAAAATAAAACTCGTCACGAAACCTTATGTATGTTTGTATTGGAGAGTTCTGGTACACTTTTCAGTCATGAGCTGTTACAGTTTCTTCGGGAACAGAGCGGAAAATGCAAAAAATGAAGATATTGACTGCTCAGTTCAAATATCAACCTGATATGCATGTACATTCGCTGTTTGTATGGATATATATATATATATATACAACCTAACAATCATGTATGTTCATAATTAAACTTTATGCATATGGTAAAATGAAAAAGGCACATGGCCTTCACGACGCTTTTAGATAAATCTTCAGAAATAATAACTGGGAGTAAAAACAGTCTAATGAGAGTAGATACTATATCAATGTGAAAGGCAAAACATTGTTCAGAAAACAAAACACTAGGACAAAATCAGCGTCTTTAACTGCACGATTTAGTAGAACCCAGAAGAATAACAATATTGTTGTATGACATTCCAAACGAAACCCTAAATTGGTCTCATATTTAGACAATGTTAATTCATAGATACTAAATTATTTGTAATCGATATGACTGTAGGCGCAGCGAACATAGAATAAACTTGATCAAAGGTACTTATTAATATATTTGATATATATAGAACTATAAAATTCAAAACAGTGTTCGGTCAGGATTTTAAAATACAAAATAATTTATGCTAAAGTCTACATTCCACATATTATCACGGATAAACTAAAACTTCAAGACGAATGCGCGATTTACAAAGTTGAAGCTTGAAAGGAGAGGATATATTTGAATGCTTTACTAAAACGTATTTCAATATGAAAAACAGATGGATGAGCTCAGAGTTGTAAGGATTTTGAGGAAAAGATATTGAAATGGACACTATTGGGTTTTTAGTAAAGTATGTGCCTTTCCACAGGTGGCAGGCAACATAATAGAAAACAATTAGTGTGAGCAGTTGAATAAACAAACAAAAAAGTCGAAAATATTTGAACAAGACCTTGAATTGTTTCTACGAAACCGAGTTAATATGATTTTAAAGGTTTGTGCAAACAGTACATTAGAAAATTCGGCCTAAAATGTGGACATGATGATCAAATAATCGAATTTATGAGAAAGAAAGAATTACTAACAAATTAACGAAATAACTGCGACCTACGCATATAAAGAAAACATGTTTCGCAAATGTTCGACATGTATCATTACCAGTCAAAATGTAGATATGAATCATAATTTCATATATCATCTGAGACTGTCCACATTTCTATCTAAAATGTATGAATGCAATCTTCTTTTTGGTCTTTCTAAAAATGCTAAAGCATTGTATAAGTCATGTATTTGGATGAGTCGCTATTTTTATTCACTTGTCTGTCAATAGCATTCGATTTTCACCGGTTACTTATCTAATTTATAATCTTATGAAGGAGAAACGTATCGTGACTTCGTTGTATGATTAGTTGATTGAACATTCTTTTAATTTGGTGTGTTTAGTAGTACTGAAAGGAATCAAATAGATAAGTGGCATCAATAGTTCAACTTAGTATTGTCCATTGGCCACATTAACTTCAGAACGCTCCTATTATAAGTAACTAGAAAGATAAACATATCCGTATCAATGTTAACGGGTTAGGCCTCGAGATCCTTCGAAAGTCGTGACCAAACTAAATGATTATTGTAAGAAGAAGAAAAGTAAGATAAAAAAAAAAAAAGATTCAGAGATAAGATTTGTAGGTGAAGTGTTCTTGTTCATTCTCCCTTTCCATAAAGCACACAGCTATAAAGCATGTAAAAATAAACAAGAAAATAATAAAATATGCATAACAATATTTCGATCAAAGTTCTGGAACCTCGGTACTAATTGAGTATCTATGTCCAGATTCAATCATACTGTTTCCTGGTCTAACAGTAAGCTATTTTCAGCACGAGGTGACTTTTAAATATGTACTCTTGCTGAACACAGTATTAGTCTTGCAACTAATAGAGACATTAGACAAAAACGATTGTCAATATGATTGACTGAATTTCTTACAATTCACGATGCCTTATTTTTGATCATAATGTGCGTAAAGGTTCAGAATATCTACTTCTTGTATTAGTAGTGAAAACGGTGAGATTTAACAAGCATTGTGAGATCCTATTGGTTATTCATGAAACTTCATTTCCAATCATCCGATTTGATGAGCTTGTTAAAGATCTAGTTGCTGTATTAATATGATATTCTTTATTAAAGACACATATTAATACAATTTTATGTGAATCAATATACCATTTTTGCCTCGTATTGAATTTTACCCTGCTTCGGAGCAATTGGTTTTCGCGGAAGAGTTTAATAAACAAAATATCTGCGCTCAGTGTGAAGTTATCTACTAGTTTAAACTTCATTATATATAAAACGTAGTATATTTCTAAATAAACATGCATCAATATCTCGGAATCAATATAAGAAAACTAATTTTAACTGTAACCTTTAATGAAATGACCAAAACTGTTTGACCCTGCTGTGTTAGCTCTGGGTAAGGTTGGATGTACTTTCATTTGAGATTATTAATATAACACAAGTGCCACAAAGTGTAATTGAAAATTCCGCATTCTAAATTACATTGATGACATTCCCACAAATTAAATGCAATGGTATACAATTTCATGTTTTGTCAGCTGCGGAAAGGTTAATTAAGCGTTAATATATGAAAGGCTGATACATAAATAGAATGTCTTAATTCCAATAACCCTTTACTTTGTTTAAAATAAATAGTGTATTCGACGATATTGTTGAATTGAACTATCTGAAAAGTAATAGCAGAGATGAATAATAAAAACACAATCCTAACTTCTTAGACTAAACAATGTTTATCGTTATGTCGTGACAACAATTCTGATTAATTTACGGCCATAATGTTATGTAAAATTATTTTGTATCGTTTTAGTTAGCTTTTGTTAGCTTCGTCATTATATGATTTTGCTAATGGATATTTGTATTTTTGGATTGGTTTATCGGCAAAAATCAAGTTCATTATCTACCTTTCCTGAATCATTGATGTTTTTTGATAGTAAATAGCTAATATATAGCTAAATATAATCTCTATGCGTATATATACTTATTATGATTATTATGTTTGCCTTTTACCACATTTTATATTCTAAGTTTTGTAATAGACGTTCCAATTATAATCGAGAGTTTACATAATTATCATTAGGAAGTATCTGGACGATTGTTGTTTTATTAAGTAATGTAATTATTTTAGAAAATGATATATATGGCCTGAGGTCGATTATATACCTATGTAATCTTGTTCTTGTAAGACTTATTCATTCGTGCTTTACGATCTGAGCAGCATCTCTGCTTTTATTGTTGTGTCCAAAATAACATTTTTGGAATTAAAGTCATGACTTCATAGTGGAATTTCAAATAAGCATTTGTTCTTGGTTATTATTACCGTGTTCTTACAGAATACCATTACCATGGCCACCACAGACCTATCAACCGTTTCAGCCTTATAATTAATTAGGACTCCCACTACGCTTTATTTAGAACTTTCATCATTAGGACTTGTTTCTGTATTTATATGATTATTTTGGATTTGAATCACATAACTGTATGTTCCTGTTTAAATTTTCACGTTGTATTCATAGGAAATAAATTATTTGTTGACGTCACCAAATTGTATTGCCTGAGAGTAATTTATTTTACTTTCTTTAGGATAATAATGTTATGTTTTCTAATTTCACCGTGCTTTGTTTTTGGTAATCATATCATTATCTATGTTATTTGTGTTTTATGTGTTGTCTAATGTTGTAAAACACTTACAGATTCTACAGATTAGGCGCTGTACAAAGTCCTCATTAAGTATTATTATTATTATCATTATTATTAGTATTATTATTATTATTATTATTATTATTATTATTATAGGCGTAATATTCCTGTTAGGTCTATAACACACAATTTATTCTCATCGAATCGCAATTGTTGCCGTCACAACCACTGTCATCTTTGTAAGTTTCTTGATCATAAGGCACTAAAGGATCGTGTCAGCAAATTAATTGGCGACTAATCTCTGTATGCAGCATGTTCTCACAATTGCAACCCTTTCTCTCACACAACGTACTAGATCACTCAAGAAGGTATACTATACATGATCACACATTCACAACAGCTTTATCTATATGTTCATCAAAGAAAATATCATTGTGTCTCTCATTCATAACATCCACATGCAAGTTAGTGATTTCATCACTGATGATCTAAAAGTGAGAGGCATATTCCCCAGGTCAGGTCCAGCCAACAAAAGGTCTTCAAATGTACTTCTAAAATCTTATTTATTGTTAGCAGTTCTGGGTTGGCCTCTAAGGAGAAAACCTCAGTTGGTGTCATTCAAAAAAAGTTTGGTCAACCAGATAGTGCCTCACGTGCATTAACACGTTATTTAAGAGCATCGACCTCCATTGGTATCTTTAAACCTTTTTTATCTTTCGAACGTAGGGCTTAGTGTTGTACCAATTTCTTGCAACTGCAGAACAAACGACAACATGTTTATGCTATATATTGTTGGCTTTACCCTAATATCACAGTTGTTTGATGTACTGTCCACATTATACATATAATGCATGACTACTGCATACTGACTTAAATATATAATGCTATTTTGTGAAGGTTTGAAAACGATTGCCAACGCAACTTATAAATGCGATGAGATTTTGTCCCTTTTCAGAATCCAAAACTCCCTTCCTTATACCTTGAATTCTTGCCTACTTTCAGGACTAAAGTGATAGACCTTGTATAACGAATGCAGCTTTCAAATGACGTAACTTGCTTGATGACACCCATCTTGACTACTATGTTCAAAAATGAAAACGCTTTACCTATACTAGATGAAAACACTCTGCAATGCATTTTAGTCTACCACTAAATACAATACTGTACCATCATTGGATTATTTGTTGGCACAAAGTGTCATTTAGGTAGCATAATGTGTGGTTAGCATGCCATTCAGTGAATATCCCGTGCACGTTGAGCGGGCGGGATCATGGCCATGTCAGTGTCAGTGTGGTAAAATTATGTGGCATTCCTGGAAGGTAGGATACTTATCCAATCTTTAGACCGGGATGCAAGTTGAATGTCGGAGCTAGACATTAGTAACACATGTATTATGCTATGAGAAATGTAGCTTGAAGTAGCAGCATTTTCATAAATAGGTTCCGAGACAAGTGTCCACTCATGCAGATTTGTTAGCACAGGCATGATTGATGGGGACATTGGAAGCATCAATACGAACATCTGTGATTGATAATGATGAGACTGAGCATTGGGAAAGAGAGGGGTGACACCAGCCGGTGACCATTCCAGAAAATGTACTCACATCTTGGAGCCATGACAATGACAGAAGTATGACATAAATTGGGTTAAAAACTAACTGAAACTTCATTTGACGAAAAAGCAGATATTAATACGAATGAATTCGATTATGAAAACGAAATTCATTGAAACACTTTAGCACAAACAGTGTTCTGTATTTTTTTTTCTTCAAGCCTAGACAGATTTAGTATATGTGGCAAATAATTGATGTGGTATTATCACTGTTAGGCCATCTACTCTGGGTTGATATTGATATCAAAGAAGTAAAAGTAATCAAATTGCAAAATTTGTTTGAAACGAAAACCATTTAACGTAATTTGTATGTAAATATATATATATATATATATATATATATATATATATATATATATATATATATATATATATATATATATATATTATCATGAAAAACATAAATAACTCAAAGGCATGATCATAAATCTTACTTTAGAACAAACTGAGTGCCATGTCATTCTTTCTCTGATCCCGCATTTTGCAATATGCCTCTACCAAAAATGTTGTGTGATATTTCTGAAGATAATGGTAGGAGTTATTTATAACTCGATCATGGACTTTAATTTAAAGATATACAATTTGACAAAAAATATCGTTTCACAATTTTTTATGTTGCAAATTACTTCATTGGGCTCTTAAAATCAAGGGTACAGCACATGCAGTAAAGTTATTAAGAGTAATCTAACCGACTGAGTTTCCTTCCTTTCTCCGAACAATCCATCAACTGTATGTATATGATGATTATATAAAAATGACAGCACGAATATGTTTCTAATCAACAAGAAAAATAGTCACAAGTCAAAGTGACGTCAGCATTTAAAATTAAAATATAACTTACGCTTGACTAGTTTTAATCATTACAAAGCAGACTGTTTGAAAAGTTACTTAAACAATGCAAAATGTGTCACTAATACTATATTGTCTGTGTATTCAAAATGTGTTGTTATTTTACATGTTCAAATAAACAATTTAAATATTTCATTTGGTTTTGTTTTTCATAAGTAGTATAATTTTTACATCATTTATATTTGACCAATGCATTCGGTGCTAGGAATATGCTAATAAACCAAGACATGTTATTGTCGTTAATATGATATTTGGTTAATAATAAAATGAATCTCTGGATCATACTGATACAAGATTATAGTTTTATATAAATATTTAAAACAAAAAAAAAATCATTAATTAAATTAATTTGGCTAGAAAGAAGTGAAAACCTGTTGTGCCGAAATTGAATTAAGGTGAAATTTGTCTCTTTAACAAGATAAATACAAATGTATTACCATTACATAAATTGTGTAGATAGCTTTGTTCAATTCGATATACCAAGTATCCTTTTAACAAACTTCGGAATGCCAGGCTTCCATAGAATATTAACCAACTGAAACGCATGCCAACAGAACTGAAATTCCCATCCATTTGGTTGTATGAGTCTTTTATATTAGCAAAATGACGACATAGTACGTACAGTCTGATTACAATAGAATGACTTTAATGTAGGGTACAGCTGCCAGATATGTTGCATAGTGCATGAGTTATTCCTGACACTTTGGCGTCTCTTTCCAATGTTAGTCAACATCGGAACCTGCCACATGGGGTGGTTATTTAGGCAGCAAAACCTCTACCCAAACACATACATATGAATGTCAGTGTCTGATATTGTAAGACTACGTTGCAATAGTATGCACTCATTTCACAAATAATGGTCCTATATATTCTCTATATTCGTTTTCAGTATTGACATCTCTACTGTGTCTAAAACATAATCAATCGTATCTTAATCTAAATTACCTCCGAAGAAGACTACACAGGGAAGTTCTTTTCATTGGTCATCTGGCCGTTACTTGACAAGCTGTACTGAAAGCAAAGCAATGTGAAGTGGATCATATATTTCACTTCCGGATCATCACTATGGCTGTATTGCTCACCGTGCACTGACCTCAAATTACAGAGAGATAATCACTCCATGAGTGCATATTCTAAAATTTAAACAATTATTCCCTGCCTAAAATGCTTAAATCTAGCTCTGTGCACTCAATCGGATGTGATATGTACCCATGTTATAAATTGTTTCTATAGTTGTTTGCACTAGAGTTTATTATAAATGAGCTTAAGAGTATCAGATCTACATGTACCAAAATACGAAACCCCAGGTGGACAAAGTTTAAGGTCCCGTTAACACTGCATATATATATATATATATATATATATATATATATATATATATATATATATATATATATATATATATATATATATATATATATATATATGTATATACATACATACATGATTGTGTGTGTGTGCTTATAATTTGTACGCTGTATCAATTACATACAACGAGATGTATACCGTTTTCGTTTAAGGTAAATGAAGCTTGCCCAGCTTTCTTTTTATCAAATATTTATACAACGAGTGATCATTTTATTGATACAGCTTAACTATTATACTCATATGTTATTTATATCACATACATAGTTAAGGGTGTCTAAATGTAGTTGTGTATTGACCGAGTGAATGAACTCCTCACATCCCAGCCAAGTGTATCAGCTACAACAAGGGTCTGAAACTCAACGCATTCTGAAGGCCACATGAGGTCATTTTAGATGGCTTAAGATGGCATCTTCTTTGTTATCTCTCATGACACCTAGTGACGCTAACAGTTTTACGGGACACACGATGCGGCTTGGCGTGCCACATGTTTGAAACAACTTTCCACAAACTGTAGCTCTGTGCTTTTTGTGGATATTTAAGGTCACGTTTTCATGTTTATTCTGTTATTGCTTTCTTTGTTGATTGTCTCTTATTTATTTACATTGATCAAATCATTAAAAGCACGCCTATGATTTAAACACGAAAAATGGTTTCAATGAAGATAGCTGAGCAGTAAAAACATAGATTTCCTCTTGACCACTGAAGTTTCCGCCATTGACGTACTAGAGCATGGTAATTAGTGTAGATTCTAAACAAATGACGGACCAACAACATGTAGTTAAAATATTTTAACATATTTACAGTCGACTGAAGTCATTATCCTGCTTTAATTAATACTGTTACTCTCTATCTCTCTTTCTTTTCATGAATGTTCGCCCGTTTCTTGCTACGATGCGAGAGACAGAGAGAGAGAGAGAGAGAGAGAGAGAGAGCGACAGACAGACAGACAGAAAAGGGCAGCATCTGTACATTTTCATATTTATTTCATAATAATCAATTTTAGAACATTGTATGTTTATGGAACAGCACCACTTTAAGACCATATATGCGTAACAAGAAACTTATTTTTGTATCACCCTGCCAAGGAATGCAAACTTACAAACTGATACAATACGTTCTCTGTGATTACTTCTCACAGCACTAGAAAAATTATCTTCATAGTTGTTAATATCTGGTCTGCAGGTTTACTAATTCTATAATGCAATAATACTTAATTTGGAAGTTTAATATGTCATATGATGTTAAATAGTTATATATTTGTATTTTCGACAAACGGGAACAAACACCTTATGAAACTATTGTGCATGCGCAACATCTTTTTGCTACAATTATTTCACATGTTAATGATTACTCACATCAGTTTATGAAGTTATTTCCACATCATACTGACATTCAGAGTTTCACATTTGTACATTATATTCACTGTATGTACTTCTATATATCTATTTACAAAGTCTCATTATTATTTTACTTCGTCACTTTCATTCTATAATTTTTTGAAGGACGTGAGTCGTCTTCATTTTTATTGTTTCCTTCATGAAATTGTCTCTGAAATTCTCTGTACTTTTTCTTATCTTTGATAATTTTCGTTTAAACCTGTTTTACTAAAGAGATTGCAGAATGAATATTTCCTCTATTTCAAGCAATCTAGGTGCATTTCTTTGTCCAATTACCATACAGCAAAAATAAGTAACATACTAACAAGCAAGGCCAGGCAACACAACAACCTCACGTTTACTAAGGTGTAAATAATACGGATCAATTATGTCACCAAGACACATGTGCTATATTGAGTTTTGTTTAACCAGTTAGGCAAACTACAACGCGAGGACATTATTTGATTTGTCAATTTAATAGCTAGAATGAGTAAACCATTTACATGGCCCTAGGGTTTTAAGCCACTCCATGCACGTTGTTTCGTCAAAAGACAACATCTTTCAAATTCATCAGAGTTTACATGACAGATTATACGGTCATTTACATTTAATGTAAGTCGTCATCTCCTTGTGGGTGTATCACTATTTATGTATGCTTGTTGACGTATATAAAAGCCAAAAAGAAACAACCCCACATGAAATAATTTCAATATGAAATGATTAGATCACAAGTGTTTGGAAGCCAATCGTTAATTTTTGACCTAATATAAATATTTTGGTTGACGTATGTATGTATGTATGTATGTATGTATGTATGTATGTATGTATGTATGTATGTATGTATGTATGTATGTATGTATGTATGAATGTATGTATGTATGTTTGTATGTATGTATGTTTGTATGTATGTATGTTTGTATATATGTATGCATAATGATAAAAATGAAATACATATCAAAAGGCACTTTTCACCTGTGCGGAAAGGGCGATGCAATGCAACCTTTTGCATTGTAATTGACTAGGGTGGAATTTTTACATATATATATTATTTACCGCAAATCCTCATAGAGAAGGGAACATGCTATATTGCGAAATTATAACTGACCATGTTCTATATAAATTTAATTCATAGTGTGTGTTTAACCTTTGCACATGATCGTAGATTGTAAAAGTGATTTTTAAACTGCTAATGTTTGTCCATGGCTGAAAGTTGTAAACAAAGTATTTACGTATCAAGAGTTTAATTTGAATCTGTATAGGTGACGTCAGAATTTACATAATATGGGATATGATTCACCATCAATTCATATCGATAATATAACAGTCTGCTATGATCCATGAAAAGTACTTGCTCTTGTATTCACATATAATTTGAGAAGAATGTTATAGTTTTAATATTCATTCAAAATAATGAAGTGTTCATTAGCTTAATAGGTTCGTTTACACTACATTCATTGTTTTGTCATATATTTAACATATATACCGACCATATTGTTTATTAACATAATGGCATTGAAAACTATTGGAATTTATTTAGAACATCCTATATTTTCTGAACATTCTTAATTGTCCGAGATGTGATAAGACATTTAACATAAGTTTTAACTAAATTCTCTACTATGTAAATTACATGCGAACTCCAAATTCAGATCTCTTCAAAATTTTTGAACCACATATAATGCATGACAGTCGAATAAAAGTGCATGCAGTTAATGATGAAGATCATAAAGAAGATAAATTATTTGTATGCTATATAATATTTTTGATAAAATGAAAACTATGACAACGTGCAAGCATTTACATTTCTTATCATTTCATCACGTATATATAATCATTTACTGGTATAAACTCATTTGTTTTCCCCATAATTACAACATTGTCAGAATTGTTCAGTATTTAATTTATACCTTCTTAGTAAACACGTAAATATCCAGTCGTATCGCCTGTAGTTAAGTACAAATAATCTCCGCTTACTCACTTAGTAGGCACTTGGGCGCAATCGATGAATAACTTCGGACAACGATTAAATATAAATGGCGACATAATGACCGAGCTCTGATATCCACCACGCACCATAGCGTATGCTGTCTGAATGATTATTATCCGAATTTTACCCCTACTTCAACCAGCTTGGTTGACACGCTGATGTCTAAGATTAATATCCCTGGACAAGATCGTCAAACGCTTTGTATGTAATGTAGGCTTTACTATTATATGAACGTTCCATATATACACTGCTGTCGGGCATTTCTGCGCGCCTAAGGTTTTCGTTTCCAATATTGAAGCAAAAAGCATACGGAATTCCAGCGATTGACAAAAATAAAATACAGCAATTTTTACCATTTGGAAAAAATGCAAAATAAAATACTGCAATTTTTACCATTTGAAAAAATTGCAATGGTCACCAGAACATTCTGTTCAAAATAATATTAATTTTGGACACAGAGGATGCCCCCACCCCCCGTTTTCCTGACTCGAGATATGTCGGCCTATTCTGCGCATAACTTTGAAAAGATGTCATGTTTATCCATGTGTGCTGCAGAAATGAAATATATTACTTTGGACTGTTTCTGTCAACGGTTCAGTCGAGTAATTAGGTCAGGTTTGTAGCTAGTTTTACAAAATTCAACGTAAATATGCCAATAAATGGCTAGAGGTATTAAGCGCACTAAACATATGTTGTAAAAAAGTTAGTGAAGTTCAACATGTTATGAAAAATAAACTATTACGTGGAAGAGTAACAATAATGACTAGGATGTAATGTGATTACAACGTCTTGTTGATGGGTAAAAATTACAACAGAATTTAGAAACCGACTATACGCCGAAGAATGTGTTGATAATGTATGTTATAACTGCAAGTAGACACGTTGGGTAGCAGACGATTTTGTACGTGTGGGACAACTTCTTGCAAAATTTGAAACTTGGACTGAAATACAGTTTTGTTTTAAGGTAAACAGTTTCATCTTTTATATAATGTATTTATTTGTATTATTCTAAAAGATGCATAGTAAATCGAATTTTCTGGGTTACAGGTTCAGCAAGGTCATGGAGTGGGTCTTCACGTTGCCATTTAGAAATGACATTTTTAAGTGCATTTCGAGTCTAAATGTGGGATATTTTACAATTATGAATATCGCTTTTCTTAATATACGATTGTTCTTTCTGGATACAAAATGAATTTCTTTAATCAAAATAACACGTGATTCAATGTTTACAGAAATTACGTATCGTTGCGCAAAATTACCCGACGCGCAGAATTGGCCGACATTGCGGTCTATATGTTATACCTCAATTAATTTACCTTCGCCACAGCCATATTTAGTTAAAAACACAATAACATAAAATATATGGGCATTGCATGTATTTTGCACTCTTCATCTATTTTTCTTGTTATTGATATGAATATTCATTTAGTCAATTATGTAAAGCGTCAGTCAGTGTGTTGTGCCGTTAAGTACTGGAAGAATCCAGTTGTCATTTGTGTTTATGTGACTATATATTTCTTGAAGCTAAATTTAACTTAATTTATACGGCATTTCACTGTAAAAGTTGTGTAGTTGGTTTAGTTCCCATAACAAATTATGAACTCGTTCTTCAAAGTCAACACTTTACTGTGCTAATGCTAATATTTGTCATGTAGCTTTCTCAGTTTATGCGAAGAAGGCTGCAGTTTGAATCAGAGAACTACAAGAGTACCTTTTATTAACACCAGCGTAGAAGATACAGACAGTTGACAATGCTTGATAGGAACATTCGAAACCGATCCTCGATTTTGAACGTTTCAATATAATACACGACACGTAAACCGATTGAGTTATAGCACCGTTGAACAAACATTACGATTGGTTTAATATACAAGCATACAGCACAGCGAGAAAACGTGTCTTAATTGGTGATATTTGAATGTGGCAGTAAGTATTTCTCATTTTATTTGCCCCCAACCATCCGAAATAGATCAACTGTTTATAATTTACAAATGAGCCACTAATTGGCGATCTAGAATAGACACAATAATTTTGGAATGGTCGGATTCTTTCCTTTCAGTCCTTTTTCTATTGCATGGCGGGCATATGTTTGGTAAAGAAAGGAATAGGTTAAACCACAGGACGAGCCACCAACCAAATCGAAGCAACTGCCCTTGCTAAATCAAGAAACCACGCAGAGAGAGAGAGAGAGAGAGAGAGAGGAGATAGGTAACGTGTCGTTCATGTAAAGCTATTGACTGCCCTGACCTTATTAAATTGACTGCCCTACCTTGTACAGGTCAATATATTGCTTTTATTTTGAACCATTCTAATATATATTACCTACTTAATTTTATATGCGTTATAGAGCCAAACAAAAAGAACATTGCTCTCATGTTCCAGAAGCTGCTTCAAAAAGATGGCTTCTTTCGTCGATAAAAACAACTTAATACAGTTAAATTTGCTCCATGCCGATCGTTCTTATATACGCATCGTTTTGTACGAAAGCGAAGGCGTCTTATGCATACATGACGTCAATATGAACCAGATATAGACCTACTCATTGTTTACTACATATTGACGCCAATGAACTCTAAATCATGTGAAGTATCATGGATTAGAAAGCACATATGATTGTATACATGATAACGTGAGTTCATACTAAGGGCACGGCAGCAAAACAAATTAAATAAAGTAGAATAATACAATGTGTCAGCACAATTATAAGCACTAACATTCTGGTAAATATTTCCTTCCGTTCCTTTACCCCAAATCTCGATACAATATGTCAATACATATTTTATTTAAGCAGAAAGACATAAAACCCTCTTGTATTTCTTTTGCAATTATTAGCATTAAGTAAATAATAATAATAATAATAATAATAATACTTATAATGATTAAAATAATATCAAATAACAATAACAACCATCATACATACTAATAAAATTAATATATTTCATACATTGTGCCTCAGTTACAACATTTAAAACAGATTATAAAAATCAAATAAATATAAACAATATAATGAAAAAGAGATTTTTACTTCTAATATGTTCTGAAAACTAAAGGCTAAGTGCAAGTTGAAACAACTAATTCGAAAAGTAATTCCTCTCATAACTCCTTGCAATAATGCTAGTTCTTGAATTCAGTTGCATTTCCGATTATAATATAATGCTATAAATTAATGAAGCAGTCATTTGTTTCTGTCCTGTATGACAAACACCTAAACATTCCAAAACATCTGGAGGATAGTCGATGTTGAACTAAGTTACTTGTATATTTTTGTTAATTTTATCCTCTCTGATGCTCGTATTAACCATTACGATATGTATTCATACAATGACATTATGTTATACTTCAAGGACTAATTCAAGTTGAAATATATCTATTTCATCAATCTGAATATGTTTCGGCTTCCTTAAGGTTCGTTTACATTCGCATTTTATTCATAAGTAAAATTGTTAATATGTCATAGTATTACATTATTGTCTTAGCATAGGCGTGCCCGTTTCCACGATATGAACCCAAATAAATGATTTATCCCTCACCATGTCTTCGATATTTTGGAAGAAACACCAATATTACACAAAACGAAAAATAAACCACCGATATTTAAGTGAACATACAGTTGCCAAATTAATGCTTTTTGGATTGCCTATTTAACATCGTCACAAAATATGATATAAAAAACATGTTAAAATCATCTTCATCATCATCATCAGTGTTTTGAACTGGTGTGATCGTCAAGGCGCTGTGCTGTTGAACATCTGACCAGCTCCCTCCACTTTTCTAGAGCATGTGACAATGCCTGTGTCTCCTCAAAACTTGTTCTGGTCCATTCTGTGATGTTTCAGCTAAATAGTTTTGACGGTGGTGAGGATGTCTGCATATTGGCCCATTTTGCGCCTGATGGTGTTACGTATTTCTTCATTTGTGATTCGTCTATGTAATAGATGCCAAGGATGGTTCATTTTACAATACATTACAGTAAACGGTAAATTTGTTGTTACATTGTTACACTGTCTTGTACGTTAAGACATTTGCGATGAGACAAAGCCAAAGAAACTAAGAGTGTTGGTAAATGTTATTATCATTCAAATATTAAACATGTTAAAATATGTTTTCGTTCATCAGGATACACACTGACCCCTGATGCCAGTTACCAGACAATTCGTTTGTTATAATTATGAAATAACAGTCTAGTTTAGTATGAACATTGTATAGCTAATACAGATAGATGATCCAATATTACAATGGTTACTCTAAATGTAGACTTAGATTTACAGCACTGACATAGTCTTGGTAGAAACGAGGTATTCAGAAGTGCTCGGCCTTGACACCAGCCCTAAGGCGAGCGTCTTTGCCAGCATGGTATTCCCTGTTTGATACAGTGAGCATATATGCATGCTCTACTATATGCTTAGTAATGTATTTTATTGTAAATGGGGGAGTCTATTGTTGGATAAATATATTTAAATACTATTATATGCTGTAAACAAATACCTGTTTCATTCTTTGATTGTCTGTAAAGAATTTGTGATATAAAAACTTTTCTACCTCGTTAGCCAATAGCCCACTCGAACGGTGGTTCTGACTTACATTCGAAGTCCTAAGTTAAGGTATTGAATACATCATTGGTAATTTGTAATTAGTACGGATACATTTAGTGATATGGTTCGACACTTCGACATTTCCTTTTTGCATCCAATTGCTAACATTCCTACCATTATATTTCTTAAATTTGGTGGGAATTATACAATCTTTATGCCGTGAGATTTCGTATTTGTTTTTATTTTTTACTCTTGTATGGCTGTAATAAATCATTTATTTTACGGTCAAATATCAAAGGATTATTTTTTATCTGTGTGTTTGTGTTGGACATATGTTACAGGGTATCGCTAAAAGTAAACTACAAAAATAGCGAAGAATTGCACTTAATAATAACACAATCAAGAATTCGTGTAACAAACATCTGGTCCATCCAATCTGAGTACTTTAGTTTTCTCTCGATTTCCTGGTCATTGCGCGGATGTGACTTGGGTCGTCAATGGGACAAAAAGTGTCTTGTCGTGTACTGAATCGTTGGAGCGAGAACCCGACAGCTTTGGACCTATCATAACCATTCAATTGTTTTCGAACATAGGCTTTTGTCGCTTTATCGGCCTTAAACATGAACTGTTACCAACGTGTATATTATTTTACATTTCATTCAAGGCAAACATTATCAAGCCTAAGGTATGTCTGCTGGAAATGTGCATACGTTTGTTACGGCAAAACTAGTTACTTTTAAATAAACGGTCTTGCGATAGTTTCACCTGTTGCACGCACGGTGTATATGGAACACACTGAGTTGTTAGCGTTCGCACCGTCTACCTATCCTGATCCCCGTTTATATTAGTCGGAAACACACACACACGTGCACACATACAAACACTAGACACCACACACACTCTAAACCCCCCACACACATACTAACCATAAGTCAGAATATATAACAGATCACATCCTAATAATAGAACCAGATGTTTCTGTCGCCATAGAGTATGAGAGAGTAGTATGTTTGTTCACTAAAACCGTCAGAAACATTGAATGTACGTATTCATTACTATTGTTTATTTTAAACCTAAGCATATTGATCATTACCTGGACCATCCATTAGATCAAAACATTGGTAGAATCAGATATTTGGATCGTATTGATAAGGTCGTTACATATGATCATATGAATTTAAATCAAGAACTTGGATCATATCATTACTATCCTGAATACATGTCTTTATCCTGAATGGGTGACTAAGAAAGTTTTCAAAACTTTTGTATTTGTTGTTTATTTGAAATGTTTGTAGAAATCACGACTGTCACGTTATAAATAAGGAACAATAGCGGGTAATGTCTGCTAATTATGTAAACATGGATGAATCGACATCCACTAAGAATTGAGCAAGGCTCGGAATCGCAAGTTTAAATCTAGTGTCCTGAAAATAAACGTCAGTAATCGCTAAACCATCTTACGGGAATTACATAAGGAAGGTCTAAGCTACCCCGACGTCATTCGAAATTGGCGGCAGCATTCTGGGAATTACAAAGGAGCATTGGAAAGATAAGTGACTTATTTGCTCGATTGTCGCAAACTTATTACGACAAGGTACATGTAATTTAATTATGTGCATTATTTATACTTCATTACTAAAATCATTAGTGAGTATAATTACAATGTGTAGGATTTGATTCGTTTGTAGTATTTTACATGCATATTTTGAAACATGAGCAGTGTTAGGTAAAGAATGAATTTGTAATTCGCTATTTTGTTGATTCGTGGTAACCTCGTGCGTTTATTCATGTGATATTCAAGTTTCGCAAACGTTGAATTGAATTATAACTTTGTATAATGGTTGCAGTGTGGAACATTACTTAATATGAGTATTTTACTATTTGTGTATACTTTGTAGGATTATAATGTGTAAGGCTATATCAGTGCATGGATATGTCGATATCTGTGTACACTTTGTAGAAGTATAATGTACATAAATGCAGCTGATTATGTGATAGTGTTATGTATAATAAGATTGAGAATCTATATACACCGATGGGATGAAATCTATTGATATATGCATGATAAGCAGGTGATACCGTGTATATCATACCAGAAAGTATGGGTATTTTGATGTGCACGAATGCGTGACCAAAAAAGGTAATGGCTTATCTGATGATATATTGTTGTTTTGTTTGAGGCTAGATATCTAGAGGAATATATTAATGTCCTTGTGTATGTTCGGACAGGAAGCTTTTAGGGACCGGATGAGCTGTAGGAGACAGACAAGGAAAATACCCTGGTACAGTTGGTCCCGAGTCTCTGGGACACAAGAAAAGGAGAGAACGGAAGTGGATGAATTGAAAAGATAAAGGATGTGGTTGTTGGACTGAAGGGTTGCTGCGTACCAGTTTAGAAGTACTACAGATGAGTAGAAACACAGGACGGGATGAACATCTAAGTCAAATGATGAAATAGGCCGTCACTTGATCGAGTGACAGACGAGTGATTGGTTTTTGAATATTGAATTTCATTGGTGGAAGGACTATTTGTAATTGAATAGCATTAACTTTGTTGTTTATGTGAATTTCACCTTTTGTGTATTCTGTAACTTAACTGTTGGCATCGCTGACTGGGGGCTAGGAGCTTTGTATCTCTATTACTATTTCAATTTCTAATAAAAGCGAGCCAGTGTAGGTCTTCTGTAATAATTAAAGTTAATACTGAGAGCACCCCACCCCAACCTATGGTAGTCAACGAGACCCATTACAATGATAATGATCTATTTGAAATTATATTTAGGTGGCTATTTGTCAGTTGATTGAATTTGTCTCGATCGTTTCATTGGCATGTTTGCAGAAACTGCATCGAGTCTAGCATTAATTAACACACGTACAAGCAATATTTAGAAAAACTTAACAAGCTGATTTGTGATAATAAATCAGTACTATGAGAAATACTCTGGTACAAAAAATGTTGCACAAATATAAGAATTGTATAAGCTGCTTGTTCCGGTGTTTACAAAGACTAAATAAAGTGATATAGATTGAAAATTTCGTTGACTTTAATAAAACTTCCTAATTAGTGGTTATTACCTTATCGAATACATAATACATGTTGCACAAGCATAAATATTGTATAAGATTTGTTGCGGTGTTTACAAAGACTAAATAAAGTTTTATATCTTTACGATTTCGTTGCCTTTAATAAAACTTCCAATTAATGAATATTGCATTATCGAAGTCATAAACGTTTAGATCAAATGTTACCAAATTTGAAGAGACGTTCTATAGTGTATTTGAATCGATCACATATAACTGTAATGTATCAATTGGTACATTATATCCATTTAGCATGAATACTATAATGCTTTTGCATTTTTATATGCTAATCAAATAATGTTGTTTCTTAAACCCATTACAAGGTTCCAAACATTGATTATTATGAATTAAATATGAAAATGTGAAAAGTCCACCCACCACCATCCGCCTCTCTATTTCTCCCTCTCTCCGTCTCTCTCTCACTCTCAGTTTTTCTCTCTCATGAGTAGAAGATTTTCGCATGTGCTATACGACGATGTCTTTGGACCGATGAATGATGAAAAAAGTCTAGCCAAACGAAGAGATAGACGGACCGAAACAATTGTATGGTCATTAGTAATGCTAAACACAACATAGAAATGTTGTTGTTGTAGGGGTTTAACGCCATTTTCAGCACACGATAGGCTATACATGGCGTCCAGTATTAATGGTGGAGGAAGAACCCCGGAAAACCCCAGAAAGAACCACCGACCCACGAGAAGCTACTGGCAAGCTTTCTCACATACCCACATTAGCCGAATCCGAGACTCGAACCCACGCAGACAGAGGTGAGATGGCAGTGATCGGTAACGGAGAGCGCTTTAGATCACTCGTCCACTCGGGGCCCCAGCATAGGAATGACTAAGATCAACTGCACATACATTCCACTATTATAATGATCCGTTGTTCGTCCTTCATACGTCTTTTATCAGCTTTATTCTCTCTCTCTCTTTATACATACATACATACATATATATATATATATATATATATATATATATATATATATATATATATATATATATATATATATATATATATATATATATATATATATATATATATATATATATATATATCATGAATAGAAGAGTTTCGCTTGTGCTATACGACGATGTCAATTGACCGATGAATGATGGCAACGGTCAAACCAAACGAAGAGACATAGGGAAACAATTGTATGGTCATTAGTAATGTTAAATAAAGCATAAGAATGACTAATATCGGTTGCACATACATTACAATGTTTTAATTACGTCTTGTTTGTCGTTCATCCGCCTTTTATCAGCTTTATTCCACACTACTTTTTATAACCTCTAACGTGAATGGACAGTGTTAAAATAAAACTAACCTTGTATGTGTAGTGCTCCACGTTTTCCATTAACATTATCTATGATGACTTTTACTGATTTAATCAATGTGATTAAAAAAAGAAACTTGACGAAACTCAACAATAGCCACATCAAAATGAAAAGATGATCGTGAAGAGCAGCAAGTGGCAATTGGCAAGAATGTGAGGACTTCTGGGTCTGTATAAGGTCTAGTAAGTCCATATGATTTAGTGTTGGTCAGATTGTATTGGTGATTTCTACATTATTATTCTGTTTGTGATAATACGGAAATTTCACGAGTAAATGACCTCAGAAGAACTGGTTTTCTTATGATAAATGGATAGTCGCGATATGCCTTGCAACCGTAGGACACAACTGATTTTTATCAGTTAATTATATTATATTAAGTATGTTTATGCCTGCCTTAGCAGAGATTCGACATATAAATCTTCCTTTTGAACTCACAAACATAGGTCATGTCATTTATTTCATTGAGGCTAATATTATAGTTGGCTTAGTCTCTGCTAAATGTTAAAGAATATTACACCCTTTTTATTTAGGTGGGAATGACAAACAATGGAGCCTTTGGTATCCTAGACTTCTGGTATAATGTAGTGCTATATAAGGATGAATATTTATTTTCAACCATCAGTGCATACCAAATATGCTATATTATGTCTTTTTTATCAAAAGCATCGATAAATTTAGATCTGAATAAAATAACAATATATTATATAACACATATTTTATCGTACTTTCAAACATTTTCCTTAAGATATACAAATAAGAGATTATTAGATTATGATAATTACTTAGAATCTGAATATTAGAATAAAGAAGACCAAATACCGGCAATAATAATGCAATATAAATTAGCAACTACGGCTTCTTAAAAGGTAATATTCTTATAAAAAAAATATCCATATAGACAATTTAGTTAGCCCCAACTTAGGATGAGAATGGTACCTTTCGGAAATTGTAAATGAGACGTTACTAGATACAGAAACAAGAGGATCATTTTAAGAAGACAAGATATTTGTTTTTCGGATCATGGCATATACATACCCTTGCAAATTGTAAGGCCTTTGGTATATGCAAAGGAACAAGGGGAAGTTCATATTTGTGACAATGGGCTCTCAAAACTCATTTATTTCGACAACAAGAACAAACTTAAAGACCTAATAATGTTTCCTACCTGAAATATTCTCAGGATGTATTTTATTTTTTTAATGTTTTTCTAATTTCATGTTGCATGTTTTTGTAATAATATTATTATGTTTCTTATCTTATAGGTGTCGTCTAAAGTTGTAAAACGCTTGGAGCTTCTAAAGATTAGGCGCTATACAAATTCCTCATTATTATTATTATTATTATTATTACTTTAGAACATGATATATATCGTGTAATCCATTCGGTTCAAGACTTTCACAAATGTAAGCGCGGAAAAGGAACCGACAAATATGCAATGTTAAGGCGGTAATATTTGTATTCCATGTTGATTTACGTTGCTGAGCGGTCTTATTTGACTGTATCGATGTACAAATTGTTTTCCATTGACCTTAATGACAATGCTTTTCCAGAAAAATACATTTTCTGTCGTACTGCAGCATTGTCATGATGAAATGTTTTAGAGGACAAATATATATTGTCAATTTCACGAGGACAAAAGCAGGTATTCCGTTGGATTGCCAGTAGATAGCTCTGTTGCAACTGATCATTGGTAACAGTTATCCAGTCAAGACAGGTGCATTTTCTGTGATGTGTGTCACATTTAAAATAAAATCTTTCAATACAAGAAAACATTATATAGCTGTGATTTCACATCATTTCACATGCTATCAAGGGACACACCATTCGTAAGGTTTACAAACTGCAACTCCTACATAATGCACCAATTACAGCTAGTATAGGTTTTTTATTTCTGATCGCAATGTTCCCGACACGTTAAAACCCGACCGCCTGGAATTGTGCATTTTGTACTGTTATACATGAAATATTAAGTTAATTTTAAATGAACCCCTGAGTTAACAAGTATATACAAACTTGAAACACGGTTACCTATTTATATCCGCAAGGTGCACCGACACATACTTATAACTTGCAAGTAATCAGCTCACAATCAATACTTCATGTAGCCATACTTTATTTGTAGAGTTTTTATTATTCATTTCGGTGATGATACCAGAGATAGATTTAGTCATGCTTGGCATGGAGTAATTGTTCATTATTCATAGTATGAATATATTATGTGTTGTTATCTCTGCATTTTAGTGACAATGCACGGTGAGTAATGAACATTGATAATGCTCCGGAATTGAAATATATAATCAATTGCACAATAAGATTACAGTCTGTCAAATAGCGGCTAGATAACTATGGAAACAAACTTCATGGTGAAGTCATTTTCAAAGCAAGTTAGATTAACATTTTATATATTTTGATTTGTACACATCAATACTAAAAACTAAATATATAAACTTTGCATGAAAGTGTGATATGAGTGCAAAATATTCGGACAATCTAATACACTGGCCATGATATTATTTAATGGGAGTCGTGGTCTTGCTGCCTACATAATGGCTATTTGTGGCATTTTATAATGTCAATTACATCTTGAAACGAGATGTCCAACTTACAGGAATACCTCACACACTTGGCAGCCCATATCGTCACTTTTCTGCAACTTTAAGCCACAATACGTTAATAACACTTTACGTACTCTGTTGTCTATTTTTATAATGCGTTAAACTACTCACACAATTAATACTTGCTTCTTCTTGGTTCTGTTAGCGTACATTTGAGTTGCTTCGAATGTGATGGAAGCACGTAATTCTTAGGTTTGTTAAACGGATAATATGTATCATTAATAAAGCAAAGCTATGAGAACACTTTCTTTTATAGTAATATTTTGTTTACTTGTCCTTTTCAAGATATATACTTCAACTTAATTCAATTTCGGCTCAGGTGACTTTCATCTCACTCCAGCAAACTGAAATAAACTAGTAGCTCTTTTCTTTTTAACGATCCATATACAAAATCAATACTGTATCAGCATTTTCCATCTATCACTCTATGTAATGTTCATATATTATATTAGAGGAAATAACATTTCTTGATTTGTTGTGATATTCCTTGCGCTGAATACTTTGATAAAATACAAATTCTTGAAAATGTATACCTGGTATATAATGTTTTTTATAGGAAACCCCAAACAGTGTTTTCGTTGAGGACGTGAAATAAATAAACATTTGATAAAAAAGGAACATATATTATTTGTCACAATTTTTGAATTATTTCCACATCTTTTCAAACAGATTACTATGTATAGATTTAAACTAGTCAATGTTATCCTTTTCTGAAACATTTTGCATGCTGACGTCACTTAGATGCTGGCAATGTAGTCGTTTTGCTCTATTGCATTAAGTGACCCTTATGTTCTTATGATATATAGCATTAGGGTTACTTTTCCTGCAAATTAGAATCATATTCGTTCTATCGAGATTGAATTTAATATTTTTCCAGGGCTTAATTGCTGCTAATCTCTCAAACTCATCCATATAATTAAAACAAGTATTTAAATAAAAGAATATAGTATAATGAATAAATGCAAATGGTTGATGATTGGGTCGATAACCCCGTGCAATAAATCATGTAGAGGTGAATTCTGCGGGTATCATTTACAAAGCGTTCGTAATGGTTCTCTTGGCCCTCTCCCGTGCTTGGTTTGCCACGTTGGTGTAAGAGGAAAATCGCAGTTGTGTATTAATTGTGGTGGAAAGCGATACAGGGAACTAAAACGCTATTATGACAAACGAATTAAAAACGCCGTCATTGACCCCACCGCCGACTCCGTCAAAGACAAAATCATCAAAACTCCTCAAGACTACATTGAAAGGTTTATAATTAAACCAAATAATGAATTAGACAAGTAGTATTATTATACAAATGGACCAAGAGTTCAGACCTCACCCTGTGTTTGTTAATTACGAGGCATCTCGCGACGGCGTTGTTAGAAATTGTAGACTGAAGAAGCCGGTTGGTACCGTAAATAATCACGGATACTTGCGATTTAATGCTGGGAAAAAAATCTGTCTTATTCACAGGATGGTGTATGAAGCGTTTAACGGACTGATCAACGACGGTCTCGTTATTGATCACATTGATGGATGTCCTCAAAATAACAGTAATCTAAGAGCTGTTACACCGAGTCAAAATTCCAAATTTGGAAAAACAGGAGGGATGAGAAAGGCAAAACCCGTAAAGTCATTTGATACAATAACGCACGAAGAAAAAATATTTCGCTCTATGAATGCGGCTGGTAAATACTTCGATATTTGTAGTAAATCAGTTCGAGATGTTGCGGAGAATATAACTAAAACAGCGATCTCAAAAAAGACGGGTCACAGAATTCGATTTTCATATATAACATCAAAGGGAGATAACTCGTTTTGTGATAGCGTCGCATGACAAGAGTTACGTCCCTTGAAGTCCAATTAATGTTGCGATTAATTAATCATTTTACGATGAAAACTAATGAAATACACACTGTTATCTAACAGCTGTATTCTTTTTTTTAATGTTTTATTTGAGTATTTGGTTTCATTTAAATGCCGTGAAACACCATTAATAAGTATTTAAGGGTTTAACGATTCAAGGGAATTCAAATTAACACACACCTTGTGACTGACGCCGCTGTATTAGTCACTTTATATATAAGATGACTCGTTATAAGCCTGGGGCTTTCTAAAGCCAATTCAACTAATCAAAACTAACCCACGCTCTTGACCCGGGCGTGTGGTTGTCTTTTGTTCACAATCATGCAACCGGGTTAATTTAATTGGGTTGCTTTTGATTGGTTGAATTGGCCGTAGAGTTCCGCCCCGCCGTTTTATGTTTGTGCTGTCTTGTGCCGTCCCATCATCCATCAATCATTTCATTGTAAATATATTCATCCTTAATTAAGTACATGTAGTGATGTCCCCCCAAGCATATCTTCTGGGCGGTCTACGATGACGTTTGTCACCCTAGGCCTCCCTCCCGGAGATGTATGTTTTGGGGTTCCCTTGGGCTCAGATGGATGCGAAGGCACCCAAGGGGTTCCAAGATGTGAATGTCCTTAATTAAGTATATGTATATGCCTGCAATCTGCCACAACACTCGAGTGGAGATTTACGGCATTGTACTGTCCATACAAAAAACGGGGTCAAAAATGACCCCCAATAATTTTATTAAACTTTAAACTTTATTAAAATTTTTGATATTAGAAATAAGATGTTTATAAGAATATGGATCCCCAAGACATCAATAATATATTAACTGAGATTTCAAAATTAAAAAATCAAGGAATTGTATTATCTGATAGGCTCAACAGCGAGGAAATATTATCCGATTATGAGGCTATAAACGAACAATCGAAGCGAGGGCGTTTTACGCTAGCCCGCGAGTATTCTTTTATAAAACGATTACAACATACAATTAATGAGAACCTGTATGGCAATGACGTAAGCGTATTCATTGGGTCATTCATTGCCTTTGAAACAATACGAAAAAAACTCGGGCAGCTTTATGAAAAACGCCGCGAGATCTCTAGTAAGATTAAAAACATTAGGAGGATCATAGACGAAACCCCTATGGGGAGCCTCAGCTTGAAGTTACCTGTGCCCACGTCGCGTGACGAAGTCGGCATACAAATGTAACATTATATATATGTGATGTATGGAAAGACCCGGCGGAAAATTAGAAAATTTTATTTGAAATTGCAGATCAATTTACAATAATGGTAGGTGAATCACTTACTACTCGGCTAGCCAGAGAGCGGCTAGCAGCGCTTATAAAGTTTATACCGTTACGAGACAGAGTGAGAGAGAAACTTCAAACGCGACAACAAATGCAAACTGATTTTGCTGTTGGAAGTGAACAGTTATTTGCCCCGGTAACTAAAGCGACTAAGGATGTTACGGCGGCAACTGTACCCGTTCTTGGTGCGCTTGAAAAGATAGCGGCAGAGACAAAACAAACAAAAAGGTCTTTAGAAACACTCCCTGCAAAAATAGCGGCTGCTACAACACGGAGGCCACCACCACTCGCTATAACCGAACCACAAGAACCTTATGTTACAATGGCCGACGAGGAAGAATTAGGTGCTACTGCGAAAGAACCAGAAGAAGAAATACCAGAAGAAGAAATACCAGAAGAAGAAATACCGGAAGAAAAAGAGGGGAATATACCCCGTATTGTACTCAAGAAGAGCACAATAGATCAAATTAGAGGCTTCAGCAACAGGGAAGAATTAATTAATTTTGCTGCCAACAATTTTGCTAAGAGCATACGAGATAAGAAGCATATCAATAGCGGTTACGAGAAAAATATAAAGTCGTTAAAGGACTGGGCAAGAATAGTGTATTTAGCAAGTAAACATAAAGATGCATTACCACATCGTAGTAAATTCGATTACGACGCATTCCACAAGGAAGTTAAGAGTATAACACCAAAAAAAGGAAAAGGATACCCTGTTGGTAAAGAATCCTACGGCGTTACCTGCCCTAATAGTGTTCTCAGTGATATATCACGGCTGGAAGTACTAATCGGAGGAAAACGAGCCGGAAATAACTCTACGGAAATAATCAATGAGGCCGCTGATATTTGCAAGCGGTTATTTACAGGCGGTATTATGGACATTAATGTATATCGAACGCTCATAGACGAGCTCGTGGATGATTAATTGGAAAACTGGTGTTTTTAATAAGGATGATCATACACTACAACCATGATAAACCAGTACTCGTCTACGTGGTAAACTCGCGATTGCCTGTTTACCGCGCGTACTATGGAGATGGTCTCGGTAGCACCATTGCGGGGTTATTTACAAGAATGGCTCCAAAAGTAGCGCCGTTAGCCAAACAATTAGGAATGAAGGCTATTGATGTTATTCGTGATAAGGGAATCAGCGCTATTGGAGATGTTGCCGGAAAGGCGCTTTCAGCCGCGCGGGACAAACTAATGTCATTGGTGAAATCCAAGAGATTCTCAAAAAGAAAACAGAAACCACCGGTAATGCCATCAACGACAGTGATGCCTGCAAATGTCAGTAAAGTAATAAATAACGCGTGGAAGAAAAATTAGAGTCGTTGGCGACGACTCAGTCGTTGGCGACGACTCCGTCGTTGGCGACTTCGCCATCCGCCGATGCGGCAACCAACGCGCTCATGAACGCGATAGCGGGAAGTGGTCTACGACGAAAAAATCGCAATTGAAAACATCAACATGATAAATAATAGAATGTTTGCGCGTACCGCTGATCCCGCGTTTGACATGGACGCCCCAGTGCGCAGGGATGATTCTGTCCGTGATTATCAATTTTATTCTTATTATGCAGCGCAACCTGACCTACGATCGCGAATTGAACTTCAAGTCCAAGATACCAGTAAATACTTTCTGCCGTGTGAAGCGTTTATCGAAATCGAGGGAGAACTCGTGACAAATGCCGCCGATAATGCACCATACGCAGATGACCATCGTGTTCGAGTTGGCTTCGTCAACAACGGTATCATGGCGTTATTTGAGAGCGCCAGATATCTTATTGACGGGCGAGAAATTGAATCAATAGAACGCGAGGTTGATGTTGCAACGACGATAATTGGGTTGGCGAGATACTCGGATGATTATACAAGATCGGCGGGCCCATCTATGATGTTTGCGAAGGACACCGCTAATAGCGCTGATCATCTTCAGTACATCAACGTGCTGGTGGAAAGAGATACCGCAACTGACCCACAGGCTGAAGCAGCCAATCCAGACCGCAGAGCAAGACCAAACGCTGAGTTCAATATTATAAAAAGTCTTAACGATAATTACAATATGGGATTCGCAGCACGAGTAGGAATGTTGCAAGGACCACGCCGAAAGTTTTCATGCGCGATTCCACTCCATCACATATTTGGATTCTGCAGAAATGTCAGGAAGGTTATCTATGGGGCTAAGCATACAATCGCGCTGACGCGAAGGGGTGATGATAACAATGCAATATGGCGTGCTGCTGGCGTCGCTGCCGGTAAAGTCGTTTTAACTAAAATGGCATTGTGGATGCCGGTGCTGACTCCATCAGTTACCACGGAAGCACGATTGTTAGCATTTATGGAACAGGGAGGAAAATCGTTGTTGAGTTGGCTAGCGGTAACAACTGATGCTAAAGAGGATAACGTCGCCCATACGTTTACATGGCACTTGGCATCAAAACAGGGTGTTTCAGCCCCGCGTCATATATTCATAGCGCTACAGAATAGGGAACGATTGGGCAGTCAAGAACGCAGCCATATGATATTTGATCAATTAGGAGTCAGGGATGTTTCGCTGAGAATAAACGGACAACAGGAACCATCCGAGGATATACAGCTTAATTACGGCGACAACCATATCGCACGTGTGTATCATCGATTGCTGTCGTATATGGGTCGTGATCAAAACGTCGACACTGGTTTGCAAATATCACAACTTGATTTTAAAAACCTGTATCCGATTTATTATTTTTCGCTGGAACATCTTGATTTAACGAGACAATCCGTCGTTGATATACACTTCCGAGCTCGTATATCCCCGGGTGGTGTTAATTATAGAGCGGTTGCTGTCATTCTCAGCGATAAATCAATGCTGCTAGAAGGTGTTGGTGGACGAATGAGAATCGTTGATGCGCCAGTGGAAAACATGTAATTGAAAGCACAAAACGCGTTTACAATAAATGTCGTATAGTGTCGTCAGTGTAGAGTTGACTGATGGTCAAGTCAAGAAATTACGATCAAAGTCGGCTAAACAATGCGGAACCACAATAACGCTGAAGCCGTCGCAGATGGCGGGTGGTAATCATAAGATATCGTTGACGGCGCGTCAAATAAGACATTTCAATGATGCGATGAAGAATAAAAAGGGTGTTCAAATAGATTTTTCAGCCGCAGCAATTAAAAACATGGAAAAGACCGGTGGGATATTTCCGCTGTTAGCTGCGATTCCGGCATTGATTGCCGCGGCCGCACCAGCAGTGGCTAAGGCGGCGGCGTTAGGAGCCGTTGGTACCGCGGCGGGAATGGCATTAAAGAAGGCAACCGGGAAAGGCTACAAAAAAAAACGACCCGTAGCCGGAAAGGGTCTAAGACTACCGGGAACCCCGTATTCATGGTACTCGGGAAAGGGTCTAAGACTACCGGGAACCGTTTATTAACGCAAGAGTCTATGACTCCAATGTCTAATTTTGATTTAATAGACGCCGCAAACGCGCTAGCGATAAAAAACTTCAGAGGTGTTTTTATGAGGGATCAATTACCGGCGGCACCAAGGAATATTGAAACCGGCATAATTAACCTCGATGGGTCCTCCGCAGCGGGAACTCATTGGGTTGCGTACGCGATTGATCCGCGTGCGATCGTCTATTTTGATTCATACGGGTTAGCCCCGCCGAACGAGTTCATGCGGTATATCCGGGCGTGTTCAGCCCGGGCGTGTTCAGCCCGGGTTTTTTATTCCACGCTGCCAACACAGCAATTAAGTGACCCACCGATATGTGGCCGCGAGGTATTGAACGTACTCGCGGCGATTTCATCATCGCGGAAACCACCTCATGTGGTTGTAAACGAATACACTAGTGCGGTCGTAGAAGCTCAACGGATTTTAGAGAATAACATTTACAATAATAATGATTGATATCTGGGGGCGACCGGTTTCGGCGCTGAAAAAGCCCACGGAAACGGCCGCCGCCGACATAAAAAAACTAATTGAGGATGAAATCGCTGATACGTTGAATCTAACAAGTGTTGACCCGGGCGAAATAGTTGTATTTCAAGACCGCCAGGGTAAATTGAAATCCGGTAATGTGTCACTGAATGACGTTTTAATACGACAGCGTGATGCCGCCGAGGACACTATCGCGCTGTATACCAGCGACGGACGACTCAAACCGGGTGAATCCATCTTGACGATAAATGGAAAAATAAGTACACTTGGCGACAATTATATAACCATGTCAAATTCGTTAAAAGGTTTACGTAGTGAATTTAACTTGCATGAAGAACTGTTCAGGTCGACGCTAACGCATTTCGCCGATGTGCAACACATTGTCGATAGTTTTTTTCGGGGACCCCCGACGGCAACCGAACCGAATTTTGTAATGATAAAAAATGCTATTTCGGAGCTTATGGCGCTGTCGGCCAATTTACCCCCGTTGCGAAAAAATGTTAACAGGATCGATGACAACTTTGATAAATTCTTTGGTAAAAAAAATACCAAGCCGGATGAGATTACAATAACTATAAATGATATCACTGCGTATGGACAGGAAATAAAAACAATCAAAACTGATGTTGCAACAAACAAAAGGAGTGTAGACGCGCATGAACGGGAAATAGAAATAATCGGCGCTAATGTTGCAACGATCATAAATAATGTAGACTCGCATGGACGGAAAATAAAAACAATCAAAACTGATGTTACAACGATCATAAATAATATGGACGCGCATACACAGGAAATAGGAACAATCAAAACTGATATTGAAGCGAACAAAAAGGGTGCGGACGCGCATACACAGGAAATAGAAACAATCAAAACCGATATTGAAGCGAACAAAAAAAATGTAGACGCGTATTGGCGGGGAATAGGATTAATTAAAACTGATGTTGCAGCGAATAAAAAAGGTATAGACGTGCATACATATGAAATAGAAACAATCAAACTTGATGTTGCAGCGAACAAAAAAAGTATGACCGAGACTACACGGGAAATAGAAACAATCAAAACTAATGTTGCAGCGAACAAGAATAATATAGACGCGCATTGGCGGGAAGTAGGAATAATCAGAACTGATGTTGAAGCGATTAAAGACGGGCTACCGAGAGTAGCAGAGCAACTCGAAAAAATAAAAACCCCTCATGAGAACATCATCAACACAGTATACACAATTCGGCATGGATCATTCGATTGGACTCCTACACAGAATACAGTAAATATCACCGCAACTGTTAAGGGCATTTATCGACTGACACTGGTTTCAATGATGCAGTTTAATATATTATCGTCGAGTTCATCCGGGTTTAACAATACAATATCAACAATTATAGACAAGAACGCAACTGAACTGTTTACAATTTATGCCGTTGATATAAATCTAACCGGGGCAAACATTACATGGTATGTGGAATTTGTAGCGAATCTAAGTAATTAAAAACACTAGCTCTTTTAAAATAAAAATGACCACCAAGGAAATTGAATCAGAGGTATCACCGACGTCACATCAATATCGATTCGATACCGCAAAAGAATTTTCCGCGAACTTGAAAACGCTTTCCGAACAATACCGTGCAAAAATAAAAAAATACCGCCGAAAAATAACCGCCATCGACGCGGTCGTGTACTCGGTGTCGGGTATAGTGGCCGGTACCGGCGTCGTTTTATCCACGGTGACCACGATAGCCCCGATCGCTGTTCCAATCGCCGTCTCCGCGATGACAACAATTGCTGGAGTCGCCAACGCAATCACTAGGAAGATATCATCGTGTTTTCAGAAAAAACTCAACGAGTATACAGTAAAACATCAAATAGTATCCGACGCGTACTCGAAATTATCCGGGTTGATCTCGTTGTCAATTGATAATTTGTTCGTATCCGATGTTGAATTCTCCACGATGGTCCAGTTGTATAGCTCCGCGATGTCAAAAATCGAGGATTTTCAACTGGAAGCCGGAACCACTTCAATGGGCTCTGGTTGTTGAAATTAGACACTAAAGACAACGAATAATAATAATGTCGCTGAACCCCGAAGGGTTTCAATTACTTCAGCGGATCGCGGAGAACACCACTCCGGTACAAACAAGTATGATATCGATAACGTCAACGAAACCCGAATTCAGTGTGAACTTCCCATCGCCGGTTCCAGTGAAGGAAATAGCACTGGCAAAATTGCGAATATATCACAGTTGGCCTAATATCCGAGCGGACGCATTTAACGGACAACAACCTAATAACTGGGAGGAGGTTACACTACCAACTGGGTCATACCAAATAGAACAAATCAATAAAGAATTTCAACGCAGGATAAAATCGATCACAGGAAAGGAATCAAAAATCGCTATTACGGTTCATGAACCGACGTTATCGTCGACGATTGAAATAAGCACACCGGGGTATATGGTTGATATTGATAACAGTTCAATAAGAACCATACTAGGATGGCCTGAGAATCCACCTCATAAAACCCCCGCGGACAAGCAATCGTATCATGAGATTAATCCCAATTATCAAAATAAATTGTATAATATGAAAAACGCGTTATTACCCAGTATATTTGCATTTCAAGACAGGAATAACATGCAATGGTATTTTCAGCATGGGGAAACTCCTAAATTGCACACCACATTCGTAATTAGTTTAAAGAATATCACTGATATGTCTGCCGAAATTAATCATTATTACCAATTACAACTAGAACAGCTACGAGAGACAAAAGCACAAAAACACGTTGAGGTGTTAAATCAACTTATATCAGACATGGAATATATCAATGAACGAATCGTTAAAGTAATATCCGATAGCAGCGATGATAATAAAAAAAAATTCCTAACCGAGTATAATATCACAGAAGCCGATTTACCTGATTTCAAGTTTCCAGGATACAACGCGCCAGAACTAAGAAAGTCTCTTAATGATTTTATCAGTTCATCAACTCATATCCTCAGACACGATAACGGAGATGATGGTAGGCATATTGCTCTATACAACGTAAATATCGCATCGGTGATAGCAATTAATCTAGTGTGTGATGCTATCGAAGGGAGTTACCAGGTGGATACCAAGCAATCAAATCAAGCTCAACAGGGGTATATCCTTTATTCATTTTCACCAACAGCCCCTCCCGGATTCTTAATCGTTGAGAGTCCGATTAATCCTGTCTATATGCGATGCCATGATCGGTTTTTAACGAGAATTAATTTTAGACTAACCGATCAGTCAAATAACCTAATTGATCTACAAGAGGAGGAGTTAGTGATCACTCTTTTTGTAAGATCATAAAGACTTTCATTGTAAATAACCACTTAGCAGCAGGGGGGCGATGACATCGACGCGGTCGTCGATGTGCTTACCGGATGCTGACGACGCTGGGGATCGACGCGCAGAAGGTGTTAATTAAACCAAATGACGATTGGACGATCCCCAACGACGTCGTCGTTTTTTTTTTTACCAGGCGCTGACGACACTAGATCGTTGAGTGCAGAAAGTAATAATTAAGCAAAATAACGATTGGACAAAATGTCCGATTCGCCCCCCATGCTGCTACTGACACAAAAGTGGAACGAATATGTTACTTATAAATTGGACTCATTTTTGGGTGCAGCATTCAAAAATGAATCCAATATTGTGACATTGTTTGAAACAATGTCACGCGGATCAAACACATATATACGCCACCATATTTAATATAAATCGCAGACACGTTTTGCACATTATTGAACTTAGTTTATCCTGAAATAGTCATATTTGTTACATATGATTTAATATAAGTGTCTCGTTAACATTCTTCTTAAATAATTCATTGTTTTCTCTACATTCCATATACTTATAAAGCCTTAACCTTTGCATAAAGTACCATGTATTTGAGTTATACGCAATTTGAAATTATATTACTGTAACGGTTCCATACTTATATTTCGAGCATTTTTACGACATCCCAGGACACTACTATCACAGTCTTTGTTAATGACACCTGACTGAATATGCTGGAATAAAATCAAAACAGCGTGAGACCTTTCTATGAAGACTTTATTTATTTATTTAAAATGCTAATTTTGACATCGTGTCTGACGTTTTGATAGTTTTCATGTACAGTTGATTTTTGTCATTCCTTGCAGCAATTTATGTGCTTGGGAAAATATCGCCAACTTTTAGTATCCGTGTGACCTGGCTCCGACTTAGATTTTATTGCTCTCTTAGTATAGGAAAGTATAGAAATGTGAGTGGTGTAATGAGCAAATGCTTTATTTTACAATCATGGCAAAACAAAGGACGTTATCACTTAGAATTCTAGTGGATATAGAACTACAAAAAATCAGGGGCGACAACTTGCTATGTGATGTTTCCATTATACGACAGTTGTGTCCTTTGGATGGCGTCGTGGCGGACGACTAATTGAAGTTGGATGTGGGATTGTTGGGAATATTATGTTTAAAACATAAGTTCATTAGATCCTGATATTTATGCTAAGGAATTTTTTTTTGTTGTTGCTGATAAATACATTATATTATGATAAATACATGTATATAATTGAACATCGATGAGATGAGAACAGTTTCATTAAATGATAACACAAGCTGTTTTAGTAAACAAGTAGTATATGAAGGGACAATTATCATATTTAATGACTACGCATAACAAATCTTAGTAAAAGTGTGGTATGTGAAGATAATTTCGACTCATTCAAAGATCACACACTATTGGTAAGGAATGGGCGTTATGTGGTTTTGCAAACATGACCATTTAAACGATATTTGAAAGCAATACATTATTCTAAGTCAGGGATACTTATTTTACATTAACAAAACTGACAGTTACGAACACATTATTTCAAAGAACAGGAGATAAACGTCATATATAGATATATCCAACTGAAGAAAATGGATCCTATATGAATTATTAGAATTTAAGAAATTGTTATTATCTGATAATACCGGAAATCGTTGTTTATCCTTACATACTGGAATTACATATTAGCACAATGTATTTTTAACCAATTTTACCAGCGAAAACATATAACTAATTCTTTTTCCTGAAACAATGTCCTTGCTGAAAAATAAAAATCAATTAGGTAGTTAAGTAATTGTGGTGATATTATATGTCGTTGATTATAGTGTTTCACGAACATTCAAATATTACCGTATATACTTGGAAATCTTTCTTTTCGGTTATATTAATCGTAATAATATCAGTGCACGTTTGTTGCCGTACTCTTTTGAGTATCTGTTTTTAAAAGCCTAAGCTAGTAATTCGTCATTTAACAATTTTGTTAAACGATGCTTTTACATCTATTTTCATACGTTTTATTTAAAATCAATCATCAATAAACAATAATTATGTCCATACTTTTCAGCAATATCTCATAGCTTATGTAGTAGTGGCAAATTTTAAAATGTAGAACGAGAGACATAAGGAGATGACATTGAGGTGGTTCTAAAGAAATATATATGAGTATGCCTTTAAAATATTGACATGAATTAGTTTCCTCTTCATCGCTATTTTGAAAACTGATTTATATTTACCTCTTTAATATGAATATTAGCTAATATTGTATGGCTGGAGAGTTATACTATCTCATTTATTTTTTGTCATATATACAACACCTGTTATAGGTTTGTAAATATATTACAGAACAAATGCATAATTTGATGCATTGGTATTAATATGTCCTTTTTCATAAAATAAATTTACAGTGTGCTTTTGAACTCAGTTATGTCATAATTTTGTACGTATCATGGCTCCAAGGTGTGATTATATTATGTAGAGTAGTCACCGGCTGCTGTTACTCCATTCCTTAACCAAGCCTAAAGCTAATTGATATCAGCACGTTAGAGTTGGTGTTTACAGTTTTCCTTCAGTTGTACGTGTACTGCATAAGAAAACACCTCTCGCGTGACCTATTTAAGAATCAACACTTATACTGCAAGTTAGATTTCACACAGCATAATACATATTGTACTGATGGTTAGCTCAGGTATTCAACTTGTATTTCTATCTAAAGTTTGGTTACCTATCCTACATTCATGGAATGCTTGACAATTTGTCCACACTCCCACTAGACATTGCCACGATCGCGCCCCATTAATAAGCAATGTCAATGCACTGAATGGAATACTGCCCTCTCATAAATACATATAATTAGATGTTAAAACATTATTTGAATCCTTCCAATGCAAGACATATCGCGATTGTCCGTTGATCATAATACAACAAGTTCATCTCAGGCCATATATTTATACCCTATTCACCCACAAAATGACTGTATTATCGCAGAGGGAAAATATGTGATACACACTAGTACATGCCTACCTAAGCTCAGTTGCATTGTCATACTACTTAACGAAACCCAATCGTAATGAAACAAAACCGTCTGTACAATAAGTATATATATATTAGTATTAGTATGTACGCTGTATCAATGACATACCACGAGTTGTATATATTTTCATTAAAAGTAAATGAGGCTTGCCTAGTTTCCTTTTTTGAAATATTTATACAACGATTGATATTGTATTGATGCAAAGGCAGTTGTGTATTCACCGAGTGAATGAACACCTCACTTCCCTGTTGAATGTATCAGCTACACCACGAGTCTTAAATTCAAACCACCCTGACGGCCGCTTGAGGCCATTTTAGATAGCTTAAAAACCGAATAAACTTTGTTGTCACTCATGACACCGTGTGACGTTAATAATTTTGCGGGACACATGATACGGCTTGGCGGGCTGCATGTGGCTCGCGGGCCGCGTGATTGAGACCACTTTACTACACACTGTAACTTTGTGCTATTTATGAATATTCACAATCACCTTTTTATATTGGTTCTGTTATTGTTTTCTTTGTTGAAAACATTATCCGAATTGTGATAAGGCATGATTATGATTTAAACGAGAATTTTTTTTTTTTTTTTTTTTTTTTTTTTTTTTTTTTTTTTTTTTAAGGAGAAAGCTGAGCAGTGCAAACATAGTTTACCTCTTGAACACTGAACGCTCCGCCATTCACTTATTGTATCATGGTAATTAGTGTGGAATCGAAAAACTGACGGACCAACAACATGTAATTAAAATATTTTAATATCTTTTCAGTTAATGTAAGTCATTATCATGCTTTAATTAATATTGTTACTCTCTCTGTCTCTCTGTTTCCTTTGATATACGATGTTCCAGAGAGAGAGAGAGAGAGAGAGAGAGAGAGAGAACGAAAGAGAAAAGGGGTCGGCCTCTGGAAATTTTCGTATTTAATTCATAATAATCAAATTTAGAACATTATCTGTTTAAGAAACATCAATAGTCTAAGACCATATAATCGTAGCAATGTAATATCTTTTTTATCAACCTGCCAAAGAATGCAAAGTTACAAATTGACAAAATACGTTTCTATGTGATTATTTATAAAACATGAGCGATTCTCATCATATTTGGTAATATCTGTTCTTACGGTTTACCCATTCGATAATGCAATAATTCTTAGTTTGAAAGTTTAATATAAGTCAAAGGATGTTCAGTAGTGCTATATTTATATTTTCCAAAACGGGAACAAACAGTTTATAAAACTATTGTGTTTGTGCAACATCATCATTTTGCTACCTTTATTTCACATATTAATGATTAATTACTATAAATAAGTTTATTAAATTATTCCCACATCCTTACCTTTGTAATTTCACTTTTGTACATTATGTTAAGTGTATGTACTTCTATATATCTATTTACAAAGTCTCATTTTTTTTTTCATCACGTGCATTCTTTAATTTGTTAAAGGCCATGAGTCCACTTTTTTCTTTCAATATCATGTAATTGTCTATGAAATAATCTATATCTTGTCCTATCTTTGATAATTTACCAGTATACCTGTTCTACTGAAGAGATTGCATATAAAAATGTCCTCCATATCAAACATTCGAAATCATACCAGGCCGATATAGGTTCATTTGTTTTTTTTCACAAAACCATGCAGTAAAAATATGTAACAAGCTAACAAACAAAGTCAGTCAACACGAGGTAAACATCACGTTTACCAACGTGTAAATAATGCGGATCAATTATGTCAAACACACACGTGTTATATTGTTATTTTAAACCAGGTCGGCATACTACAATGTGAGGACAATATTTGATTTGTCAACTTAATGAGTAAACCATTTACGTGGCCCTTGGGGTTTCAGCCAATTCATGCACGTTGATTCTTCAAAAGACATCATCTTTCAGATTCATCATAGAGGTTACCTGACATATAATACGGTCATTTATATTTAATGTAAAGCATCCTCTCCCACTGGTTATATCACTACTTATTCGATGTTGTTGACATTTATAAAATCAAAACAGAAAAGAACACACAGGAAATTATTTTAAACTGAAATGATTAGATAAAAAGTCTTTGGAAGCCAATCCTTAATTTGTTAACTATTATAAATATTTTTTGGCTTGTTGCGTATGTATGTATGTATGTATGTATGTATGTATGTATGTATGTATGTATGCATGTACGTACGTACGTACGTACGTATGTATGTATGTATGTATGTATGTATGTATGTATGTATGTATGTATGCATGTATGTATGTATGCATGTATGTATGTATGCATGTACGTATGTATGTATGTATGTATGCATGTATGTATGTATGTATGTATGTATGCATGTATGTATGCATGTATAATGGAAGAAAATCAAAATGAAACAATACAAATGTTGAAAAGAGATCAATACAATGCATAACCCATTTATTAAATAAACCTTACCCATTATACTAGTCGGAGACATTTTCAGATGAAATTAACATCAAAGGGCCGTTTTTTACCAGTGCAAAAAGGCGACAAAATAAAACCTTCTGCATTGTAATTGACTAAGGCGGAATTTACACATATATATTGTTTTCCGCAAACCCTCACATAGATAGAAACATGTTGTATAGCTAATTATAACTAACAATGTGCTATATAGATTTAAGTTCTACTGCTTGTTTAACCTTTGTACATGATCGTAAATTGTAAACGTAATGTTTACACTGCTGAAGTTTGTCCACGATATAAACAAAGTATTTATGTATCAAGAGTTTATTGTGAGTCTGTACAGGTGACGTCAAACTGTACATAATGTGGGATGTGATTCACCACCAATTCATACATGTCATATATCAGTCTGTTGCGATACCTGAAAAGTGTTCGCTCTCGGATTCACACATCATTTTGAGAACAATTTTCTGTTTTGAATATTCATTGGAAATGCTAAAGTGTTAATTAGCTTTTTAGATTCATTCACACTACATTCAGGTTATTGTCATATAATTGTGTAACATAATGAATATTTAAATTTTTTCAGATCATTTTATATTGTCTAAACATTCGAAATTATTCGACTTGTGATAAGACATTTAATATTTGTTCGGACTAAGTCACAACTATGTAAATTACATGCGAACTTGGGCAGTCCAAATTCAAATATTTTCATAATTACTGAGGCACACATAGAGTATGACAGTTGAATAAAATAGTATGCAGTTAATTAATAAGATCAACAAGAAGATAATATTATTTGTATGTTATAGGATAGTTTGGATAAAATGAAAAAGGATCAAAACGTGCAAGCGTTTAGTTTACTTATCATTTCATCAGGTAGTTATATAATCATGTATTGTTATATCTTCATTATGTTTTCCCCATAATTACAACATTATCAGAATTGTTAAGTATTTAATGTATACGTTTTTAATAAACACGTCAGTATCCATTCGTATTGACTGTAGTTAAGTACAAATATTATCAGCCTACTCACTTTGTAAGCACTTGGCCGCAATCGATGAATATCTTCAGACAACGACTAAATACAAATGGCGACATAATGGCCGAGCTCTAATCTCCACCACGCACCATCACCTCTGCTAATTATTATCCAAATTTTACCCCTATTTCAACCAGCTTGGTGGACGCGTGTGTATGGTTTAGAGTCAAACAAAATCTATCCAAATATTTGGCCTCGTTAGCTTGTTTACTTATGATGACATTCTAAATTAATACATGCTGCCGTTGTGCGCTAAAACCATAGTTCAGCACACGATATGCTCATGGCAACCAATACAACGTAATCATGATAACTAATCGTGGCCTTATACCCACTACGCTAGTCCGTGCGTCGTCTTTTCTATATTTATTAATTTACTTTATGGATTAAATCTATATCGTTGATTGTCGGAATGTTCTCCCATTATAGAAGTTTACTATTTTCATAGATGCTTCTATAAAAAAGATGCTAGCGTTAATTTTCAAAATGAAATTTTCTACCTTATCAGATTGCCCTTCCTTGATAGAAGTGTTAATTGATTTCATGGACGCTTTAATGAAGAAAACGCCGGAAGCGTTAATTTGTGAAATGGACGCTTCGTACCCCCCAGCTGCTACGGTGTTTCCATGACATACCATATATTTATATTTATTGAAAGTAACCGAGGCTTGCTTAGTTTCCTTTAAATGGAAAATGTATACAACGAGTGTTATACCATTGATACAGCTTAGATGGTATACACATATTTTACTTATATCCTTACACACGCACATGTTTGCCCATTTTAAACAGCCGTGTATTGACCAGTGAATTAACTCCTTACACCATGCCGTGTGTATCCGCTACACAGTGTAGTTCTGTGCTTTTTGTGGCTATTCACAATCACCTATTCGAATTGATAAAATTATTGTTTTCTCTGTTGAGTTATTTTCTTATTCGCATTGATTAAATCATTATAAGTCACGCTTATGATTTAAACATGAAAGATGGTTTTGAGAAAGAAAATAGAGCACTACAAACCTATGGTTATCTTCTTGAACACTGAACGCATCATTCACGCACTAAGGTATGGAAAATAATGTGTAATAGAACCTAAGCGAAAAGGCGGACCAACTAGAGATACATAACATATTATAATGTATTTATATTTGATCTAATTCGTATTCCACTTTAAATAGCATTACTTCCAACCATAAATCTCTTTGTCTTTCCTTCTCTCTCTCTCTCTCTGTCTCTCTCTCTCTTCCTTTGGTCGATTTGACCTAACGGTTGCCATCATTTATATGCTACGTGGTCGTATGGAACATTCGAAAAGATAGAGAGAGAGAAAGAGAGAGCGAGAGACAGAGACATTGACAAAGAGAGAGAGATATTGAGAGAGAGAAAGAGAAAGAGGACGAAAGAGAGGACAGAGGGTAGGGCGGCCTTTAAACATTTTCAGATGTAATTGATAATAATCGATTATTAGTATATTATAACATGCTTAAGAAAAAAATACTAGTTTAAGTAATATGAGTTTTTGTTTCTCCCTACTAAAGATAAAAGCTTACAAATCGATTAAATATGTTCCTCTGAGGGTACTTGTCAAAGCATGCGGTCAATTCACTTCATAGTTGTTACGACATTTTGGTAATATCTGGTATACTGATTTACCCATTCGATAATGCAATAATCCTACGTTTAAATGTTTAATAAAAGTGAAATGATCTTTAAATATTAAAAGCTAAATGCAGACGCGTGAGCAAACAGCTTATAAAGCAGCAGAGGGGGCGAATCGGACATTTTGTCCAATCGTCATTTGGTTTAATTGATACCTTCTGCACTCAGCGGATCCGGGGTCGTCAGCGCCTGGTAAAAAAAAAAACGACGTCGTCGTCGGGGGGCAAATCGAACGTCATTTAGTTTAATATACTTTCTGCGCGCCGATCCCAGCGTTGTTAGCGTCGGGTAAAAAAGCGCGACGACCGCGTCGATGTCATCGCCCCCTCTGCTGCTAAGGGGGTTATTTACAACTAACCGAATATTTGGTCAAGTCCGATACGATATCGTGTCCGAGGATCATGTAAATTTATCGTTACAAATCCATGTGGGGTCGACTGAGCATGACTAAAAAAGTTTCGAAAAACATTAAAGTCCATGTCACCGCCGCACCATGTCTGCCAAATATTTCGTAGCGTGTGTGTATCAACGCCGTTGAACACAGCAAGAATATTACAGTTATCTCTGATTACTTTTGGAATCTGAGTGTATCGTTGAGTGACATATATCACGTCAGTGTTTTTATGCATGCCTCTGGAAAATATCCTAGCTGGGTTTTTTTGATTGTCTAACATAACATCATCGTACACGACTAAATTGTTAACGTCGCCATCAATATCATCAATACCTGGTGCATCACTGATATCTGTAATAAACTCAATAACATTTTTTTCAGTGATCGCTGATGCATTCTCGTTAAAATCTTTCAACACCTCGTAGCATCGTTGATCATCTACGCTAGGGGCGATTAAATACAACTTATCCCACTTCATCCATCTCATTATTAAATTAAGTAACAATTGCGTCTTGCCGGATCCAGATGGTCCGATGATAATCATCCGGATCGAGTTTGGTAACGCTGCAACATGCTTAACTGGTTCTCTTGTTTTAGTCGCCGAAAAATCAATTATATTCATATCTCTATACATAAATTATGGATCTATATTGTGTCAAGTGTAGAGTGCGTACTGGCACAAATGATATGACAACCGTTACAACAAGAAATAACAGATCGGCACTTACTGGTAAGTGTGTACAATGCGGTATAAAGAAATTTAGATTTATTTCTATTAGACCCGGGGATATTTTAAAAAAAAGCGAGGAGGTGATATTGCAGCCAAGTTATCAAAACTCCCCGGAACACCGTGGGCAAAGTATCCAGGAGAAAAGCACCTCCCAGGATATAACTACTGTGGCCCCGGAACACGATTAGATATCAGACTCGATGATCAAAATCAGCCGCGACCCGGTGAGTATCCAATAAACGCTATCAATAAGGCGTGTCATGCTCATGATGTTGCTTACTACAAAAGTAGCGATCTGCAACAGCGTCATATCGCGGATGTAAAATTAATTCACGCGTTAAATGCTATTCCTGATAAATCCTTCAAAGAAAAATTGGCCTCATGGTTGGTAAAATCGGCTATGAAAGGTAAATTAATGATGGGCGCTGGTAATTAATAACAACATGGAATCCATCTATTATTCTCCGAGAGGATACTGGAAGGGGAAGGCCGCAATTGGTAAGCTTGCAAGCGCTGCAAAAGTAACGAGGGCCACTGCGGCTAATTGGTTATCCAAACAGGCTATATGGCAAATTTATCTACCACCGCCTAAACAAATCAACTTCTCGCGCTTTGATGTCAGCGTACTTAATGAAGTTCATCAGGCTGATATACTATTTCTGCCGCATGACAACGGTTACAAATACGCGCTAACCGTAGTTGATGTTGCGAGTCGATACAAACAAGCGGAACCGTTAAAAACAAAGTCAGCAACTGAAGTAGCCGGTGCGTTTGAGCGGACTTATCGAAGAGGTCCTCTGCGCTGGCCAAATCTATTACAAGTTGATCCTGGTAGTGAATTTCGCGGTGCTGTTTTATCAGCGTTGAAACATCATAGCGTCGCGATACGACGAGGTCATACTGCGCTACATCGTGATCAGGCAATTGTTGAACGATTCAATCGGACTCTTGCTGAACGGTTATTTGGATATCAGTACGCAAAATAATTCATCCAAGAAAAACGATCTCGTGAATGGGTCAAAAGGTTGCCAGGCGTAATTGCAGCGTTAAATAACGAGATTACCCGAGCAATCAACATGAAGCCCAGCGACGCGATTAAAAAAAAGTATATACCCGGAAGATCAAAAATAAATAGCGTTTCCAAGCCGATTCTCGGCGATGTCACTGTTAGATATCTATATGAACCAGGAGAGCTTGAAGGCGGTAAAAAAAGAGCTACTGATCCTATTTGGAGTGTTACCACACATAACATATCAACGATAACACGATCAACTGATAGACCACCGATCTATAGTCTGGATTCAACTGCCCCACAGCGGGGTTTACACGCGAGCAACTACAAGTGATACCTGACGATACTCAATTACCCCCGCGTGGTCTTAACTAGCGCCGTTGCGTCTATTATACTCAAGACAGGTCAACCTCACATTGTTTTTGACATGACCGAGACTGTTATCGATCCTGTCCACGGTAAATTGGCGAGCGTCTTTATCCGAATAACGCCAGCGCAGTATGCAATTACAACTCGCGCAGTGATTATTTTGTTGTTGTCGTAACGCAATTATTAATTCGGCATCAATATCAAAACGCCGCTGTTTTTTTATCCTGTCGGCGGTAACCCGAGAGTTTTCTATCAATGACGCTTGCATCGATGATGTCGTTGTCACTGGCTTCGTCAATAACAATTCTTCGAAGCTGATTTATCCTCCGTACTCTGGACACTGCAAGATAGACTAGATTTGACCATTCGATGCGATTATCAACTATCCAAACAATTGTATCCGTGATAGTCAATCCCTGCGAGGAATGTATTGTCGTTGCATATCCTAGCGTCCACGGGGATTTATCAGCACGTAGCGCGTCCTCGACGACGCTGATATCAACAAGCACGATATCATTCAGCACAAAAATTTGTTTTTTTGTCCCTGACGCTGTCGGGCCTGGAATTTCAACTTCAATGTTCTGCCGCCGTGTATCAGCGGGTCTATAACACAGCGGCACTGGGCGCGTTGGAAACTTTTCCTTATGAAACGTAAACAACTTTTGCTGAAGTGTGTCTTTGACTATCTTTCTACTCGCTACAATCAAATCGTTTGGTCTCCATGTTTCCCAGAATTCATTTAACGGCGTTTCCGGAATCACCTCGCGGACTATTTCACATTGAACTGTATCCGGCTGTAATCTGATTAATTTCTTAACCTCGCGCAGTTGTTCATCAAGTGCTCGGTAATCAGGATCGGTTTCTTCATAATAGTCCACAAAACCCTTTAACCAATCATGTGGGCCCTCGCCGACAAATGGTGGTGGTTGGCCATGATCCCCGCACATTATCACCGCTGTATTCTCGCGCAGCAACCAATCAAGAAATGTTTGTAAAACATCTAACGAAACAGTACATATTTCATCCCAGATGATAACCTCAGGAATAAATTTTTCACCCATTCGATCAGGAGTCCACTCACCGCCGCTGTATCGAAAAAAGCTGTGATAAGTAACGGCGTCAACATTTCGTTGTTTTATCTCTCGCGCTAGTCTATGGGTTGGTGTAAGCACGATCATACTTGCCCGCGTTCGAAATAATTCAATTGCCCGAGTCGTCTTTCCTGACCCGCCGCAGCCGCTTAAATAAACTGTTTTGTATCTACAAATTGGATCAGAACACGGTGGTGCATTAGACCATTCTGATAGATTATCACCGCGTAAGTAGTTGTTCTCAACGGTGACATCTGCTGATGGTGAATAATCGCGTCGTATTTCATTTTTAATTCTCCACGTGCCCCAACTCTCGTCCGGACTAGTAAACTCGGCTATGTTTCCCTTATACTTTACGTCAATATAAAATGAATCAATCGCAACTCTAACTGCGGTGTCGGGAAATCTATTCAACATTGAAAATAAATTTATGCAAGCATAACCCAGCATAGACGCCCTCAAATGTGGATATGCTGGGCTGTCTCCATCGCTGTAAGTAACAACTGTACCCAACCTTGTTCCATTGGACAAGAAAGCTGTTTTGCAGTTCACGTATCTATTTTTCGCCACTGCGTCCTTGATTACGAAATCAAATTCTGCGTCATCTATAATCAGCCGTGAGCAATATCGTTTGTAGTCGCAGTTTTTTCCACCTTGTGTGAACTTACCAATTATTCTTCTACCGAGATCTTTTGCCTCTCTGTTTCGTTGGTTGAATATCTTTTTGGACCATTCGATGATATATTCCTCGTCGGCATTAATCTGTTTTCTGGGCTCGTCAATTATGCTATCTAGACGCTCCGGTTCTGGTAACCAGACTTCAGTCTGCGCCCGGTATGATATAATCGCGTCGCTGACAATCAACGAAACTAGCATTTTACAATCAATCATATACCGTAGCAGCGCTATTGGCAGCCACTTCTTTTCAGTCATGTGTCTACCGATCCAAATATAGCAACAGCGATGGAGTCCTTCCGCGAATTCAAATGATACTTTGCGAGCGAATCCAGTTAAATCAAAATCAGGCAGTGGTCCATTAATAGCAACACGAGTCATTTCATGTCTGGGGTGTCCAAATCGTTTGAAATATTCAGCGGCGGATCCATACCCGAGAGAACTAAAATTCTATTACGACAAGCGAATTAAAAACGCCGTCATTGACCCCACCGCTGACTCCGTCAAGGACAAAATCATCAAAACTCCTCAAGAGTACATTGAAAGATTTATAATTAAACCAAATAATGAATTAGACAAGTAGTATTATTATACAAATTAACCAAGAATTTCAGCCGCATCCCGTGCTCGTTAATTATGAAGCATCCAGTGACGGTGTTGTTAGACATCGTAGACTGAAGAGGCCAGTTGGACGAAAAAATGATCACGGATATTTGCGATTTACCGCGGGGGAAAAAAGCTATTACGTTCATAGAATAATCTATGAAGCGTTTAACGGATTGATCAACGACGGTCTTGTTATTGATCACATTGATGGATGTCCTCAAAATAACAGACTGTGTAATCTAAGAGCTGTTACACCGAGTCAAAATTCCAAATTTGGAAAACCAGGAGAGATGAGAAAGGCAAAGAGTGTCAAATCGTTTGATACAATAACGCACGAAGAAAAAATATTTCACTCTAGGTACTTCGATATTTGTAGTAAATCAGTTCGAGATGTTGCAGAGAATATAACTAAAACAGCGATCTCAAAAAAGACCGGACACAGAATTCGATTTTCATATGTAACATCAAACGGAATAACTCGTGATGGTATATCACCGAGTGACGAAGTTACCGACAGTGTGAACGCTACAGTCTATTAGAATTAATAAATTGTCTTTTTTAAAGAAAACTGATGGAATAAATTGTCTTTACAAACAACTGTAATATTCTGTTTTATGTTTCATCGAAGTATTTAGTGTTGTTTAAACGCTATTGATAGCGTTTTTTAAGTAATTTAACAAAATACAATAACACACCTTGTGACTGACGCGGTTGTATTAGTCACCTTATATATAAGCCGACTCGTTATAAGCCTGGGGCTTTCGAAAGCCAATTCAACCAATCAAAACTAACCCACGCTCTTGACCCGGGCGTGTGGTTGTCTTTTGTTCACAATCATGCAACCGGGTTAATTTAATTGGGTTGCTTTTGATTGGTTGAATTGACCGTAGAGTTCCGCTCCGCCGTTTTATGTCTGTGCCGTCTTGTGCCGTCCCATCATTAATTAAGTTCATGTAGTGATGTCCCCCCAAGCATATCTTCTGGGCGGTCTACGATGACGTTTGTCACCCTAGGCCTCCCTCCCGGAGATGTATGTTTCGGGGTCCCCTTGGGCTCAGATGGATGCGAAGGCACCCAAGGGGTTCCAAGATGTGTTGTTGATGGCTTGTCCTTAATTAAGTTAATTAAGTAACCTCTGGGTCTCTCTGACGTCATAGGGCGCCAGCGAGATTGCCAAATAGGTTATGATCGCAATCATATAATTCTCTAGGCAGTAAAGATGTTAACAGCACCTTTATGTGCCTAGAGATCATTTTGTAAAACATTTTTTTTTTATATTAGAAATAAGATGTTTATAAGAATATGAATATCGAAGACATCAATAATATATTAACCGAGATTTCAAAATTAAAAAATCAAGGAATTGAATTATCTGATAGTCTCAACAGCGAAAGAATATTATCCGATTATGAAATTATTAACGAACAATCGAAACGGGGGCGTTTTACCCTGGCCCGCGAGTATTCTTTTATAAAACGATTACAACATACGATTAATGAAAACCTGTACCGCAATGACGTAAATGCATTCATTGGGCTATTTACTGCCGTTGAAACAATACGAAAAAAACTTGGATGTGCCTATGAACGACGGCGGGAGATTTTTAGTAAGATTAAAAACATTAGGAAGATTATAGACGAAAACTCCGTGGAGCCCCCAATTTAATGGCATACCTGTTCACGTAGCGTACGGAAGTGAATTTTTACGTTGTATACATTTTTTTTCCCCTGATAGGTCGTGGTAACGTTTTAATTGTAATACTAAAATAGTAAGACGATTGCGTCTGACGCGACAGGTGTTCGGGTATATTCCTGCCACAGGATGACTCGGCGGGAAATTAGAAATTGCGGAGCAATTTGCAATAATGGTAGGTGAATCACTTACTACTCGGCTAGCGCTTAAAAAGTTCATACCGTTACGAGACAGGGTCCGAAAACAACTTCAAACGCGGCAACAACTACAAACTGATTTTGCTGTTGGAAGCGAAGAACTATTTGCCCCGGTAAAAAGCGCAACTGTGCCCGTCCTCGGTGCGCTTGAAAAGATAGCAGCTCAGACAGAACAAACAAAAGAGTCTCTGGAAACACTTCCTGCGAAAATAGCGGTTGCTACAACACACCAACGGAGGGGGAGGCCACCACCACTCGCTATAACCGACCCACAAGAACCTTATGTTACAATGGCCGATGAAGAAGAACTAGGTGCTACTGCAAGAGAACCAGAAGAAGAACTAGGTGCTACTGCAAGAGAACCAGAAGAAGAACTAGGTGCTACTGCAAGAGAACCAAAAGAAGAAATACAGGAAGAAAAAAAGAAAGGGGAGAATATACCCGTAATGTACTTAAAAAGAGCACAATAGATAAAATTAGAGCCTTCGACAGCGATGAAGAATTGATTGATTTCACTGCTACAAATTTTGCTAAGGGTACACGAGAGAAATATATCAATATCGGTTACTGGGAAAATATAGGGGGGTTAGATGATTGGGCAAGAATGGTGTATTTAGCAAGTGTATATAAAAATACATTGCACGGTGATACCGAATTTACAGCATTCCTCGAGAAAGTAAAAAGTAAAAAACCAAAAAAAGGAAAAGGATACTCTGTTGGAAACTCTTCTGGTAAAAAATCCTACGGTTTTTCAAACGCTAGTGTTACTTGTCCTGGTAATGTTCTCAGTGATATATCACGGCTGGAAGTACTAATCGGAGGAAAACGAGCCGGAAATAACTCTAAGGAAATAATCAATGAGGCCGCTGATATTTGCAGGCGTTTATTTGCAGGCGGTATCATGGACATTAATGTATATCGAACGCTCATAGACGAACTCGTGGATGATTGACCAATCAATCACTGGTAATCAATCAATAATTGGAAAACTGGTGTTTTTATAATAAAGATGATCATACACTACAACCATGATAAACTAGTCAGCGTCTACTTGGTAAACTCACGATTGCCTGTATACCGCGCGTGGTACGGAGATGGTCTCGGTAGCACCATTGCGGGGTTATTTACAAGAATGGCTCCAAAAGTGGCGCCGTTAGCTAAACAATTATCTATGAAAGCCATTGATGTTATTCGTGATAAGGGAATTAGCGCTATTGGAGATGTTGCCGGAAAGGCGTTTTCTGCAGCAAAGGACAAACTAATGTCGTTGGTGAGAAGAAAAAAACAAACGCCGCTGCGTTCTACAACAGTGATGCCAGCAAATGTCAGCAGGGTAATAAATAACGCGGTGAAACAAAACTAGCGTCAATGACCGAGTCGATGGCTTCGCCATTGGCGACTCCGATGACTCCGTCTTTGGCGGCGACCCCGTCGATGGCAACTCCGCCGATGGCAACTCCGTCGATGGCGACCCCGTCGTCGTTGATGGCGGAGCCATTCACTGATGCAACAACCAACGCGATCATGAACGCGATAGCGGGAAGTGGTCTTAAACCGAAACGAAGACGACGCTGAAAATCGTAGATTAGTTTGCAATTGAAAACATCAACATGATAAATAATAAAATGTTTGCGCGAACCGCTGATCCGGCGTTTGATATGGATGCCCCAGTGCGCAAGGATGATTCTGTCCGTGATTATCAATTTTATTCCTATCAACCACCACAAGCCAACCTACAATCGCGAATTGAACTTCAAGTCCATGATACCAGTAAATACTTTTTGCCGTGTGAAGCGTTTATCGAAATCGAGGGAGAACTCGTGACAAATGTTGCCGCTAATACACCATACGCAGATGACCCTCGTGTTCGAGTTGGCTTCGTCAACAACGGTATCATGGCGTTATTTGAGAGTGCCAGATATCTTATTGACGGGCGAGAAATTGAATCAATAGAACGCGAGGTTGATGTTGCAACGAAGATAATTGGGCTATCAAGATACTCAGATGATTATACAAGATCGGCGGGCCCATCTATGATGTTCGCAAAGGACGTTACTGATAACGCTGACCATCTTCAGTACATTAACGTGCTGACGGGAAGAGATAACGCAGTTGACCCACAGGCTGAAGCAGCTAACCCAGACCGCAGGGCAAGACCAGGCGCTGAGTTCACTGTTATAAAAAGTACTAACGGTAATTACAATCTAGGATTTGCAACACGAGTAGGGATGTTGCAAGGACCACGCCGACATTTTTCATGCGCGATTCCACTCCATCACATATTTGGATTTTGCAGAAATGTCAGAAAAGTTATCTATGGGGCTAAGCATACAGTAACACTCGTGCGAAGGGGCGATGATAACAATGCAATATGGCGTGCTGCTGGCGTCGATAACGGTAAAGTCGTTTTAACTAAAATAGCATTGTGGAGGCCGGTGTTGACTCCATCAGTTACCACGGAAGCACGATTGTTATCATTTATGGAACAGGGGGGAAAATCATTATTGAGTTGGCTAGCAGTAACAACTGATGCTAAAGAGGATAATGTCGCTGATACATTTACATGGCACTTGGCATCAAAACAAGACGTTTCAGCCCCGCGTCATATATTTATAGCGCTACAGAATAGGGATCGATTGGGTAATCAAGAACGCAGCCATATGATATTTGATCAATTAGGAGTCAGGGATGTTTCGCTGAGAATAAACGGACAACAGGAACCATCCGAGGATATACAGCTTGATTACGACAACAACCATATCGCACGTGTGTATCATCGATTGCTGTCATATATGGGTCGTGATCAAAACGTCGACACTGGTTTGCAAATATCACAACTTGATTTTAAAAACCTGTATCCGATTTATTATTTTTCGTTGGAACATCTTGATTTAACGAGACAATCAGTCGTTGATATACACTTCCGAGCTCGTATAGCCCCGGGCGGTGTTAATTATAGAGCGGTTGCTGTCATTCTCAGCGATAAATCAATGCTGTTGGAAGGTGTTGGTGGACGAATGAGAATCGTTGATGCACCAGTGGAAAACATGTAATTGAAAACATAAATGTTTTACAATAAAAATGTCGTATAGTGTTGTCAGTGTAGAGTTGACCGATGGTCAAGTCAAGAAATTACAATCAAAGTCCGCTAAACAATGTGGAACCACAATAACGTTAAAGCCGTCACAGATGACTGGTGGCAAGCATAAGATATCGTTGACGGCGCGTCAAATAAAACATTTCAATGATGCAATGAAGAATGAAAAGGGTATTCAAATAACTTTCTCAGCCGCAGCAATCAAAAACATGGAAAAGACCGGTGGGATATTTCCGCTGTTAGCTGCGATTCCGGCGTTGATTGCCGTGGCGGCCCCAGCAGTGGCGAAGGCGGCGGCGTTAGGAGCCGTTGGTACCGCGGCGGGAATGGCATTGAAGAAGGCAACCGGGAGAGGCTATAAAAAAAAAGAAACGAGGACGATCCGTAGTCGGAAAGGGTCTAAGACTACCGGGAACCCCGTATTCATGGTACTCGGGGAAGGGTCTAAGACTACCGGGAACCGTTTATTAACGCAAGAGTCTATGGTTCCGTTATCCAATTTTGATTTAATAGATGCCGCCGACGCGTTAGCGATAAAAAACTTCAGAGGTGTTTTTATGAGGGATCAATTACCGACAAAACCAAGAAATATTGAAACCGGTATAATTAACCTCGATAAATCCTCCGGAGCGGGGACTCATTGGGTTGCATACGCGATTGATCCGCGTGCGATCGTCTATTTTGATTCATACGGGTTAGCCCCGCCAAACGAGTTCATGCGGGATATCCGGGCGTGTTCAGTCCCGGTTTTTTATTCCACACTGCCAACACAGCAATTAAGTGACCCACCGATATGTGGCCGTGAGGTATTGAACGTACTCGCGGCGATTTCATCATCGCGGAAACCACCTCATGTGGTTGTAAACGAATACACTAGTGGGAAATTTAGAGACAATTACATTAGATAACAATGATTGATATCTGGGGACGACCTATTTCGGCGCTGAAAACATCCACGGAAACGCCCGCCACCGATGACATAAAAAAAACTAATCGAGGATGAAATCGCTGATACGTTAATTCTAACCAGTGTTGACCCGGGTGAAATAGTTGTATTTCAAGACCGCCAGGGTAAATTGAAATCCAGTAATGTGTCACTTGACGACGTTTTAACACGACAGCGTGATGCCGCCGAGAACACTATCGCGTTGTATACCAGCGACGGACGACTCAAACCGGGTGAACATCTATCGACGATAACGAATAGGGTAACATTAATCCAAGACGGTTTTATAAGGTTAGATAGATTGGTGACCGAACTTGACGCGCAGGTGAATAAATTCGCCGAGGTGGAAAAATCTGTCACAGGTATGCAACTCACTACCGCTAGTTTTTTTGGAGCCCCCCCGGTGACCGAACCGAATATTGCAACAATAAAAAATACTATTTTGGAGTTTACAACGCTGTCGGGTCAATTTTACACGTTACGAAAAAATGTTAACATGATCGATGCCAACTTTGATAAATTCTTTGGTAAAAAAAATACCAAGCTGGATGAAATTACAACAACTATAAATGATATCACTGCGTATGGACAGGAAATAAAAACAATCAAAACTGATGTTGCAGCAAACAAGAATAATGTAGACGCGCATACACAGGAAATAGAAACAGTCAAAACTGATGTTGCAGCGAACAAAAAAAATATAGACGCGTATTGGGGGGAAATAGGAACGATCAAAACTAATGTTGCAGCGAACAAAAAAATATAGACGCGTATTGGGGGGAAATAGGAACGATCAAAACTGATGTTGAAGCGAACAAGAATAATGTAGACAAGCATACACAGGAAATAGGAACGATCAAAACTAATGTTGCAGCGAACAAAAAAATATAGACGCGTATTGGGGGGAAATAGGAACGATCAAAACTGATGTTGCAACGAACAGAAGGAGTGTAAACTCGTCTACACAGGAAATAAATATACTAATTACTAAGGTTACAGAGAACAAAAAAAATATAGACGCGTATACACAGGAAATAGGAACGATCAAAACTGATGTTGCAACGAACACAAAAAATGTAGACGCGTATTGGCGGGGAATAGGAATAATCAAAACTGATGTTGCAGCGAACAAAAAAAGTATAGACGGGCATACATATGAAATAGGGACAATCAAACTTGATGTTGCAGCGAACAAAAAAAGTATGACCGAGAATACACGGGAAATAGAAACGATCAAAACTGATGTTGTAGCGATTAAAGACAGACTACCGAAAATGACAGAGCAATTTGAAAAAATAAAAATCCCTCATGAGAACGCCATCAACACAGTATACACAATTCGGCATGGATCATTCACTTGGACAGCTTCTACGCATAATATAGTAAATATTACCGCAACTGTCAAGGGCATTTATCGATTGACACTGGTTTCAATGATGCAGTTTAATATATCATCGTCGAGTTCATCCGGGTTTAACAGTACAATATCAACAATCATTGACAAGGATGCAACTGAACGGTTTACAATTTATGCCGTTGATAGAAATTTAACCAGGGCAAACATTACATGGTATGTGGAATTTGTAGTGGATCTAAGTAAGTAATTGAAAACACTAGTTCTTTTAAAATAAAAATGACCACCAAGGTAATTGAATCAGAGGTATCACCGACGTCACATCAATATCGATTCGATACCGTAAAAGAATTCTCCGCGAACTTGAAAACGCTTTCCGAACAATACCGTGTAAAAATAAAAAAATACCGCCGAAAAATAACCACCATCGACGTGGCCGTGTACTCGGTGTCAGGTATAGTAGCTGCTACCGGTGTCATTTTATCCACGGTGACCATGATGGCCCCGATCGCTGTTCCAATCGCTATCTCCGCGGCGACAACAATTGCTGGAGTTGCCAACGCAATCACTAAAAAGATATCATCGTGTTCTCAGAAAAAACTCAACGAGTATACAGTAAAACATCAAATAGTATCCGACGCGTACTCGAAATTATCCGGGTTGATCTCGTTGTCGATTGATAATTCGTTCATATCCGATGTTGAATTCTCCACGATGGTCCAGTTGTATGACTCCGCGATGTCAAAAATCGAGGATTTTCAACTGGAAGCCGGAAACCACGTCGCTGAAACCACTTCAATGGGCTTAAAACATTCTCCTGAAAACAAGCAAGTTGTTAATATTCGGTGTTGAAATTGAACACTAAAAACAGCGAATAATAATAATGTCGCTGAACCCCGAAGGGTTTCAATTACTTCAACGGATCGCGGAGAACACCACTCCGGTACAAACAAGTATGATATCAATAACGTCAACGAAACCCGAATTCAGTGTGAACTTCCCATCATCGGTTCCAGTGAAGGAAATAGCGCTGGCAAAATTGCGAGTATATCACAGTTGGCCTAATATCCGAGCGGATGCATTTAACGGACAACAACCTAATAACTCGCTGGTTTGTGCATGGACAAATAAACCCAATGGGACTGGAAGGAGGTTACAATACCAACTGGGTCATACCAAATAGAACAAATCGATAAAGAATTTCAACGCAGGATAAAATCGATTACCACAAAAGAATCAAAAATAGCTATTACGGTTCATGAACCGACGTTATCGTCGACGATTGAAATAAGCACACCGGGGTATATGGTTGATATTTATAACAGTTCAATAAGAACCATACTAGGATGGCCTAAGAATCCACCTCATGAAAGTCCGCGGGAATTTTACACGAATGCGCAATCGTATCATGACATCAATCCCGGGTATCGAGATGGTTTGTCTATTATAAAAAACACGTTATTACCCAGCAGGTTTATATTTCAAGACAGGAATACCATGCAATGGTATTTTCCGTATAAGGAAACTCCTGAATCGTCGGCCACGGTCACAGTTAATTTAAATGATATCATTGGTGCTTTTACCGAGATTAATCGTAATTACCAATCACAACTAGAACAGCTACGGAAAACAAAAACACGAAAACACGTTGAGGTGTTAAATCAACGTATATCAGACATGGAATATATCAATGAACGAATCGTTAAAACAATATCTGCTAACAGCGATGATAATAAACAAAAATTCCTAACCGAGTTTAATATCACGGAAGCCGATTTACCCGATTTAAAGGTTCCAGGATACAACGCGCCAGAACTAAGAAAATCTCTTAATGATTTTCTCGGTCCATCAACTATCCTCAGCATCGATAACGTAGAGGGCGGTAATCATATTGCCCCATACAACGTAAATATTGCATCGGTGATAGCAATCAATCTAGTGTGTGATGCTATCGAAGGAAGTTACCAGGTGGATACCAAGCAATCAAATCAGGCTCAACAGGGGTATATCCTTTATTCATTTTCACCAACAGCCCCTCCGGGATTTTTAATCGTTGAGAGTCCAATTAATCCGGTCTATATGCGATGCCATAATCGGTTTTTAACAAGAATTAATTTCAGACTTACCGATCAGTCAAATAACCTAATTGATCTACAAGAGGAGGAGTTAGTGATCACTATGTTTGTAAGATCATAAAGATTTTCATTGTAAATAACCCCCTTAGCAGCAGAGGGGGCGATGACATCGACGCGGTCGTCGCGCTTTTTTACCCGACGCTGACAACGCTGGATCGCTGAGTGCAGAAAGTATATTAAACTAAATGACGTTCGATTTGCCCCCCGACGACGACGTCGTTTTTTTTTTACCAGGCGCTGACGACGCCGGATCCGCTGAGTGCAGAAGGTATCAATTAAACCAAATGACGATTGGACAAAATGTCCGATTCGCCCCCTCTGTTGCTTATAAAACCTTCATTTTCGTGAAACATTCTCTGTTTACTAATCTGATGCACATATTATTCATTAATTATTTAAGCCAATTTAGTAACATATCTCTACATGCTGTCTGTAACTGTTTTGCTTATTATTATATGCATATTATCTCCTAAACGTCAATGAAATGATCTAGTCACGTTCAATCAACTGATAACTAGTCACGCAAATGTAATGTCACATCGTCATGATTTTTCTTAACATTTCTAATACAAAAATACCCAATTGTTTTAATAATTTGCCTTCGGATCAATGCAGCAGACTATTAAAACATTCAAGCCATTCTGAGTGACATTTTTGCCTATCCTATACATCCAATTACATGGTCCCATAATTAATTTGCTTGACCACATCAATTATTTAGTTTGCAATAGTCAAGCATCGTCCTTTCTTCTTCTTCTCATTTAATTATTTTTGCAATTATCGATACTTTATTTCTCTTTTTTAATAATAGAGGTTTATACCTTTTCTACGGAGATTTCAGATAACAAATTTTCTCTTGTTCAAGCCTATACATTTTCAATCATACGAGGCCGATATAGGGGTATGTGATTTTCTATGACACCATATAATACAAATTTGTTACCAAATGAGGCCAGTCAACTCGGTAATATCATCACGTTTACAAACGCGCAAATGAGACTGATAGAATACGGCACCCACACATCGATGATACATTAGTATTGTAACCAGCTGGCAACCTTTTGCTGTGAACAATATTGGCTTGGTCAATTTATTATAGAATGAGTAAGTCATTTACATAGCCCTGTGGGTTTAAGCAACATAACGCACATTATTTCTTCAAAAGACGCCGTCTTTCAAATTCTCAAATGTTTACCTGACCGATAATAGGATCACTTACATTTAATGTAAAACATCGTCTAAGAATTGAAGTATCACTATTTGCTCAATATTGTCGACATAAAAACCCATCTGAAGTAATTTCAAACATAAATGATTAGATAAAAAGTGTTTGCAAGCCAATCGATAATTTTGAACTAATATGTATGCATGTATGCGTATGTATGTATGTATGTATGTATGTATGTATGTATGTAAATCCACGCATACCGACTGAGTTACAGCACCGTGGTACAAACATTACAATTATTTTTTATACACGAACATACATAACAGCGAGAAAACCCTTTAATGGCCGATATTTGAATTTAGCAGAAAGTATTTGTCATTTTCTTTTTCCCCCTCCCCGAAAGAGATCAACTGTTTATACTTTGTAAATGCGCCGCTACTTGGCAATCCATAATATACTCATTAAATTTGGAATGGTCGGATTCTTTCATTTCAGCCCATTGTTTATTGCATAGCGGTATATGTTGGCCTAAGAAAGGAATATGGAAACCTCAGGACGAACCACCGACCCAATCGGAGTAACTGGCCTTGCTAATTCAAGAACCCACGCTGAGAGAGGAGATAGGTAACGTATCGTTGACGCCACAAAGCTGTATATCATTTATGGCTATTGACTGGCCTGGCCTGGCCTGATGAAATTGTCTGCCATACACTGTACAGGTCAAGATATTGCTCTCATTTTGAACCTTTCTAATATATATTACCTACCTAATTTTATATAGTATATTCCTTAAAGTACGATAATTATATCATTTTATACAGTTTTAAGGTGTCGAATGTAACCTGAATGATATTTTGCTCATGATTGTGGCATTATATACACTTTATCACATCGAAGATTTACTGTGAAAATGGCGGTTACTACTTATGTATACAATGTCGCATAAACTGCTTTCTGTTGCGTGCAGAGTTTAAGTGATGTCAGATACAATGTATGCGATAATCCAATAATTTTATTAGATATAAGTTCAAAACTCTAATAGAAATATTTTAAAATGAAACGTATTTCTTTGGGATGTATATCTTATGTGCATATTCCATTTTGCTTCAAATATAAGCTAAAAGTTATAAAGTGTAAAAGAAATTACATTTGCTGCAGTTGAACGGCCGTTAATAAAACGTGATGTGTATATATATATATATATATATATATATATATATATATATATATATATATATATATATATATATATATATATATATATATATATATATATAGAGAGAGAGAGAGAGAGAGAGAGAGAGAGAGAGAGCTTGAATATTTGTTATCTTACTGTCTTTCTTGACTTGTTTAAGAGTTTAAAACTGTATAACATATTTTGCATCATTTATGACATATATTGATCTTTATATAAAAATAAACAATATGTCTAATGCACATAATTAATCAATCTTAAGTTATTACATATTAGATAATGATCATATAGATGTTAATATATAGCATATCTAGCATCAACATATCATGCTGAACTCATGCCGGTACGGATAGACATCGACAGTAACATGTGAAAATAATGAACATTTGAACAGCGTCGTTCCTCGCTGAAACTGCCAAGCGTAGTTCGCGGCACGAATGTCTTACAACATATTTTCAAAACAACGCTTTACTTCATATTACTAACGAAAACAAGAAAATATATGTATGTTTCGTCGTTGTATTACGCAAAATGATATGGATGAATCATAATTTATAACTTTCTCTCTTCACTGAGAAAATTGTTTCTTAGTTTCCAACATAAACGTAAATGATTCCATCTGTTTTCGGTTTGCATACATGACTACGATATTGTAGCTTCTACTGCAATGTGTCACATCTTGGTACGGCACAGTCTTCATATCTGATTTTGTAATCCATGGTAAAACACCACGGTACACTACTGTTATCTGGGTCACGACAGTAGTTTCCAGCCTGTCATAATATAAGGAATATTGTGATAAATAAAATAGAAATATTCCTAGTGGTGAGTTCAAAGGTTTAGAAATAATATATAATATGGACCCTGCTGTAAAAAGTTTATTAAGAACTACAATATTTACTTTAGTCGTCTTGCGTCAATGCGCAGTTTAGCTAACCAAGTTTACACAGGAAATTTTTTATCTAAGGCTTCCGTTGTCCCTACAATCAGAAGGAAGTACATCAGTGGTATGATACTTATATTCCGACACTTCCCTAGATAGACAAAGAGAGAAGGAGAGATAATGAACAAACTCTTCCTTTTCAAAACAGGTGCGTATTGCCAGCAATAACAGTAATTATATCCATACAACGTGATCAAATCCCTTTTGTGAACAAAATTAATGAGATTTTTCTTTCGTTTATGCAATCGCATATGGATCAACTCAAAATAATGTAACGTGGAATGTTCTTCAAAGATGTTTTAGCGGCATTACAAACCTTTAGACACACATATTCAATCTGGATATAAGACTTTCCCAATGTTTGAATCAAAACACGGTGTATAAAACTAAGATCATGGCATACACATGTTTTCTCATAACCATGACCGTTTGCAATAGAGCATGAAGGCAGTGGATAATACTGATGATCTATATTACGATTGTGAAAGACAATTGTTGATTTACAAACAGAGACGATAAATGTAACAAAATTGTGCAGTGTGATATCATTTGCGATTGATCGGTACAAGTACTTACATTCTCTACATCGGGGAAACTGTCATGATTATGTTCGTGTGGAACCTAGAAATAACGAAACATCGTTTAGATGTATAAATACCATTGATACCTTTTGTAAACAACTATTTCCATAAGAGAAAGCCATCGTAAAAAAAAACAATGCTTACAATGTTTCTCTAATTTTCAGATCGTCATCGATTATGGATGGCACAACGTCATACTTTATCAAATATTGAATGAACTTTGCCAGGCTAATGTTTGTCAAGGTTGTTTAAACTTGTGCATTCTAGATATAAAGATGTGTAAATGGTTGTTTTTATTGGTCTAGTTTTCCCTCAGGTTATTTTATACTCCGACATTTACTATTGGTGAAAACAAAACAACAATAGCAATAACACTACTATTACTACTGCTACTACTAATACCACTACAACTACTAGTACTACTACTACTGCTACTGCTACTACTAGTATTACTACTACTACTTTTGCTACTACTACTACTACTAGTACCATTGCCACTACTAATGATAATAATTTTTATTGATATAGTATTAGTAGTAATTTAGCGTTAGTATTGGCAATATTATTAGTAGTAATGTTAGTTGTTTAAGCATTTGCACTAACGCATAGTCCATTAGTTATAGCAGTAGATTTTGCCATTATACAATTGTTGCGATTATGGTGCAGCAGTAGAGCCAACCAGAGACTAAAAAAAAGAAAAATTACCTGTTAATTCGAACCTAGAAGCCCTTATTGTACTCTGTACGACATCGAATTGCTGGAGCGTGAGTTCTTACTTATATGACGTGGAGGCAGTTGTGACACTATAATTGGAAAACAGATGTCATGAGATATTGTATATAGCGTGAAAGCAGTGAGCTTTCGCAAATTTTAATACACAGTTCGTAATGCCAGTTTGGTACAGACTAAATGGCAATCATGTGACTGCTCTAGATAGAAAACAGCGAAGCTACTTAAAATGTTATATACGGAGTGAAGGCAGCAGTATCTTAGATCCATAATATAAAAATACAATACAAGATTTGTCTGCAATGCCGCCACGAAATATATAACTTTAACCCATATTTATATTGAGCTTGCATCTGGTACCATGTTCTTATTTCCGAGTCCAATATCTCATAAAAGGTTTGGCCAAAGGGTTCGTATCTAATGTTACACTGGTAGCATCCGCACTGGTAAGTATGATAACTAAAGAGCCAAACAACACGAGCATTTCCCTCATGTTTATGATGCTGCTTCATAAAGTGGCCTTCTTTCGTCGATGAACAGAACTTAATTCAGTTAAATTTTCTCGATGCGGATCGTTCTTATATACGCATAGTTTTGTACAAAAGAGAAGGCATCTTATGCATACATGACGTCAATAAAAGTGAACCAGTTATAAACCTACTCCGTCTTTACTATATATTGACACCAGTGAACTCTAAATCATGTGAAGTATAGTTGATTAGAAAGCACATATGCCTGTATAAATGATGACGTGAGCACATACTAAGGTCACGGTAACAAAACGAAATAAATTAAGTAGAATAATACGATTTGTCGGTACTATTATAAGCACTAACATTCTGGTAAATATTTCCTTCCGTTCTTTCACCCAAACTATCGATAACATATGTCAAGAAGTATTTTGTTTTAAGCAGAAAGACTTAATAACGTTTTGAATTTCCTTTTCCAATTAGCAGCATTAAGTAAATACTACTACTACTACTACTACTACCACTACTACTACTAATAATAATAATACTTATAATGACAACATAACTAACAAATGTTAATGACAACCATCATAAATAATAATAAAATTAATATATTTCATAATATTTAAAACAGATTATGAAAATCAAATACATAGAAATAACATAATGAAAAATAAACACTTTTTCTAATATGTCCTGAAAACTAAAGGCTAAGTGCAAACAGAGGAAGTATTTGGAAAAGGTAATTCCTCTCATAAATCTTTTTTTATAGTTTTATTTCATGATTTTAGTTGCATTTCCAATTATGAAGTGATGTTATAAATTAATGAAGCAGTCACTTGTTTCTCTGTTATATGACAAACACCTAAAATTCCAAAACATCTGGAAGATAGTCGATTTTGAACTAAGTTTCTTTTATAGTTTTCTTAATTTTATCCTCTCTGATGCTCGCATTAACCATTACGATAGGTATTCATACAATGATATTACTTTATAATTCCGAGACTAATTAAAGCTGAAATGTATCGATAATATCAATCTGAATCTATTTCTGCTCCATTTAGGTTCTTTTGCATTTGCAATTCGTTCATATGTGAAACTGTTAATATGTCATAGCATTTCGTTATTTATCATTGTCGTAGCATAGGCGTGCCCCGCTTAAGATATGAACCCAAATAAATGACATATCCCTCACCATGTCTTCGATATTTTGGGAGAAACACCAATAGTACACAAAACGAAAAAGAAGCCACTGATATTTAAGTGAACATGCAGTTTCCAAATTAATGATTTTTGGATTGCTCATTTAACATTTTCACAGAATATGAAATAAACACATTTTAAAATCATCATCATCATCATCATCATCATCATCATCATCATCATCAGTCTCTTGACCTAGTGTGGTCGTCCAGGCGCTGTGGTGCTGAACATTTGACCAGTTCCTTCCACTTGTCTCGATTATGTGCCGATGCCTTTGTCTCCTCAAAACAGTTCCTCGCCCATTCTGTGACGTTGTCAGTCCACTTTTGTTTCTGTCTACCTCTCCTTCTGCCACCATGGATGCTGCACTGCAGGACTTTTGTGGGTAGACGGTTGGCACTAGTGACTTGGCCATACCATTTCAGATTTCTCCTTTTGACGGTGGTGAAAATGTAAGAGATGCCAAGGCTGGTTCATTTTAAAATACATTGCAGTAAACAGGTAAATTTGTTGTTATATTGTTGCATTGTCGACTACGTTAACAACTTTGCGACGAGACAAAGATAAAGAAACTAAGAGTGTTGGCAAATGTGCTTAACATTAAAATAATAAACTTGTCAAGATACACTCTGACCCTGATTCCAGTTGCCAGATAATCCGTTCGTTACAATTATGAAATAACAGTCTAACCTAGAACGAACATTGTATAGCAAATAAAGATAAATGATCCAACAGTACAAAGGTTGTTCCAAATGCAGACTTAGATTTACACCACTGGCATATTCTTGATAGAAATTATGTATTCATAAGTGTTCAGCCTTTACACCAGCCAGATCCCCGAAGGCGAGCATCTTTGTCAGCACGTTATTCTTTGTTTGATATAGTGAGCATTTATGCATTCTCTACTATATGGTTAGTAATTTCTCGTATTTTAAACGTGAAATCCAATACTTGGATAAATGTATTGAAATAATATTCCATACTGTAAAAAAAATATTTGTTTCATTCTTTGACTAATTTTAAAGAATGTTTGATATAAAAGCTTTTCTACTGACTGCTACGTCGGTAGCCGATCGCCAACTCGAACGGTGGTTTAGATTTACCTTCAAAGTCCTAAGTTAAGGTCATGTTGACAGCATTTGTAATTTGTAATTAGTACGGGTAAGTTTATTGATTTGGTTCGACACTTCCTTATTTGGCATCCAATTGCTAACATTAATGCCATTATATTCAATAACGTTGTTGGAAATATACAGTCTCTACGTCGTGAGATTTTGTCTCGTTTTTTAATTTTTTATTCCTGTATGCTGTAAAAGATCATTTATTTTATGGTCAAATATCAAATAATTATTAGTAACAGTGTTTCCTTTATTGAACATATATAACAAGGTATCGGTAAAAGTAAACTGCAAAAATAACGATGAACTGCAGTTAAGAATAATACATACAATTTTTGTGTAACAAACTCCTACCCCATCCAATTAGGGTAATTTAGTTTTGTCTCAATTTTCTGGTCATTGTGATTATGAGTCTCGGGTCGCCTATGGGACAAAACGTGTCCAGTTGTGTTCTGAAGTATTGGGTCGACGACCCGACAACTTTATACCAGTCAGATCCATTCAATTGTTTTCGAACAGATACTTGTGTTGCTTTACCGGCCTTAAACATGAACTGCTTCCAATGTGTATATTACTGTATTTACTTCATTGAAATTACTTTCAGTACAAGCAGTAACAAGCCTATGGTATGTCTGCTAGAAATGTGCATACTTTTGGTATGGTAAAACTAGTTACCTTCAACTACACGGTCCTGCGATGGTGAGTTTCCATTGTTGCACGTACTGTGTATATGGAACACTTTGAGTTGTTAGTGTTCGCACTTTCTCCCTATCCCCACCACCGTTTATTTTAGTAGAAAACACTCACACATACACGCACACATACAAACACCAACCCCCACACACGCATACTGTGCAGAAGACAGAATATGTAACAGATCACATCCTTAAAATATATCCTGATGTTGCTGTCGTCCTAGAATATGAGAAAAATAGCGAAATAGTATGTTTGGGCACTAAAACCGTCAGAAACATTGACGTTACTTTTTAATAATTATTGTTTATCGTAAACCTAAGCATATTGACCATTACCTGGACCATCCATTAAATCAGAACATTGGTAGAATCAGATCTTTGGATCGTAGTGATAAGGTCGTTACATCTGATCCCATATATTTAATTCAAGAACTCGATTATGTCATAACTTTTCTTAATATATGTCTTTATCCTGCGTGGGTGACTAAGAAGGTTTACGACAGGCTGAACGGTATTCCGAATGAAATTGCCAGGAAGAATCGACGACTAGCTGTTAAAATAGACTTGGAACGTAAAGTCATCCCTCCATATATGTGATGGATTTTCAAATGTCTCAAGTACGTTTTTTATTCAGATATACAAACGTAATGTGTATAAAACCATACAACACTGAACTATTAAATGATTGTGAACCTATCTATTATATAAAGTGTGAAGGTCGGAGAGAAAGTGTGTGCCGTCACAAATATATTGAGAAATGGGTAGTGCGGTGAAAACTTGATTTAATAAACATGATATCCGAGCTCAATCTTTCCTCTGGTATCAAAAGGATATCCACAATACCAGCTGTGGCCTTGCCGTATCTTGGGACTCAGTGAAAATCTGTCTGATTTTATCGAGGGGGAGGGGGAACAGCTACCTACATCCGTGCTCTCAAACCGGAACCATGACTTGGAATGTTACAACCTGTCACATATCTTGGACAATATTTTAACATCACTCACTAATCCCTCGTTTTGAAGTTAACAGTGAGTATAGAATAGATCAGTCTGTTGATGAATGTCTTATCAAGAGGACCTTTCAATATTTAATGTGCGTACGTACATACATACATACATACATACATACATACATATATACATACATACATTCATAGAACATACATACATACATACATACATACATACATACATACATACATTCATAGAACATACACACATGCATACATACATACATACATACATACATACATACATACATACATACATAAATACATACATACATACATACATACATACATATATACATACATACATACATGCATACATGCATAACAACATACATAAATACATACATAAATACATACATACATGTATATGCAGCACGACAAAATATCCATAATTGGTCAACAAATAAAACTTGTCTTGCAAACACTTAATGTCTAATCATTTTAGTTTTAATATTATTTTCTGCTTGATTTTTCTGTTTAGCTTTTAAAACTGTCTACAATATTGCCAAAATAATGATAAACAAAGTGGTAGACGGCAATTCAAATTAAATGTAAGTGATGCTATTATATGTCAGGTAATATTTAAAAGGTGATGTCTATTGAAGAAACAACGTGCATGATGATGCTTAAACTCCAAATGGCCATTCGAATGATTCACTTGTTCTTGCCATTAAATTCAACAAGGAAATATTACCAGCACAATCTAGTTGTCCGACCGGCTAGAATAACAATATAACACTGGTGTGTGGATGACATATTGTATCATATTATTTACACCTTGAGAAAGGTGAACTTTTTGTCGAGCTGTCTGGCCTTAATTGTTAGCATGTTACTTATGTTTTCTGTATGGTATTATGGGAGATCAAATACCTCTATATCGGCCTGGTATGAGTTAGTAATGTACAAGTTTGAACAACAGGAATTATATATATATCTATCTATCTATCTATATATATATATATATATATATATATATATATATATATATATATATATATATATATATATATATATATATATCTATATCTATATATATCTATATATATGTATCTATCTATCTATATATATATATATATATATATATATATATATATATATATATATATATATATATGACCACCTGTAATGAAATTAATGTGCAAATGTCAAACTCCGAATGGTTTGTGCATTTCGAGGGTCTGCTGCATTTATCTGATGCCAACTTATACAAAACCATTGTATCTTTTTTTTTATAAATGTTAATGGAAATCATGACAATGATGTATTTAAAATTCCATTTAGGTGCAGATTTGTCATTTAATTGAATTCATGTCGATCCTTACATTGACTTTGGCAAGTTTCGTAGTAAGTAACACAGGAGCAAGCAATATTTGGAAAAAACTTAATAAACTGATTTATGTTATTGATCAGTATTATGTGAAATAACTCTGGCAAAAAATGTTGTTAGTTCCAGGTGTATTGCCTTTAAAATAACGCGATATATATATATATATATATATATATATATATATATATATATATATATATATATATATATATAGATAGATAGATAGATAGATAGATGCATAGTTAGATAGAGAGAGAGTGAGTCAGGGAGAGAGAGAGAGTCACAGAGAGAGAGAGAGAGTCACAGAGAGAGACCGATAGAGAGAAAGAGAGAGAGAGAGAGAGACAGAGAGAGAGGCAGATAGAGAGAGAGACAGAGAGAGAGAACACGGTTGTGTCACTGTGTTTATGTGTGTGTCTGTTACCTATGGATATATATCTTACTCCCTTTCTTGAATTGTTTAAGAGTTTAAAACTTTATAACGTATTTTGCATCATTTATAACATATCTTGATCTTCATTTAAACACAAACAATATATCTAATGCACATAACTAATCAATCTAACGTCATTGCATATTAGATAATGATCAAATGTGATACTTTCTGAGTAAAGATATAGCATATCTAGCATCAACATATCACTGATGCAGGTACGGATAGACATCGACACCAACATGTGAAAATCATGAACATTTGAACAACGTTGTTCTTCGCTGAAGTTGTCAAGCGTAATTCGCAGCCCGAATGTATTACAACATATTTTCAAAACAAAGATATTACTTCATATTACTGACGAAAATAAGAATATATATATATATAGTTTGTCGTTGTATTGGTTTATTACGCGAAATAATATTGATTTATCAGAGTTTACAACTTTGTTCTCTTCAGCGAGAAAATTGTTATTTGTTTCCCATATAAAGTCAAATCATTTCATCTATTTTCGGTTTTCATAAGTGACAATGACACTGTAGCTTCTACTCCAATGTGTCACATCTTGGCACGGAACAATCTTCATATCTGATTTTGGAATCCATTGTAAAACACCACGGTACACTACTGTTATCTGGGTCACGACAGTAGTTTCCAGCCTGTCATAATATAAGGAATATTGTGATAAATAAAATAGAAATATTCCTAGTGGTGAGTTGAAAAGGATTAGAAATAATATGTAATGTAGACCTTGTAGTCAAAAGCGTAACAACTACAATATGTACTGCAGTCTGCTTGTAGCAAAAGTGCATTTTAACTAATCAAGTGTATGCAGGAAGTTTTCTACCCGAGGCTTCCGTTGTCCCTACAATCAAAGGAAGTTCATCAGTAGTATGATAATTATATTCCGACACTTCCCTAAGGAGACAGAGAAAGAGAGACAATGAACAAAGTCTTCTATTTCAATACACGTGGGTATTGCCTGCAATAACAGCCACTATATCCATACATCATCGTCAACTCGCACTTCTTAACAAAATTAATGAAATTTTGTTTTCGTTATGGAATAGCATATGGACCATCTCATAATAATGCATTGTGTGATGTGCTTTAAAGTTGCTTAAGCGTCATTACAAAGCTTTAGACATATATATCCAATTAGGATATTTGACTGCCCTTATGCTTTAATCAAAACACAGTTTATGAAATAAAGATCATGGCATACACTTGTTTTATATCTCACTCATGACCATGACCGTTTGCATTATTAATAGAGCCTGAAGGCAGTGGATAATACTGATGATGTATATTACGATTGCGAAAGTCAATTGTTGATTTACAAACAGAGACCATAAATGCGACAAAATTGTGCAAGGTAGTAGCATTATGACTGACTGTACAAGTACTTACATTCTCTACACCGGGGAAACTGTGCAAGTTATGTTCATGTGGAACCTACACATAAAGAAACATCATTTAGATGTATCAATACAATTGATACTTTATATAACCTAATTATTTCCATAACAAATTGCCAGATTTGCATTATTCGCGTTAAGGTCCCGCCGAAATACAAAAATGCACAATTTGTGTACGCTCGTTGTTAATTTTCAAACATAGGATGCAAATGCCCAAAAAGTCGTCATCCAACAATTGCTAAACGCGTGTCTCTACATACGATAATCCTTACAGCAATCCAATATATACTTAAATAACCATAACGAATTACATAAAAACAAAAAAAAAAACAAAAAAAAAAAAATAAAAAAAAAAAAAAACAATGAAACTGACAATTTTGGGAAAAGATGATTTATATTATTTCTCCATCAATTAATTTCCTAAAACAAAAACAAAAACAAATTGTAGGCTAGCATGAACGATCGAACTCTATGAGCAAACATTACAATTTCTTGAGAAAGATCTGGGCTGAAAAAAATTGCTTTATGGCATCAAAAATGAAGTCTTATCAGAATGGAACGCGTTAGCTGATAAAATAGCGACAAGTCTCTTCCTCGAGAACATTAAGCATCATATATAATGATATTTATAATAATGAAAATGAAGATATTTGTTACCATAGCCTTCCAATTCTGACAGCCGAGTCCGGAATTCGTAAAGTTCCTTTTTCCATTGTATTCGTGGCTGTTTATGAAGCAGTCTGCAGCGAAATATTAGCATTACCTAATATTCCATTTAAAATGATGAGTATTATATAAACGTGTTGACACTGTTTTTGACTGGTAAGCATATTCCCATTAACGGTATGAAATTTCTAAAAACATGTGGACAAATATTTGACTTATAATCATTTAAAATTGAAATTGACAGACAAATTATAGGGTCGGTCAGACGGTTTCTAGATTAATTTATTACAATGGTAATTTTTTTATAACAGCGACTATTGTAATTTGTGCATATATTTGTTCCATATAGTGAAAATAATGCTTACAAAGTGTCTATAATTTTCAGATCTTAATCGATTATAGATGGCACAATAATGAATGAGCTGTACCAGGCTACTGTTTGTCAAGGTTGTTAAAACTTGTGCATTCTAGATATAATGACGTGTAAATGGTTTCTTTATTTTTGTCTAGTATTCCCTCAGGTTATTTTATACTCCGATATTTATCATTGTGGAAAACAAAACAACAATAGCAATGACACTACTACTACTACTAGTACTACAACTACTATTCTTGCTTCAAATATTACTACTACCACTGCCGCTACTACTACTATTAATAATAGTAAACGCTATAGTATTTGAAGTATTCTAGCGTTCGTATTGGCAATATTATTAGTAGTGGTGTTAGTTGTTTCAGCATAACCACTACCGCATATTACATTAGTGATAGCAGTAGATTTTGCCATAATACAGTTGCTGCGATTATGGTGCAACAGTAGAGCCAACAAAATAATAAAAAATAAAATTACCTGGTAATTCGAACTCAAGAGCCCTCATTGTACTCTGTACGACTTCCAATTGCTGGAGCATGATTTCTTTCTTACATGACGTGGACGCAATTCTGACACTATAATTGGAAAGCAAAAGTCATGACATATTGTATATAGCGTGAAAGCAGTGAGTTTTCGCAAATTTTAATTCACGGTTCGTATTATATTGGTAATTAATGCCAGTTTGGTACAGACTAGATGGCAATCATGTGATTACTCTAGATAGAAAACAGTGAAGCTGCTGAAAATGTTATCGCGTAATATATAATGTTGACCATATATGTATTGAGCTTGCATCTGGTACCATGTTTCTATTTCCGACTCCAGCATATTCAGAAAACGTCTGACCAAAGTGTTCGTGTGTAATGTTACATTGGTAGCATCCAGGCTGGTCAGTATAATAACTAAAGAGCCAAATAAGAGGAGCATTTCTCTCATGTTAATGATGCTGCTTCACTAAGTGGGCTTCTTTCGTTGATGAACACACCTTAATACAGTTAAATTATCTCCATGCTGATCGTTCTTATATAATCATCTTGTACAAAACCGACGGCATCGTATGCATACATGACATCAATAAAGGTGAATCAGTTATAGACCTCTTCCGTGTTTACTGTATATTGACACCAGTGAACTCTAAATCATGTGATGTATAATAGATTAGAAAGCACAGATGCCTCTATAAATGTTGACGTGAGTTCATACTAAGGGCACGACAACAAAGCAAATTAAATTAAGTAGAATAATACGACTTGTCAGTACTTTAATAAGCATTAACATCCTGGTAAATATTTGCTTGCGTTCCTTTACCACAATTCTCGATAAAATATGTCAACAAGTATTTCATTTAAGCAAAAAAACAATAACTTCGTACATTTCCTCTTCCAATTATCAGCATGAAGTAATACTACTACTAATACTAATAACAATAATAATAATAAGAATAAAACTATATTAATTAATTAATTAATTAATAATAATAATGATAATAATAATAATAATAATAATAATAATAATAATAATAATAATAATAATAATAATGGCAACACTAATAACAAATAATAACTAACATGATACATAATACTAAAACTAATATACTCCATAATGTGCTTCACTTACAACATGTAAAGGAGAGTATGAAATTCAAAATAAATATAAATGACATAATGAAAAATAAACACTTTTCATATCTAATATGTCCTGAAAACTAAAGGCAAAGTGCAAACTGAAGCAAGCATTTAAAAAAGTTAATTCCTCTCATAGCTCGTTTTTATTTTATTTAATGATTTCAGTTCCATTTCCAATTATGAACTGAAGTTATAAATTAATGAAGCAGTCACTTGTTTCGATGTTGAACAAAGTTACTTGTATATTTTTCTTAATTGTATCCTCTCTGATGCTCGAATTAATTATTATGATAGGTATTCATGCAATGACATTACGTTATTCTTCAGAGAATAATTCCAGTCGAAATATTTCGATTATATCAATCTGAATGTATTTCTGAATACTTTAGGTTCATTTTCATTTGTCTTTCATTCATATATAAAACTATTAGCATGTCCCATTATTTCATTATATTTCATTTTCTTAGCATAGGTGTGTCCCATTGAAGATATGAACTCAAGTAAATGACTACTCCATCACCATGCCTTCAATAATTTGGAAAGAACACCAAAAATACACAACACGAAAAAGAAAAGACCAATATGTATGTGAACATATTGTTACCAAATGAATGATTTTTGGATTGCTCATTTAACATTTTCAAAAAATATGAAATAAACAAATTTTAAAATACATTGCAGTAAACATAAAAATGTGTTGTTACATTGTTGCACTGTCGACTACGTGAACAACTTTGCGACGATACAAAGGAAACGAAACTACGAGTGTTGTTAAATGTGATTATCATTAAAATAATGAACCTGTTTAAAAATGTTTTCGTTCTTCAGTATATCAAGATACACACTGGCCCTGATGCCATTTGTCAGGCAACTGTTTGTTACAATTACGTAATGACAGTCTAGCCCAGTATGAACATTGTATAGCTAATAAAGTTAATTGATCAAATGGTTGCTCAAAATGCAGTCTTAGATTTGCAACACTGACATAGTCTTGGTAGAAACGAGGTATTCATAAGTGCTCGGCCTTTACACCAGCCAGATCCCCTTAGGCGAGCATTATCTCTGTTTGATACAGTTATCATATATGTATGCTCTACTATATGGTTAGTAATGTATTGTAAGCGGGAGATCATATTGTTGAATAAATATATTGAAATAATAGTATATACTGTACAAAATATTTGTTTCATTCTTTGATTGATTTTAAACAATTTTTTATGCAAGAGCTTTTCTAAGGGCACCTTCCTCGGTAGACGATCGCCAACTCGAAATCCTAAGTTAAGGTCATGTTGATATCCTTTATAATTTGTAATTAGCACTGGTACGTTTAGTGATTTGGTTCTACACTTCCTTGTTTGGTATACAAATGCCAACATTCATTCCATTATATTTAATAAAGTTGGGGGTAATTATACATACAATCTTTACGCCGTCAGACTTTGTATCGTTTTTTTTTAATTTGTTATTCCTGTATGGCTGTGAAATGTCATTTATTTTACGGTCAAATATCATATGATTATATTTTAACTGTCTTTTTTATTGAACATATATTACACGGCATCGCTAAAAGTGAACTACAAAAATAACGAAGAACTGCAGTTAAGAACAAGACAGTCAAGACTTTGTGTAACAAACACCTACCCCATCCATTGGGTAATTTAGTTTTGTCTCAAATTTTCGGTCATTGTGCGTATGAGTCTCGGGTGGCCAATGGGACAAAACGTGTCCTGTCGGGTACTGAATTATTGGGTCGACGACGCGAAAACTTTTGACCTGTCAGATCCATTCAATTGCTTTTGAACATATACTTGTGTTGCTTTACCGACCTTAAATATGAACTGCTTCGAACGATTATATTATTTGTCTACTCCATTGACAATACCTTTAGGACAAACTGTAACAAGCCTATGGTATGTCTGCTAGAAATGTGCATTGGTATAGTAAAACTAGTTACCTTCAAATACACTGTCCTGCGATGGTAAGTTTCCCCTGTTGAACGTAATGTGTATACTGAACACTTTGAGATGTAGCTTTCGCACTTTCTCCCTCTCCCGACAAACGTTTATTGTATGAGGTTGTTGTTGTTGTTGTTGTTGTAGGTTTTTACGCCATTTGTCAGCACACGATAGGCTATACATGACGGCCAGTATAAATTCTGGAGGATGAACTCGGGAAATCCCCGAAAAGAACCACCGACCCACCAGAAGCTGTTGTCAAGCTTTCTCACATACCCATATTGGCTGAAACCGAGATCAAACCCACTCAGACAGAGGTGAGATGGCAGTGATCCGTAACGGAGAGCGCTTTAGACCACTCTGCCATTCAGGGCCCATCTTTTAGTAGGAATCACACAAATACACGCACACATACAAACACCAACTCCCCCACAAGCATACTGAGCAGAAGTTAGACTATAATCAGATCACATCCTTATAATAGATCCAGATGTAGCTGTCGCCATAGAGTATGAAAGAAATGGCGTAGTAGTATGTTTATTCACTAAAACCGTCAGAAACATTGACGTTACGTTTAAAGAATTGTTGTTTATCGTAACCCGAAGTATATTGACCATTATCTGGACCATTCATTCGATCAGAACATTGGTGGAATCAGATATTTGGATCGTAGTGATAAGGTCGTTACATCTGATTCCAAGAATTTAATTTAAAAACTCGATCATGTCATAACTGTTATCAAGAGATGTCTTTATCCTGCGTTGATGACTAAGAAGGTCTACAACAGGCTAAACGCTATTCCGAATGAAATTGCCAGGAAGATTCGACGACTATCTGTTAAAATAGACTTGAAAGGTAATATCATCCTTCCAGATATGTGATGGAGTTTTAAACTTCTCAGTTACGTTTTATTCAGTGATACAAACGTAATGGTTATTAAACCATACAATATTGAAATATTAAATGTGTGTGAAGCTATCTATCACATCACGTATGAAAGTCGTAGAGAAAGTGTGTGCCGTCATTAATATATTTAGATTCAATGAACTATATTTATTGAACAAAATATCTGAGCTCAGGCTCTCCTCGGGTATGAACGAATATCCCCAATGACAGCTGTAGCCTTATTGTATCTTGGGACTCAGTAAAAATTTGTCTGATTTTGGCGATGGGGAGGGGAAATATCTACCTACATCCGTGCACTCAAAACGGAACCATGACTGCGAACGTCACAACCTGTCACATATCATGGACAATATGTTAACATTGTTCAATATTCCCTCTTTTGAAATTAACAGTGAATAGAGAATAGATCAGTCTGTTGATGACTGTCTTATTAAGAGGACGATTGCTTCATGTTAGCTTTCAATATTTAATATGCGTACATACATACATACATACATACATACATACATACATACATACATACATACATACATACATACATACATACATGCATACATACATAAATACATACATACATACATACATTCAGACACACACACACGCACACACACACATCCATCCATCCATATTTACATACATACATACACACACATACACACACACATACATACATACATACATACACACATACATACATACATACATACATACATACATACATACATACATACATACATACATACATACATACATACATACACACATACATACATACATACATACATACATACATACATACATACATACATACATACATACATACATACATACATACATACATACATATATGTAGATGCAGCACTTTGAAAAATCCATAGTTTGTCAACAAATAAAGATTGGCTTGCAAAAACTTAACATCTAATCATTTTAGTTTTAATATTATTTTCTGCGGGATTTTTCTGCCTGGCTTTGAAAACTGTCTACAATATTGCGTAAATAATGATAAACAAATCATAAACGGCAATTTAAATTAAATGTAAGTGATGTCATTATATGCCAAGTAATATTTGAAAGATGATGTCTATTGAAGAAAGAACGTGCATGATGTTTCTTAAACGCCCAATGGCCATTCGATTGGTTCACTCATTCTTGCTGTTATATCCAAAAAGGAAATGTTGCCCGCACAAGCTAGTTGTCCGACCGGTTAAAATAACAATATAACACTGGTGTGTTGGTGACATATTGTATCAGAATTATTTACACCTTGAGAAAGGTGATCCTTTTGTCGAACTGTCCGGCCTTAATTCTTACCATGTTACATATTTTTTCTGTATGGTACTATGGGAGATCAAATACCCCTATATCGGTCTGGTATGATTTGTAATGTTCGAGTTTGAACAAGAAGAAATGTGCTATCGGAAATCTCTTCATTAGACCATGTTTAAGGGCGTAATATCAAACATAAGAAAAATATAGATATTCTGATAGGCAATTAAATGGAGAAAAAAAAGAAACAGGACAACTCTCGACCTTAAAGAAATTAGAGACATCTTGTGACGAAACAAGATAATGAGACCTTGTAATTATATACATATACATACATATATATATATATATATATATATATATATATATATATATATATATATATATATATATATATATATATATATATATATATATATATATATATATATATATATATGACCACATGTAATGAAAAGGTGTGCAAATATCAAACTCCGAATGGCTTGTGTATTTAAAGGGTCTGCTATTATTGAGAAAACAAATTTTACTTAACATTTGTATTTTTCATTAGAAATATTAACGGAAATCATGACAATGATCTATTTGAAATTTCATTTAGGTGGCTATTTGCCATTTGATTGAATTTATCTCTATTTTTTCATTGACGTTGGAAAAGTTTGGAGAAACTGCATCGAGTTTCCTAGTAATTAACCAGTAATATGTGAAATAACTCTGGTACAAGAAATGTTGCTCAGACAATAGAAATGTAGAAGATGTTTGTTCCGGTGTCTATAAAGAATATATATAGCGCTATATATTTTAAAAATTCCGTGACTTTTATTAAACTTCTAAATTAGTGATTATTGCAATATCGAATTAGTAAATGTTTAGACCAAATATCACCAACTTTGAAGAGATGTTCTGTAGTGCATTTATAATTAATCAGATATAACTATTGTATCAATTAGCACTTTACATTTCTTCAGCATGGATAAAAGAAAACTATTGTATTGTTACGAATCTATGCTAATAAACTATTGTTGTTTCTTAAACCTATTACAATGTTCCAAAGATTGATTAATATAAAAGAAATATGAAAATTTAAAATGCAAACCCACCAACACCACCACCACCCTCTCTCTTTCCCCCCATCCAGCTCTCTCTCTTTCTCCATGAAAATAGGATATGCGCTTGTGCCATACGACGTTGTCACTTGACAGATGAAATATACCAACATTTAAGTAAAACGGACAAAATAAAGAGATAGACTGACGTGAAGAAGTGTATGGTCATTAGTAATTACCTCTTGTTGGTGCTTCATTTCTATCAGCTTTATTCCACACTATTGTTGATGCTCTATAACATGAATGGTGGAGTGTTCAGTGTTAACAAAACTAATCTTGTAGTTGTAATGCTCCACTTTCTTCATTAAAACTATCTAGGATGAATTTGAATGATTTAATCAATGTGAATAAATAAAACAGTAAACATATCCATATGAAAAGGTGAATGCGAATAGCAGCAAATGACACTTGTCAGTTATGTGGGGAGTTCATTCACTCGGTCAATACACAGTTGCCTGTAATCAGTCTTATCTCCGTTCAAAAGTTTTACATATGTATTTGTATGTGATATGAAAGAAATATATGTCTATTGTGTAAGATATATAATTGATATACAAACATCGTTTATTTTTAATGAAAAATATATACAACTCTTGGTATGTATATTCGCGAATAATTATTTTATTGACGGTTTGCTTTATAATTTACCTTCTCACGTTATAACATTTCGGCGAGCTTATGTATTTAATTTGTATACAATCATCGAATGTTACCTATTAAGCAGGGTTGCTGGTCAGTATAAGATAGAGTAAGTCAATATGACTGGGTGTTGGTCAGCATGTATTGTTGATTTCTACATTATTATTCACATTGTGATAATAGGGAAATTTCAAGAGTAAACGGAGAGTCGCGATATAACTTGCAACGGAAGGACACAAATGATTGTTATCAGTTAATTATATGACATAATTTCTTTTTTTTATCTATGCCTCCCTTAGCAGAGAATCCACAAAGAAATCTCGTTTTTGAACTTAGAAACGTCTGTTATTTCAATTACTATATTGAGGCGAATGTTACCGTTGACTTAGTTTGTGCTAAATTTTATGACTATTACACTCTTCTTATTTAGGTTGGCGTGACAAACAATGGAGCTTTTTGTATCCTATACTTCTGGTATAATGTAGTGATATACAAGGTTAATACTTAATTTGAAATATCACCTCATACCAAATATGTTGCATTATTTCTCTTCTATCAAAGTCATCCATCGATTTAGCTCTGACTATACATACTATACATTATATAGCAAATTTTATCGTACTTTTCATGTATTATTTCCTCAAGATAAACAAATAAGAGATAATTATAGTATGACCATTATTTAGAGTCTGACAATTAGATTCAAGAAGACCAATTAACGACAATAATACTGGAATATAAATTATCAACAACGGCTTTTTAAAACGTAATGTTTTTATAAACCTATTAATATACACAATTTAGCATTTAGACTTAGGATGAGAATGGTAACTGTCTGAAATTGCATGTAAAAGTTACTGGAACTGACCTACTACAGAAAGTAAAAACAGTCTAAACTGGTATTTGGTGAATCAAATAATTCTTGTTTAAACATAATTTACTCCAATATATTAACTCGTAAGTTATAATATACACCGTAATGACATTAATATTGACGATCTAGAAACAAGAATGAACTTATAATAATAAACTTTTCTTTCTATAAACATTCATTGTCATAATACGAAAATATACAGACAAGATATTTGGTTTTGGTATATGCAAAGTAACAAGGGAAAGTGCATATTGGTGACAATGGTCTTTTAAGAATATGGTAGATCTCGTGTAATCCATTCAGATTAAGGCTTTCCTAAATGTAAGTGCTGAACAGGAACTGACAACGATTTAATGTTAAGGCGGTACGAGGCTTGTTCCTTGTCGATTTACGCTGCTGAGCTGCCTTAGTTGATAGTATCGATGTACTAATTGTTTTTCCGTAGACCTTAATGCCAATGTGTGTGGACATAAATACATTTTCTTTCTTCCTGCTTCATAATCATGAAATGCTGTCATAGAGAACAAAGATATATTGCCAATTTCAGGAGGAAAAAATCAGGTACTCTGTTGCATTGAACATAAATAGCTCTGCTGGAACTAAGCATTGGTAAGAGCTATCCAGTCTCAACAGATGCATTTTCAGTGGTTTGTATCACATTTAAAACAAAGTCATTTAAAAACATACAAAAATAATGAAGACATGTTATCATCTCACATGTTATCAAGGGACTCAATATTTGTATGGCTGACAAAACTATAACTCGTACGTAATGCACCAATTACAGCTAATTTTGTTTTTAATTCTGAATATTATGTTCCGGACAAGTGAAAACCCGACCACCTGGTGTTGTACATTTGATACTGATATACATGATAATCCTAAGTTCATTTGAAAAGAACCTTTGTGCTACCACCTATATACAAATGTGAAACACGGTTACCTATTTCTATCGGCAAGATGCACCGTCACAAACTTATAACTAGCAAGGAAACAGGTCACAATCAATACTTCCTGTATCCATACTTTATTTGCAGAGTTTTTATTATTCATTTAGGTGATGATACCAGAGCTAGAATTAATCATTTTTGGCATGGATTAATTGTTGATTCTTTATAATATGAACATATGATGTGATGTTCTCTCTGTGATTTGGTGAGAGAGCAATAAACATTGGTAATGATCCGGAATTGAAATATATGATCAACTGCACAACGCTTTGTTTCCAGCTAAGTCTGTCAAAGAACGGCCAGATAACCATTTACACGAATTTCACTGTGAAGTCATCTTTGAAGGTAGGTTAGATTAACATATGATTTATCATGATTTGGAAGCAGTGGAAATTTAATCCTGAAACATAAATGTAGAAACTATACATGAAAATTGTGATATGAGTACACAAGGGTGCAAGGTAGTCGTATAATGTAATAAATTGGCCATGATATTATGTTATGGGAGTCGTGGTCTTGCTCCCTAAATAATGGCTCCTTGTGGTATGTTCCAATTCCAATTAAATCTTGAAACAAGACGTCCAATTTACAGGAATATCTCACACTCACTTGCAGCCCAAATCGTCACTTTTCTGCAAATTAAAGTCACAATACTTTAATCACACTTTACGTACTCTGTTGTCATTTTTCTAATACGTTAAACTACTCACACAAGGAAAATGACTTATTTTGTTTTGGTTCTGTTAGCGTACATTTCAGTGGCTTCGAATGCTATGGAAGCATGGAATTCTTAGGTTTGTTAAAATGATGATATTATCATGTATAAAGCAAAGCAATGCAAACACTTTCTTTAATAGCAATACATTTGTATTTGACTTGTTCAAGATACATACTTCAACTTAATTCTATTTCGGCACACCGGACTTTCATCTCATTCCAGGCAACTGAAATTAGTTATTGGCTATTTTCTTTTTAAAGATCCATATAAACATTTTAGTACTGTATTTTGCTTTTGAACACAGTTTATGTCAGACTTTTGTACTTGTTATGGCTGCTAGGTGTGATTATATTTTGTAGAATAGTCACCTGCTGGTATCACCCCTTTCTTCCTTAACCAATGCATTCGGTCATTAATATTAGTAACATAGGTTATAATTGGTGCCTACAATTTCCCCAACGGTCATACGTGCATAGATGAAAACAATTCGATATATATCGAAACAGGAAACGACTCGGAATGAACATGGACTAGAATTCAGGATAAAGGATAATGGACGTTTCATATTTATAAGGAAATATATGTAAAGGTATACAACTATGGAAATGATTCTGAATGTACAGGGCTATGATTCAATAACGGATTACAAGATGTAGAACTGAATAACTAATCGAGTGATACAACTCGATAACAAAACTAACATTTTAATAGATGTATACAAGAAGCATACCAAACTGCTAGAAATTAATACAAGTTGAGAATACAACTCGAAAACACAATTAACAATATATTCTGATGTATATGGCAAAATTCAGAAAACGGAACGCAAACATTCTTAATGGACGATCAAACAGACTTGCAAGCTTCTCTACTTCTTTACTAATCAGTGAACCACTCACTAAAACTTTTCTAATCTATCTGCAAACATGCAAACACCATACAAAATAACTATTTCAAGATATCGTATGTTAACATCAGAATTATTTCGGTGTATATTAAATGTTCTCAGCAGAAAAGCTATGCTACCAAATTGCCATTACTTGTAACTTGAATTTAACAAATGGAGACCACAAAGAGGTAATTTGCCGATTTTATAATAACCACAAATATACAAACATCACACAAAGTTAAACCCTATACACATGAAATGCCTTCAAAAATGAAAAAAACTATCGTGGAATGCTATAACTTGAACTTCTTGAACATATTTAACTTTTACTATCTAGATTAATACTTATTTATACTCAGCCATTTATTATCAATGTTATAATTTCATCTTCTTGAATTGACAATGGACATCAAACGTGCTGCACATCCATTAACTAATCAATTACGTGCTGAACGCGTGCGCTATGCAATCCCAGGTGATCATAGTATGAAATCAGGTAAGTATTTCCTTACTAAGTTCTACATAAAACAAATACATATACTTAATAATATTGTACTTACACTAAGATGCTTCCAAAAATTATATTTAATAGAAAAAATAATAACTCAAACGAATTTTGATCGTTACAAGCCAGTACGAACATAAATAAAAGGGATAACATAAGAACAATGAAGCACAAATAACATAGAAATCAACGGACGATGTTGATCTCTGGCACACTTTACTTATGTAATTAACTCTAGACCATAAAAGGTCAAGGTGTAGCTAGCTATACACTAGTTGGGGAGGTGTATAAACCCTAGAACAAAATTTAATAAAAATCGAAATTCATAATAATAATTACAGAATACAAAACATGTGGGTAAAACTACAATAACACATTCAAACCCTTTATTTCAGACACTAGGGCATCTCCTCGATGATGTAAATCTGAGAGGGACCACCCCAATACATTTAAGGAGTTACACATCTTCTTCTGTAGAGGTTTGTGAATTATTAATTGTTTGTGGATTAATTATAATTATTGTATCACAAAGTTTATGTTTGTATGTTTGCTATGTAGCTTCGGTTTACCTAGTGTAATGCAAATATTTTCTTTCTGGTTTGTGACTTAGCAAGGGATTTATGTTAAAAATGTAATGCTGCATTTTTAAGAAAATTTAGTACCGTAAGATTCTTGTTGGCCATGGTTAGGTTTACTTCGGAATATGTTTGTTGTTTTGTATAACGTCTCCCGATAATGTAATCTGTATAACGTACCGTATATAAATATGATTACGTTTTATCACATATGCCCGTGTCATGCATATTACACTGTGCTAGATGTATTTTAAGCTGACCCGAGTTATCGAAGTGATTGGAGTCGACGTTGTGCCAGCTGCATACCTTACCACAGAAGTCGGCCATAGCAGTTGTGAAGCTGAATATAGCAGCTGTTGAGCTGAATAAACGGTGTTGCTGGTCGAACAACAAGTGATCGGGCGTTGCTGACCGAGACAGGTAGACGCTGATTGTTTGATTGACCAACCTGGAATACTGACGGCTTGATTGGCCAGTGACTGGTAAATGAGTGTGCTTATGACTGGATGTGTAACTCCATACATGTAATATTTTACCCGTGGGCTAATTGTTTGGGTTGTAAAACCCAGTGTTTTTTTTTACTGTAAATATAATTTGTATATCTGTCCATTTTGTTTAAAAAAATTCACTATTTGAGTGAATGCATTTTAATATATGAGTGAAATGCTACAGCAATCTTTTGTTGTGAAATCACTGTAAATCATTTACCTCATTTGATTGTACTGTATAATGTCATGTATTTGTATTTTCATTATTAAATCCGTGCGTTTCATGTTAAATGATCTAATATTTGGATCATATACACGCAAACATTAATCATAATTAATTGCTCTTTGAAGTCGTTCGTTATTATCACCATCAAAAGTTTTCTGTTGTAAATCCGAAATCCCACCCGGTTATCTTGATACAAATGGGGTCAGAAGTGGGATCATTTTGGATTTAGAAGAGCACTGAAAATATTGTTTCATTATTCTTGTATGACCTTTTTTGTGTTTCAGAAGCTTCTGACAAGACAGTGAACTTAACTAGACATATAACCTTACTTTATTTTTGTACACATTTCATGATTTTATTGCCTTTCGAGAAGAAACATCGGTTTGATGAAATTATTGTAATTACGCATTTCTGCATAACACTGCTCTTTAAATTAATCATAATTGATTTTGGAAATGTGATTAATGAAAGAACTTGTATAAATGAGGAAACAATTTGGCTACGAGAGGGAGTCCAATATAAATTTTGTTCGTGATGAACAGGCTAGGGAAAGGGATCAAAGGTTAAATGAGAGGGAAATAGAAATGGGGAAATTTGAGATGAACCGGAATCCGCGGAAAGAATGATGGGTTTTGAGAAGGAAAATATAAAAATAGAAAAGCAGTCCGAAAAGGAAAATATAGAATGGGAAAGGGAAGCAAAGAGGGAGAAGATGTACTTAAAGAAGGGGACCATAGAGTTAGGTAAACAAGCAGAAAGGGAGAAGATATCACCTCTTCAAGAAGTAGAGGATATGAAATTAGAAAGGGCAGAACAAGTAAGGTTAGAATCTTTGGAGATAGAAGATTGAAATAGGCACAGTGAGTATCAAAGAAATTCTGAGCTATTGCAACCTGAAAGGGAAGAGAAAGATGATATTAAACTAATGTTAAACTGAGAGGGCCAAATTTGCCCCAATTCGAATATAAGAAAGATAGTTATCTAAACATGGATAGTTAACTAAACACGTTCGTAATGTATACCACGGTACAAAAAGGGACATATGACGACTGGCCGCTTCAGTTTAATGCATTGTTGAAGGATACAGCATTAATCGTGTATTCGCGTTTATCCACGGACGATTCGCTCAATAAACTGGCGTTGAAAGATGCATTTCGTGGACCTATGCGATATCTGTGCGAACTGTGGTCAGGCGATGGCACGAACGAAGCAGTTAAAACCACTTCCCAATACGTGGTAGATTTGCACCAAAGGTTAAAGAGTTCGTGTCGAATGGAGCAAGACGAACTCGCGCAATCTATTCGTAAGGACGCGAAGTACTACAACCGAGGAACGCGGAATAAGAATTTTGATGTAAACAATCAAGTGTTGGTGCTTATCCAAACAAATAAAAACAGTCCAATGAAAAGAGCCATACAAAGTCAAACAGGTAAAAGGCGAAATAAACTACATCATCGACGTGGAAGGTAAGTCAAAAATATTCCACGCCAATATGCTGAAAGTCTACGCAGAATGACGTAGAATGACAGTCAAACAATTGATAAAGGGGTCTTGAACGTAGTATGTGTAGCGATGTTAAAAATAGGTCGTGTTATGAATCGGAATTCGTCTCCAGTACCGAAATACCCCTTGAATAAAACACTGACATTGGGAAAGAAGGTGTAGACCCGACCAAGGTATGCCAGGATTTATCCGAGGGTTAGATCCACAAATATTGGAGGTTTTGTCCCAATACCCATACGTAATTACGAACAAACCAGGCCGTAAAGGACTGATTCAACACGAGATCAAGTTGTATACTTCAGAGTGGTACATGAATAAAGGATATCCAATGCCCTTTAATGAGCATAAGACAATCAACGTAAAAGTGCGGAAAAAAATTAGACCAGGAAGTGATTGAACCTTCCAGTCCCCCAAACTCGTCTCCTTTGTGTTAGTCAGACATAATTGCGGGACAAAATGTTTTTGCATTGACTTTCGGCAACTGAACAAATTCACCGTGTTCGATGCAGAGCCAATGCCAGACACAGACATTTTATTTTCAAAGTTGGCAGGTCATATATACATTTCCAAGTCAGACCTTACCTAGGGATATTGTCAGATACCAATCGCTGATAATGCCATGGAGTTAACGGCATAAGAGACACCCAAAGGTCCTTATCAATTTAATGTCATGCCTGTCAGTTTAGTAAACTCCGGTGCGTCATGCGTTCCTTTCATGCGCAAACTGTTAAACGGTATGGAAAACTTTAACATTTATGAAGATGATAACTTTGTTTATACCTACACCTGCGATGAACATGTTAAGGTATAGAAGTAGGGAGGGCGAACAACCTCTAATTGGTTCACCAAAATAAGCCTTCTTACGAGATCACAAAAATCGTTACAAAATGCGATATCCAACGTAAGACAACTCCGTCGATGACAAATTGGATTACCTGTTATCGCCGATATGTTTTTTTCTTTGATGCATCGAAGGAAAATATGCGATGGTGTCGGTGACAATTTGGAGGCGCGCCCTCCCTGCTGCTGTCATCCAAAGATTTTATCTAATCCGATTCGATACCGTGTTCTAGGATCCTGTAAATTTATTGTTATAAATCCGTGTGGGGTTGATTGAGCACGACTAAATAAATTTTTAAATTTAATTATGTCCATATCGCCGCTACACTAACTTTGGTGAATATTTCTTAGTGTGTGTGTATCAACGCCGTTGAACACGGCAAGGATATTACAATTATCTCTGATCACTTTAGGAATTCGTGTATACCTTTAAGTAACATAAATCACGTCAATGTTTTTGTGTCTACCTCTGGAAAATATCCTGGCAGTATTGGATTGCTTATCCAGCATTACATCATCGTACACAACTAAATTGTTAATAAATCCGTCAAGATCTTCTACATATGGCGCTTCATTAATGTCAGTTATAAATTCAACAACATCATCTCCGCTCTCATTTAACTCTCTTGCACTTTCATTAAAATCTTTTAACACTTCGTAGCATCGTTGATCGTCCACAGATGGTGCTACCAAATACAACTTGTCCCACTTCGTCCACTTCATTATTAATTCAGCAGTAATTGTGTTTTACCACTCCCAGATGGTCCAATTGTAATCATACGAACAGAATTTGGTAGCGCTGCGTGATGCTTAACTGGTTCTCGTCGTTTTGTAGCAGAAAAGTCAGTGATTGCCATTAGATATCATATAAAATAATATGGATTTATATTGTGTGAAATGGATGGCGCGTACCCAACAGGTGATCTAACAACTATTACAACAAAAAATAACAGATCAGCACTTACAGGCAAGTGTGAGCGATGCGGTACAAAGAAATTTAAATCTATTCCCAAATCAGGCGATAAACCAAAGCCAAGTAAGAAAAAGCAACACGAAGGTGATATTGCAGCACAATTAACAAAATTACCGGGAGCTCCGTGGGCTAAATATCCAGGAGAAAAACACCTCCCAGGATATAGTTACTGCGGTCCTGGAACCAGACTTGATATCAGACTTGATGACCAAAATCAACCAAAACCAGGTGAGTATCACATAAACGATATTGATAAAATGTGTCATGCGCATGATGTAGCTTATAAAAGTAAAAATCTACAAGATAGGCATCTCGCGGATGTGAAATTAATTCACGCGCTAAATTCCATCACTGATAAATCTTTCAAGGAGAGGTTAGCTAGTTGGTTAATAAAATTGGCATTGAAGCGCTAGGTGCTGGTAATTAATTATAAATGGAGTCGATTTATTATTCCCCAAGAGGATACTGGAGAGGTAGCACAGCAATTAGTAAACTCGCTGAAGCAGCAAAAGTTACGCGCGTTACTGCCAAAAAGTGGTTATCCAAACAGGCAATATGGCAAATTTACTAACCACCTCCTAAACAAATTCACTTTGCACATTTTGATGTTAGTGTTCCTAATGAAATTCATCAGGCTGATATATTATTTCTGCCGCATGATACTATTAAAATCTGAAGACGTCAAATTACAAACAAGTACGCGCTAGCTGTAGTTGATGTTGCAAGTACATAAAATGATGCAGAACCATTAACGACTAAAACAGCATCTGAGGCTGCTTCTGCGTTTGAACGAATTTATCAACGAGGACCTGGACCACAAGGTTTTCTACAATGGCCACAGTTGTTACAAGTTGATTATGGCAAAGAATTTCAGGGCGCAGTATTATCGTTGATGAAGCAACATAACGTCACCATCAGACGAGGACATACTGCAATTCACCGTGATCAGGCAATTGTTGAACGATTTAATCGAACACTTGCTGAGCGGTTATTTGGATATTAGTACGCGAAGGAATTCATTCAGGACAAGAGATCACGCGAATGGGTTGCAAGATTACCAGGTCTGATAGCTGCATTAAATAATGAAATAACTCGAACCAACATGAAACATATTAACGCTATTACCAAAATAAATATACCGTACAGCGACGTGATTTTTCAACACAACCAATGCTGGGCAATGTCACTGTGAGATATTTATATGAACCAGGTGAACTTGAAGGTGGTAAAATAAGAGCGACTGATCCTATCTGGAGTAGCACGACACACAAGATATCTGGTATGACTAGATCTACTGGTAGACCAGCAATGACTAGATCTACTGGTAGACCAGCAATGTACAGACTGGATTCAACTGCTCCTCAACGTGGGTTCACACTTGAACATTTACAAGTAATTCCCGAGGACGCACACTTACCGCCCAGATCACTTAACTAGCACCCCGACGTCGATTACACTCAAGACAGGTCAGCGTCACATTTTCTCGTGTATGACCGCGACTGTTAACTTTTCTATCTCTGGTGAATTGTCTTGGATTATTACTCAAATACTGCCACAACATTATACAATTACAGCTCGCACAGTGATTATTCTGCTGCTGCTTCAGTGTCATGATAAATTCAACATCAAGGTCAAATTCTTGATTATTTTTTTGTCACTCTGTTTGTAACCAGTTAATTTTTTTCTTGTTATATCGACTTGACATTTATCGTTGTCATCAGCCATTGACTCGTCCAAGACAATTCGCCGCAGTTGAGATATTCTTCTGACTCTGGACACAGCCAAGTAAACTTAGTTTGACCACTCGATTCGATCATCAACGATCCAAACAACGGTATCAGAGATAGTCAGTCCTTGAGATGAATGAATCGTCATTGCGTATCCTAGTGTCCACGGGGATTTATCGGCGCGCAGTGCATCTTCAACAACATTGATATTAACTACAACAACATCATTTAATACGAGATTCTGCTTCCTCCCTGACTGTCCAGGTATATCAACGTCAATATTCTGTAACCGCGAATCAACTGGTCTAGAACACAATGGCACTGGCATTGTTGGAAATTTTTTCTTGTGTAATTGAAATAACTGCTGTTGAAGTGAGTCTCTGATTATCTTTCTACTTGCCACTATCAAATCGTTTGGTCCCCACGTTTTCCAAAAATCGCTCATTGAAGTTTCTGAAATTATTTTACGCATAATTTCACATTGAATTTTATTCGGTTGTAGTCTGATTAATGTTTAAAATTCCTTTAATTCTACATCAAGAGATATGTGATCATCAGTCACTACTTCGTAATAATCAACAAAATTCTTCAACCAATCGTGTGGAGATGGCCCAACAAACGGAGGTGGCTGACCGTGATCGCCGCACATAACTAATGCAGTATTTTTTGTTAATAACCAGTCAAGAAATGTTTTTGATGTTTATAACAGCACTGTGCACACTTCAATCCAAATGATGATCTTTGGAATATATTTCTCTCCCATTCAGTCAGGAGTCCACGCACCACCGCTATATTTGAAATACTGTGATAAGTACAAGAATTGACTCCTCGTTGTTTCATCTCCCTGGCAAGACTGTGTGTTGGTGTTAGCACAATCATATCTGAATTCTGTCGAAATAATTCGATCACTCGAGTTGTCTTACCAGAACTTCCCGCCCCGTTCAAATAAACCGTTTTGTGTCTGGATACTGGATCATACACAGACGGCGCCAATGACAATTCTGATAATTCTGATTTACAAAACTATCTTTAACCGCAACATCAGCGGATTTGCAATAATTATGTAACATTTCCTTTTTTATTCTCCACGAACTCCATGATTCATCATTGTTTGTGAAACGAGCCAGTAATTCTGAATATCTTTTATCGATATAAAATGAATCCGTTGCAAATCTAACTGCAGTGTTAGGAAATCTATTTATCATCGCTAGCAAATTTATAGAAATATAAGCCAACATCGAAGATCTTAGACGTGTGTACTGAGGTGATTCTCCATCAATGTAACTAACAATTGTGCCCAAGCGTGTTCCGTCAGACAAGTAAGCGTCTTCCCAATTACAAAATATATTTCTCGCAGCGACATCAGCAATTATAAAATCTAATTCAACATCATCCATAATCAATCGTGAGTGATAATATGCACCACCTTGAGTAAATTTACCGATTATTCTTCTACCAAGATCTTTTGCTGTTTTTTCACTGTTGTTGAGTTTAATCTTAAGAATATTAGCAGCATCATTAACAATGACATCAGCAGAAACGTTTGGTCATTCTCGCGCATATTCATCAATGACTTCATCGAGACTGATACACACCGGTGTCGGTAACCAAACCGAAGTCTGCGGCCGATATGATATAATTGCTTCACTGACAACCAACGATATCAATATTTTACTGTCAAGCAGATATCGTATTAACACCATTGGCGCCCAACGTTTCTCCGAGAAGTGTCTGCCAAACAAAACATAACAAATCGGATGAAGATTTTCAGCGAATTCAAACGACGTTACACGAGCAAATCCTGTCAGATCAAAAGCGAGTAATGGACCATTAATTGGTACTCTTACACCATCTCATGACAAGGATGACCAAATATTTTAAAATATCCAGCACACTCGCCCATCCCGAGAAAACTTCCCGGATAACACGCGACCATGTCCACAGAAATGACATCCTTGTGGTCATATTCGGTACTCCACAAACCGCCATGTCCGTATTCGATACAACTTAACTGAACATCTTCAAGGAACTCAGCGCGTGTTGGTCTCCATGAATTTCTCTCTCTCCCGGCGTGGGCAGCAACTGACGGAATTGTAAAACAATTAGTTAACAACTTCTCAGTGTTTTCTGAATATCTGTGTGCGAGTTTTCTCATTTCTTCGTGGAGAGATTCTTTACGATATAATTCGCCGTTAGGTCTTACAAATTGATCATACTCGCCATCTGCGGAACTTTTAAACAACCACACTGACACAGGGTCGTTTTTGCTTATCCGGCTGATAGCATCGAACATTCCACCCGACAAGTAATATCTTACAACACGATCTCGTGGAAATATTGTTACTACGTTGGTCCAAGCGTGAGCGTTATCGTCAATAATTTCAATAATTGTTTCTTTCCTTTATTCGCTGATTCATATAAGACCTCTCCCGTTAATGTTTTTACTATCATTGGAAATTTTAATTTACTTGATAACTTATCTCATCGACATCGTTTATTGACGGTCCTGTATCCTTAACCGATTCAGCCCGTTTGTTTATTTTTTCACGTCGCAGATCAGTTAAACCGTTTCCGCGCTTCACATTTGTAAAGTATTCCATTACTCGCTCGGCTACACAATTCAGCCTTGACAAAGTCAAGGATGAAAATCTCATTGGGGCAAGTTTATTAATATCGGGGGTTTTTATCAGATGGATTCCATAAATAACTGCTGTTACAGGATACGCTCGAACATAATAAGGTCTGTCAATTCCAGTTAATATTCTTTACTTAACACAACGGTTTTTCCACTTTCATCAAGGACAGGGTCGCGTTTGTCACGGACAATCCACGTACCGGAATCTGCTTGCACAATAAACTTTATTCTGAAATGATATTTCTAATTATCAAGGTAATCGACAATTGTTTTCGCTCGTGCATCGCTCATTGTAGCGTCCTTTACATCGTCCTTGACATCGTCGTCCTGTATAATTTTGAATGTAGACCACACGTGAGATTCTCCATCATAACGAAATTCTTTTTTTTGGCATCTCTGATAACATCAATCAAATCAGTCAGGTTTTCGCCTCCACGAGTCAGGGGTTAGTCAGTCAAGATCGAATGAAGAAGCTTTCCAGGGCTTAATTGCAGATAATCTTTCGAACTCATCCATATTATATTTAAAACAAACATTTAAATAAGAAGTATTATATATATATATATATATATATATATATATATATATATATATATATATATATATATATATATATATATATATATATATATATATATATATATATATATATATATATATATATATATATATATATATATATATATATATATATATATATATATATATATATATATATATATATATATATATATATATATATATATATATATATATATATATATACATACATATATATATATATATATATATATATATATATATACATATATATATATACATATATATATATATATATATACATATATATATATATATACATACATATATATATATATATATATATATATATATATATATATATATATATATATATATATATATATATATATATATATATATATATATATATATATATATATATATATATATATATAATGCCTCAAACCGATCAGTGCAAGTGGTTTAAAGTGGGATATGTAACCCCTTGTAATAAATCCTGCAGAAAAGAATTCTGCGGAGAACATTCACAGAGCATTCGAAAAGGGAGTTTGGGACCAATACCGTGTCTGCGTTGTGGTATTGGAGTCAGGGGTAAAACACAGTTATGCGCAAGTATTGCGAAAAAAGATATCGTGAACTTAAGCGATATTATGATAAAAAAAATAATAATGATGCGCTGAAACGTGAGCGCGGTTATATAACTAAGTTTTCAGACAAATTATAAATTAGACAAATACATAATTATATAAAATGAATCAAGAATTTGCCCCACATCCTATCATCAAGAATTACGAAGCGTCTCGTGATGGAATAGTTAGAAATTGTAGGATGAAAAACCAGTTGGTGTAGTTAATAATTCTGGCTATCTTAGACTTGCAGCTGGGGAAAAAAATATTATAATCACAGGTTCGTGTTCGAGTGTGTCTTTGGGAAGATCGAAGACGGTCTTGTGATCGATCACATTGATGTGAAGAAACTTAATAATAAATTATGTAATCTACAAGCTATCACGCCGGGCGAGAATTCTGTACGAGGAGATACCGGTAAATTTAATAGCGTTACAAGGAGAGCTGTCAGATCTCTCAACATAAGTACCCGTGAAGAGAAAATATTTCAGTCAATGGCCACGACTGGCAAGTACTTCGGTATTCCCCCGATGTCAGTCCAACGTGTTGCAGAAAATATAATCAAATCATCGTTTTCATACAAGTTTAATTTCTGGATTTTATTTCGTTATTTAGATGGAGATAACTCCGCAACGATTGTGTAAAAGTATCAGTCAGTTTATATACTATAGTGTCCTTATCATATACGGGGTTTTCGAAACTCAATAAAGTTGCACACCTTCCGCGTCATCACCACTACGCGGTGACATTTGGACCTCGCGGGATTGATTCGGGGAGGGTGTGCAAATCTGTTGAGCGTAGAATATAACCCTGTATCTGTTTCTGCTGTCCTTAGCATAAGTTATAGTTAAAAAATACATGTTTACTGTCCTTAGTATAAGTTAAAGTTAAAAAATACATGTTGTACTGTCCTTAGTATAAGTTATAGTTAAAAAATACATGTTGTGCTGTCCTTATATGTAATCCTCCGAACCCGCTAGCGTATCATTTAGTAAGCTAGAGGTTCACATGGGGAATGTTTCGTCTTTCGCAAACACGCCTTCTGGGCCTTCTAGACTGTTGTTTGACAGGTAAAGGGCTCACATGGAGGTTGTGTTTTCGTGCTCCTGAGTCTGGTAGGATGTCATAAGACACTCTAGAGACTCATATGATGTGTCGTCGATAGTGTAAAAAGCTCCACACCATTCTGGACTTGCTAGACAACCTAGAAGTTCACATAATGGTCTAAAATATTTTTCTTTTAAATATATAATATTTGGTATATATAATATACTAAATAATGAATTACGAAAATATCAATGATGTAATTGTTGCTATTAAAAAATTAGAACATGACGGCATAAATATATCTGATGAACTAAATCCTGAAAAAAATATTTCTGACTTTGAAACACTGCAAGAGGCTAAACAATAGGGCGATATATTTTGCCTGCTCAATACAGATTGATAAAGAAAATACAGACGGCGTTGTATCATTCACTAGCCACAGTAGAAGAAACAAAAATAAAATATTTTGTTTCTTTGTCTCGTGCAATTGAAACAATTAAGTCGGAATTATCTCTTGAAAATGAATCAAAAAAGATAATTATTTCTCGTGTGAGACAATTAAGAATATTTATATCAGACTGTGAAAAGATTGAGAGTTAGGTGATAAAATCAAGGATACTTGGAAGTAAAGTCAAGTACGTGGAAATGAAATCGAAAGTAAAAAAAAAATATTTTTTACCTGCATCGATCTGATGAGTTAATTTCACTTATATCAATCTGATACAGATAATATTTCCCTTAGTCGATCCGATTTAATGCAAGTGTGCGCGTAATTTAGAATCTGATCTTTATCACACATGACCATAGAAATACGTTCTCGCTGTAGTTCATCCAGCTGCGATTGTGTTAATAAAAAAATCCTCGTTACCGTACACATCAATAACCAAGTCAACTGGGCGACTAGAAACTGTGTAAATATTTTTTGATGTAGATTTCAAGTACTTGCTTATCGTATATAAAAACCTTTACATGCCGGTACATTACATAATACTCGCTTGATTAATTAGAAATCATGGGCTGTCAGTAAAAATAAATTCAAGAAAACAGTAAAAAAAATATCCACCTTAACTGTCAGGAAATTTTTTTTTTTTACTGTTTTCTTGAAAATCGTAGATTTTTAGGATCGAAAATCCTTACGATAAAGTCTTAAGACAAAATCCTTAGGATTTCACAAGTAAATTAATACTAACTATTTTATTTCTCAAATCCAGAAGGTGACCTGATTGGTCTATTGGTTTGAAATTTATTCTTGATAACAGCGGATTATGACACCGCAGATAAGCCAGATTGATCGGCTCTTGCACAATCAGATATCCAGGTGGTTCTTTTGGCGCGAATGAATAAAGAACAAATCCTTGCTTTCTTGATTTGATACTGTCGTGTCCGTACTGTAGCTGCCATCGATTACATCACACACAAAATTGACCGCGACCACCGGGGTTATATTTAAGAATTAAGGGGGATACATGCCGGCCTTCTCCTTGTGGGCTATTGTTGTGCCGGAGAATAGTTGGTTCCGGTAGCGTTTTTCTGTACTGTGCGAGTATATCATCGAAGAACTCATCAATGAGGTTATTGATTGATTTTTCAGCTCGACTGTGTTATACCCGGGAAATTTATAATTTGGCAATTCAGCTTCTGTTATTTTATATTCATTTAAGAAACGTTGTTTATAGCGATTTATGTTATCAGTGTAATCAATTGTTGCCTGAATTACTCGCTTGTTAATATATTCCATATCGGATAGAAGCTGATTTAATATTTCTACGCGGTTGATGATTTCAACGCGTGAGCTTGATATATCAAAAAGATGTTCTTGGAAGAGCTGCCGTAGTCGCTCTAGTTGTGTTTTATTTTCTTGATTAATGATTTTAAAATATTCAATAATTTGAGGTAGGTCAAAAGAAATAGATCTTCTTCCAAGAAATTGGCTATAATTAAAATCCACCGAATAAAATCCTTATCACGGAAGTAAAAATCAGTATTCGATGTTGCATCTTTTATATCAAGTAAATGTCGTTTATATGATGGCTCAATTTAGTGATATGATCTTTATCAGTGAAATAATCAGATTTTTTAGGTTCTGGTGGTATCGATGGTGCTTCAGGTGGTATTTCAGGCCATCCTAACACTGTTCTGATCGAACTCTGATATATTTCCATGGCGGAGTCGGGAGAGTTTATCTCAATTGCAGAAGACAGCGGTGGTTCATGAGCAGTTATTGTTATCTTGGATTCTTTTCCTGTGATATTTTTTATTCGACGTTGTAATTCCTCATTGATTTCTTCGATTTGATAAGACCCGGTTGGTACCCCATTGAAGTTCCAGTCGGGAGTGCTATCTTGTTTAGTTTTTATTTGCAAACACAAACAAATTATTCGCTAGGAATCCACCAAATGATTTTGATCTAATATTGGGCCAACTGTGATATACTCGTAATTGTGCTAATGCGATCTCGTTTGCATGAATTGCAGTTGAAAAATTAATACTAAATTCTGGTTTAGTCGAGCTTACTGTTATTATCGAAATTTTCTTCGGGTTTGTATTTTCGATTGTGTCGAGCAGAGCTCGATGAAGTAATTCTGTCATTATTTATCTTTGTTGTTTTCAAATGGCGGATGCAGTCTCATATATCTTAACCATTAGCGCGAATTCGGAATCTGATATTGTTTAATCGTTGATGCTTGATGATAACAGTGACGATACTTTTGAATATGAGATTGTTGCTGTGTTTAGTTGTATGATATAATCGTGCAATTTTGTGCTAGTGCATGAAGATATTTTTTCGCGATTATATTAAAAACATCTGCAATTGCCGCTGATGATGAAAAACATATTGGTCTGCGATTGCAATTGTTACTGGCGTTAGCACTGATAATACTACTCCGGTGGATGCAACTAACGCTGATACCGAGTACACTAACGCATCTAACACAATTACACTCTGCTTGTATTTTTTTACTTTCAGCGTATACTCGTTGATGGTATTTTTTAACTCTGACTGCCATTCGCGCACTTGATCGTATCTATATTGTTGCGCATTTAATCTTGTCGTTGATACTGTCATCGTTGACTTCGTCAGGGACATTTATTATTTTACGCGGTAACCAATTGAGGTTTTTCAGCTACAAATTCCAAACACCACCAGTAAAATGTTGCGGTTAATTTCTAATCAGCTGCTTCCATTATAAATGTTTCTTCGGTCCCGCTATTTAATATGATAGTCACAACCCCGGAAAACTTGTCGGTGGAATGTCGCTGGGATACGTTGTAAATATTTCAAATTTTGCAGCACTGAACACAGACAGTCTATACACACAAGTAACTATTGCGATATATTTGAAGGTATTATTTTGTTAAGACCATGTTGCGAATCCAGATGATGCTGCGTATACGATATTGGTAATATGCCCTGGAGTAACTCCAGTGGGGATTTTAATCAAACTGGTTTTGTTAACGATATCAGGAATCCCCGCTACGACATCTTGCTGTGTTTGTTTGATCTTATCGATGTTAGTTTTGATATCAGCAAGTTTTATGTCAACGGTGTGCGGAGTGCCAAAAAATTCCTCTGCGGTTTCATTAGTTTTTTGAAAGTTTCTACGAAGTCTTGAAAACGCGGTAAAGTAAACGTCATATTCGGCCCGCAACGTGGATAATTTACTGTCAACGACGTCAAGGTATTGTTTGTTTATGGCATCTTTGTCGGATGTTGGATCCGCTAAAACCACTATTTTGTTTCCGTTGAGCTTGAATTCACCTGTCATTGTATCGACGGTCTTTTCTACGCGTTCCCTTGCAGCTTTCTGTGTATCATCTCTTAACGCCGCAATTGATATCAGCGATTCCTTAACTTTAAGTTATTTGTTTTCAGGTCATTTTATGTGACGTTTGTCTATATCTATGCATTACCATAATAATAGCAGCAACAAACCCACACCTACCCACCACTGTAATTTGAGATCAAAACGTACAATCTGTAGTTTAAAATCGTCTATTAGAATTGCAACGACATTCAAGCACTCAATCGTCTCTCCTTTTGAAGAAGGCACATGATAGGCTCAACAAGCCAATCTCCCAATTTTATTAGATTTTGCTTTCTAACATGTTTCAACAGGCATGATCATGTGACTAGCAGAGGGTCTCACTAAAATGGAAAAGAGCTGAATTTTGAAAGCTCGAAATGAGCAGAAATAAAGAATAGTGAATGTTTAACAACATGTGATATACACGTGCAAGAATAATGTTAGAAACATGAATAGTCTGGTTTAGATAGCATCAACCTTTACTAAAATTTAAATGAAAATATCATAACAAGCTCCTTAGATAACTCCCATGACCCACTAGTAGTATAGTTGGATACGCTAGGACAATGGGACTTTAATGTTAAATTAGGGGGTTTTACCCTAGGGAAAATGGGAATTTAACATGAGGAATTTTAACATGGGTGAGACTATTGAGGGATAAAAACGAATTGCCTATTTATAAGGGAAGGGCGGATCGAATCGGATTGAGTTTATTCACCAATTCAAGCACATGTTACAAAATTCCGTCACAACACAGATCCATTCTTACAATCCTAAGAGAGCGGACTGTGACGTCACATTCCCTGAATTTATGTGCTAGCGTCTGTGAGAAGTCAATCCATGCGACACAGTTTTCATACATGACAGAAACTAAGAAGACATTGGATTGGGGTGCACCGGCCGTGGAGACGGGAAGCAATGATATAGCAGTGGTTACCTAAATCAACAGAGACTTACTTCCAGAAGCGGTCGATTTTAATTGGGATTTAGTAGATTTTCTTTCTTCGCAAGAATTTGTTCCGTTTACCAGTACCTTCGCCACCTTCTCCTTCTTTACCACACTTCGAGTATTTTAAACAGAGACCAAAAGAAGAATTGGATAAAGTTTTACAACAGCAGAAAGACGTAGAACAAGATTTTCTCATTCAAGAACAACAGCGAGAAGAAGAAAAGGCAAGAACGAAACGACAGGAAGAAGCAGCAGAGAAGAAACAAGACCTTGGAGAACAGGAGCATGGTGAAAGCCAAACGGTAGCGGTAATTTTAGACATTTTAGCAGAGTTAAGGAGTCTGAAACAAATGTATCAGACTTCTTTATTACAACCCAAGAGACAAAGACCTTTCCGAGCCAAACAGCCTAGCCCTGTTGCTACGTATGCGATACAATCCCTAGTGATTTATACCAAATCATCATAGTCCAGAAGTAGGTCTTTGCCATGGCAAAGGCTTAATGCAGTTAAAGATGATCACGTCCCGTTCCTGAGTTTGTTTATAAACAAACAAATACCCAGCCATCCTTTTCAGGGCCACACATTTCTCTTGAAAGGAAATATAGTTTATATGCCAAAATCAATTAAAACTCAAAAGTCCATTTTTACCCATGATGGACATGTGAGTGATTTAGAGCGTAAGAATGTTCTTATTCTAAAAATCAAAACCAAAAGACACTTATATATTCTGGTACAAATTTTACAATCCAATTCACAGCACAACACAACACTTTAAAAAGTTCATACACTTCTACTGTGTCTTTGTTCACTCTCTCTGTTTTTTAAATTTCTTCACTTTCCCAGGATTTTCATCCACTTCTTCCTCTTTTCTCCTCGATTTTGTTCTTCTCATTTTTATCTTTCTGCACGTGTCTGTGTTCTTCCTTTGGAGAGGGCACCTCTTCTTCTTCCTGTTCGGAACCCCTCTCTTCTTCTTGCTCCCATTGTTCCTTATACATTATGAAGAGCAATGTCCTTTATCTTGACAATTATAACATGTATCTTGACTTTTGTATATTCTAGCACCTGTCTTGCTTTTTTGACGGTCTTCACATTCTGTTTTCCAATGCACTTCCTTCTTACAGATAAAGCATGTATCTTGACTTCTATCTCGATAGGAGGGTGAGTAGTCTGTCGGCTTGTCTGAAGAAAAGCTTTAATCATCAGTTCGATCGGTGTGGGCGTTTCCACATTTCTACATGGTTTGAGAGTGAAATGAACATTGGAAAGGAAAACACACACCCTTTATACATACGATGGTCTGACAATGATATAAAGTGGCCCATGTCGTTTAAAATGTAGTTATTTGATTTTTCTCAATTACGATCAAACGTTCGCATCATTTAGTGGAGAAAGGATAAGAAAGTAAGAGGCAGAAACGTGTTTTATCGCCTCGTACCGTAGCTGAAGTCTTGGCACAAATTCGTGCCAGTGATTTTGAATATGATATGGTGAATCAGAATCCGGACCTAAAGAGTGTACGCACAGCCAAAGTTCACCACCATTACTAAACTCTGAAAAGTACTATCACATTCGAGAGAAGAAAAGGCGTTCCTCTAGAAAAATTTGAACGACAGCTTTCACGTCCACAGTGAAGTTTGAAGATTTCAAGTCCAACGAACCACTGGAGAAAGCAGAGGGCTTCATTACCGAGGTGTGGGATTCTTTGTTAAGCACTCTGAAAAGACAATGTCAAGCCAAAGAAGACGATCGTTTGAGAATCTCCATTCACCAAGATAATGTAATGTACCCAGTTTGAGTTTAGCTGCCCAGCAGAATTGATACCTTCCAAAGTCATCGACAAGATTCAACACGTGCACCAATCCAGCTACAATTTGCACAACATCAATGGCAAAGCCACACTGTGCACGACCCACGTGTGTCTTCCCCAAGGGACCGGACGCAAAAAGATATTATTAATCAACGACCTTTCTAGCACCAAAACGAGTCTTGTCCGAATTAACAACCCTCATAACCACATGTGTTTAACCAGGGTCACCTTAGTGGGACGAACATTCGAAAATCGAACCGATCTAAACAACGAAGTGAAGCAGAACTCGTATTACAGCAGGCGGGGCTATCCAAAGAGATACCTTGGGCATTCCTGAAATGCAAAAATGGAATTTGGAAATATCATTGCGGCTTACTTGATAGCCCATCCCCGCATAAAATTGTACGAAGCTTTAGAACTGTTAGGTGATCGCGTTCTGTGCTTTGACACTCTGACACGAACAGTTGCTTCTACATCGATCGCCCGGGTCAACGTCACCCTGACATCGAATGAGACCGTTTAGGAGTCTGGATAGACGAACACTCTGAAGAGAAGATTCTAAGTTTTGCTAATGGCGGTCCTAACAATTACGGCTACAAGTACCAGGACAAAAAAGGAAAAGTGCACACGGAGTGTAAAATGAAAGGATTAACTATCAATTATCGCACCAGTTGAGTGGTTAACTTTGGGGTGTTTAAGGAAGCCTTGCAGTCTGGAGAGGACGGGAACTTTACAGTGACTACCGACACAAAAAAAATAAGATTGTGCATTTACCCACTCACCAAATTGTCAGTTGGCCTTTGGATAAAGTGTCTTAAATCGTGTACCAGAAGCGAGTTCGACTTGCCGACCATTTCATTTTACCGTACGGACATGTCGGTATAACACATTGGTTCCAAGAGGATAGCCACCAACAAGAAGGATGACTTCGCCACAACAACAATCGAGTGAGTGACCCAGTGAGAACTTCAAACCATGCCATTTTCCAGTCTTCGTACATGACTATAGTGATTGTGCTCGTCGATTGAAAACGTTTCAAAAATGGCCAACGGATAATGAAGGATTACCTACTTCGAATGTTTTAGCTAGAACTGGATTTGTCTACTTGGGACCTGAGTCTGGATTAGGATACGAAGTACAATGTTTCAGTTGTGGACTGAAGTTGCGAATGGAGCAATGTTTCTATACAGATTCAGCTATTCTGGAACATACTTGATGGTCTCCGTATTGTCCTTACCTTTCTATTTCCTTTCCACCTTTTACAATGCGGTACATTTATGACGGTACCTTCGAGAAGGTAGTACCCTTGTCCAGGAAAAAAAAAAGGAAGGCTTCCAAACCTAGACATAAAAAGGAAAGATGTACAAGCTCTAGACATCATTACGGCTAGTATCAAAAGGGACAACGTCCAAGAGCTATATAACATTGTAACTACCAAGACCAAACGAGTAAGATGAATCCCTTTAAACAGACATCATTCAAGTTCGGTGATTATCAAATGGAGTGCGATGCTTTGCCTTGCATAGAGAGCGATGAAGTAAAGCATCATGGGAACTTTGTTATAACTACTACTACCACTACACCTACCATGGAAAGTGATGATGTGCGTGTCAACCTTCACGTGATACCATGCGTCTACAACCCTAAGGATGTCACCCAGTCGTCATCGAAACGAACATTTGAAAGAGAAATATTCGTTCCATGTGCGTTTGCCTGAATACTATGACTTTGAAAAAGGTTTTCAAACCTTCCATGGAAAATGACCTAAATATATGGGAGGACCTACCACCGAAAAATTAGCCAGAGCTTGATTTTTCTACTCGGGCGATTGGGATAAAGTCAAGTCCTTCAGTTGCGGTGTGTCACTTCACGAGTGGGAGCAGAAAGATTCGGCTTATCTGGAACATGCCCAATAGTCTCCGAATTGTCACTACCTACCTTTAGTGGGACCGAGTTAAGTGACATACCATGTCGTTTAATAAACCTGATTGGCAATGAATCATACGTTGGACTCCACCGAGACCAGTATTTAAACCCTATTTGAAAATCTTATTCAAGCATTACCACACAAACTGCAAGAAAAGATCTACAAGAAGTTCTGCAAGGACTTGTCAGAGCAAAATCTCAATGTGTGACTGTAAAACGTTTGTGTCGATAAATTCGCTAGAGGAATGTGAAATAAGTCAACACACTGATCAGATTTATAAGGATAAAGTGTGCGTTTAACCTATTCTTTCGCTTTAAGCCGTTTACATCAGATGATTTTATTGATATTCGAATGTTACCCTGAATTGAAGTGGTCAGAAATTACTCACTATGTTCATTGCTTTCGCTCTAGGAGAAGATGTGAAATAAAATACTACTGACTGGCATGATCATGTATACCTTACAAGAGAACATTCGTGGTTTGCCTTGCCTGTTAAGTTGAGAGAACACATTTACTGAGAGCTGGTCAAAATACAAGAGAACAACAAAGAACAGTTGCATCAGATACGTCTCCGGTGTTTAAACCACTGGTACATGGATGCTATAAAAGGACTGATTCAGATGAAAGTGTTCAAGTGGTCAGACATTGATCAACTACCAACTGGCACAACAGATTGGATTGTTGTATCTCGTTCATTTTCCTACAAGGTAAACTTACAGCAACGAATTCCAGTGGAAGAGTTAGAAGTTACCAGAATCTTTTACACAACATTAACTTGAAATGTAAACGTCTGAACGGTTTATTGTGCTGTGCAAATTAGTGACTAAACCATTTAGATTCGCCACTGGAGTATAATCATCTTTGTGCAGAGAGTACACTCCGACGAAAAGTGGTATCAAAAGAGGCAACCATGCCACGGCCTTTACCACTCTTCATTCAACATATTCCGTGGAAGGAAATAAATGACACTATTCAAACAGTGGAGGATTACCAACAGTTATTACGAGAACTGTCTCCATTTGATTTGGGTCGTCGTGTGTTGTGTGTCTTAGTGACTTGTTTTCTGGGATTTCATTTACCAGCCTATTCTTGTGGGCTTTTTACGAACAGTACTTACCACCAAATAAAACACAAAAGTGGCCCCTTTAAATGCAAAAATATCACCAGATAGCTTTATACAAAACAGCTTTACCCACTCTGAATGATTGTAAGGCCTTGATGAAAAGATCACTACCATCACTGCCACCACCACGCGCAGTGGCCAAGACAGACGGAACCCCACGAATGCCTGCGGAAGAAGAGTCACGAGAAGTCTTTCAAACACCGCCAGCTTATCCCATTCCTAGTAAGATTGCAGCGTACATGTTTACCCCTTGCACCACAAACCAACGAAAAGAAATATGAAAGCTTGGGTTAAAAAGATGATGTCCACTCCTCATTCGACAGAAGTGGAAAAGAGCAAAGAAACCAGAAGTGAGAAGAGAAAAGAAAACCAAATCCATTTGCATTTACACCACCTCCACCACTGCGTTCGACTTCTACTCCCCTGGCACATCGGACACGTAAAGCCGTTTCCAAACCATCCTTTTGCACCACCCATAGTAGCATCAGTGAAGAGTGGGTGACTTATTAAAACTGGAGGTGTTAGCCAGCATTTACCACGATCCATCCCATCCTGCAGATTACGGAGGAGTTTGGAAAGTGTATCGTACTGCCAAAACTCGACTGAAAAGTTTACACTTACCTCAAATGCAACGACGGTTACAAGAACAAGCCAACTACACTTTACACAAACCTATTCAACGGAAATGTTCCAGAAGTAGCTCACGATTTGAAGGCATCGGTCATCAAAGTCTAACCGATTTTGCCGACGTCTTTCATCTGGCCACCTACAAACGTGGCTGCAAATATTTGTTTTGCGTCATCGACGTCTTCTCCAAATATGCATTGGTCGTGTCATTAATTTCCAAATCGACCAATGAATGAGTGCGAGCCTGCCAACTGGTGTTGAAACAAATTGGTCGTCACCCTCTTCGATAGCAAACCGACAAAGGCACTGAATCTGAACCCAGCGTTCCAAAAAGAATTAAAGAAACGTGACATTCACATTTTCACCACCGAAAATCCCGAAACCGAATCAGCATCGTGGAACGTATTCAACGCTCCCTGAAAGGACGTTTGAGGAAATATGTTACCCATCACCACACCCTCAAGTACATCGATTATTTACCGCACGTGGTCCAAGCGTACAATCACTCTTACCATCGAAGCATCGGACGTGCCCCACAAGAAGTTACTCCCAACAACGCCTGTTTGGTACGTTCCCGACCTTGGCTATCCCTTAAAAGTGGAGTGTTGGCAGCAGGAGATTGGGTGGGCATTGGCAAAACCAAACGCACTTTCGACAAACGTTACTTACTCAACAGGACCACCGAATTAGTTCGTGTAACTGGACGAGTGCGTGGCCGTCATCATGCCGTCTATAAATTGCAAGACATGTTCGTGGAAGTGTTAATTGGAATGCTTTACTAGCCCGAGTTACAACGTGTGTCCAAACAAGAAGTCGGAGTGTATGCCATCGAAAGCATTCTCGACAACGACGTGTCAAAGAAGTCAAAGTATGTTGGAAAGGACGTTCTCCCAGTGTTGATTCTTGGATCGATGCTTCGCAAGTCATCGACTATAAATTGAAGTGATCAGTATGACATTCAACACATAGCTACCGATACCCTACCGCTACCACTTCAGGGACCCCTCATTCAGAGAGTTCTTCTCTGCCAGATCTGCAAAAGCAATCCTTGTGGATGTGGTGTGGAGAACGTTTGCCTAAAATGCAAATCGTCTTTTTCTGCCAAATCTTTGTGGTGTATTGTGTCATCAGTGCTGCCATTGAAAATTTTAGTACAAGGAGACAAACAATTGTGGACTATTTTATTGAGCAGTTGCATCCGTTACCTTTTACCCAATCCTTCTCTGAAATACTCCTCGAACGGGAACAACGGGATCATTGTGTTCAACGTGAGTCAGCACCCTAACAACAACAACATTTTGGATGGAGACACTCCTTGACTTCGTGTGACCCCTTGGACAGCCGCTCCCAATTTCCGCTTCCTCCCTTCTCTCCCCTTTTCGTCCTAGACTTCAACTTCTCCTGACTTCTCTCCTTTCTTCTCCTTTCCTCCGTCTCTCTATCTGAGACTACAGGACCAAACTGTAACTGGTCTGTCCCTCAAAGCTTCCTGTGAAAAACCACAAGGCGTTAACATATGCTTTATAGAATCTAACCTCACACTAGATCAACAATTAATCGTCAGATAAGGCTATTACGGTTTCGGTTACGCATGCGTACATATCGAAATTTCCACTCTCTTCTTGTAGGGTAAATAATGGCGTAATAACACAATAACAGCGAATTGTCATACAGACATCAATACATTGTGTCACATCAGTATATACACATATATATTTAATCTCATTGTACTACAATATGACAACAATCAGACGCATGTCTGTACATTACACTCCCACAAGCTTACACAAATACTCAACAGTGGCAAAATCTATAATCACATGAACACATGTGCTAGTCTACTATAAAATATCCACATAGCGAATTACAATATTAACTCTTACGACGGCTAGCAAGCTATATAATTCTTTACAAATATCAACTCATTTCTTCAAAATATGCAAACATATTAACACCACAAAGTAATTCTTCATACTACGATTCTAGTAATAATAAAGTATACATATGACCTACAATTAAAAAATGCTGTCGCATTCTGCAAAGACCGAACAGCTTGCTCACTGACCTTATTTGAAGCTGTCTGTACCTAGAATTTCCTGTTCTAAGATATTCCCGCCAATAACGAATGGCTGTTCGGAGTTAGGCTATCTTCCTCTGGGCAATCTCTCTAGCGAACTAATTCTTGCCGGAAGACGCGGAGATATCATTCTAGCCAAATCAGGGTCTCTCCCCTATCTCGATTCTCTTTGGGTGGCGCTGTGACACTGTCCAATTGTCTTAGCGGCCAGTTCAACCTGGCTGTCTGTCTGCAAGGAAAAGAAGTTAAGACACTCCCACTTCTTCGGGCAACTTCTTTTGATCTGGACAAACGTTTCCACATCTAGGTGATAATTGACTCTCTGGCGGCCTCGCAGCTCCTGGTTCTGGCTCTCCACTTCTAGCCACGGCAATCTTATGTAAGGGATTAGTGCTAGCCTGCGGCAATGTTTAACATCAAACAATGGCTTGTCAGAATTACCTTGATGTTTGAAACTGGGGCTACTCTGGGTCGGGGTAAACGTGACAGGAAGGTTGAAACACCTATCACGTTCACCGCAAATGTGTACATCGTCATTATTTATCCGTCAACAAGTCGTATTTTGACACTGTCAACATTGCTCTGAAAGGGGATATGGAAAAATATTCCTTTTCACCAAAGGGAAAGTCACAATGAAACTCCAATTTCTAACGACTCTTAAGTCATATATCATGTTTAACGAGGCGTCACTCGACAGCGAGGACATTGTTTAGGAGACATGTTAATATCAGCCTATCGCTCCTTGGCCGCAGGATTGAAATTGATGTTGTCACGAGGATCGTATACATTGAAAGATGCGGCATTGACTCATGACAAATACTTTCTCCAGAATAATAAACAAAACCACAAAGAACCATTCTTCAGAACAAACACAAATGTCTTGGTGCAAACGGGCAGAAACATTTTGGGTCAAAGAGAAACACCTATAAATGCCCAGGACGCTGCCGAATCAGGCATTCCTGCTTCCCTGATTAGACAGCAAGGAAAAGGCAGAAAGACTCGCCGAAGAAAACACCCCTTTAGACGTCTTCATACTCCTAGAGCTAGAAAGACTAAGAAAAAAAGAAATGTCCGAGACTTAGCTGTTTTTTTTAATTAAAAATCACAGCCACAAAAAAATGATGCACAGATAGTCTTGCGCCTGTTCCATGTCATAACTAGATATGTTTGCCATGCCTCCCACCATCATATTGATGCAAGAATTCCATTGGGTCGAATTTTATCCCGTCTTCACCTTGACTTATTCAGATCCCACCGAGTTTGAAATTAAAGGACAGCCCGAAGATTGCATCGATCTGAACAGCAGTTACTTGTACCTCAAAGTCAAAGTAACCGAATCGGACGGTGCCAATATAGTGCATTCCTTGTTCAGCTAAGTGGATTTGTACTTGAAAAACAAACTCGTCAGCAACAGCATGGACACTTACCATTACGAAGCGTACCTGGCAAATCTCTTGAGGTACGGAAAGGAGGCCAAGAACACTCATCTGGATGCTTGCGTAATATGGTAACCTGACACAACAGGCGAGAAGAGGTTTGACGACATAACTGCGCCAAGAGGTGTCAACCTTATAAATGTGAGTTATAATAACCGTAAAGAGAAAACAAAAGCAAGCCTTAGTTTAGAACTGATGGATTATTTGCATTGGAACATGTGGTTGCAAGAGAAGCATTTGCTGAATGGCATGCATGTCCGCGTGTGACTGAATCGTCGCAGTGTCAATTTCCATTTGATGGATGCAATAGAGCCGCCTTACAAAACCATCATCCAAGAATCGAGACTGTACGTACGCCGTGTGGAAGTGTTATCTAAAGTGGGAAACTACATCAGTCACACCTTGAGCAGATCGATCGCCAAGTATTCGATTGGAAGCGTGGAAGTAGAAACGTTCACCATTCCCACTGGACATCAATCCATGATTGAAGATTATCTACTCCAATTACAGTTAACCAAACGTTTAATCATTGGTATCGTCATAAATGCAGCCTTCAACGGGGCCCACAATGACAATCCTTTCAAATTTAAACATTACAACGTGTCCAAGATCGCGATGGCAAGATCTTGTGTACCAGACCTTTCGAACCTAAGTTTGGAGACAAGAATTACTTGATGTCGTACTTGTCCCTGTACGAAGCCACCGGTCAGTTAGGAACCAATACCAGTCACAGAATTACGTACACACAGGAGTCGGCAATGCATTGTGGGCATTTGATTTCACTCCAGACCAAGGCAGCAACGAGTGACATTTTCATCCCTATACAATCCGATCAGAGTCTTGTTGAAATTCAGTTTGCACTCCAGGTCCAGACCACACGTTGAACGTCATATTGTATGCCGAATTGGATAATACCATATAAATCAACAGTTCGAGAGAAGTCATTGTAGACTAAAAGAAGCTATGGAAGAGGAAGACTGTAATCCCTCCTTGAATGATGAAGAGTCTATGGGAATGGAGTGGGCTGATACCGTAGAGGCAGAACCTCAAGACAAATAAGAACAGGACATAGTCATGACGTCCAGATGGCCAGAATAAGAACAAGATTTAGTCTACTGTTTTGCCAAGCACCTGGCAGAAAAAAACGGAATTTGTCAAGAAAGATAGCTATGTATGTTAAAAGGATCACCCCAGTCAAATTCGACACGAAAAATGTATGATGTTGTGTCAAGAAGAAATATTGGACGATAATTTTAATGAAGCTTGGAGTTTCATCTCGGAAGGAGCCGTGTTTGCATGACCATTCCTTTCCTCCACTGGTGGTTCTAGAGATCCATCGCATCGAAGCTCTCTTGGCTACGAGTGCAGAGACAAAACGAAGAAACTGTAAACTGTCAGACATTTTGAAAGAAAATAAAACAAAATTGAACAGACCACTTATCTTTGCCTATGAAGTAGAAAAACACAAAGCAACACAAAAATGGATATCTGGGAGCTGTATTACCTTTTGAACCACAGTTCTTACACTGCTTCTTGAACTCGTATGGTGTGTGGAAAATATGAACTGCCTCAGCGCAAACCTCAGGACCATCAAGCCAATGTCATCAACATGGACGACAGTCTTCTCTCAGGAACCCTACATTCACCGTGATGGTTATGTGGAGTGATTTGATTTATATGGACTACCCCCTTTGGAAGACGATATCATTGACTTTATGAGAAGAAATACTCAGACAACACGATTCAATACAGTGAAATTACAAGGCACAAATTCCATGGTGTGTGGACGATATTGTGTGTATTTTCTTCATCAACGCAGTCTTGGATACTCTTTAGAACATTTAGTGACTTGTTTTGATCGTCATTCTTCTAGAAACCATGACAAAGTAGATGACAAAGTAAATCAATGGTGTTGTGATCGTTATGGTTATCTTTTGTCTTTAGCTAGGAAATGTACTGGCCCAATGACTTACATCTTTGGATGTCTAACTTTAGTCCATAACGTTGTCAACCTTGTCCAGTATAGATTGTTTTTAGAAGAAAATGTTTGATTGTTTATTAGATTGTATATTTAAAAAATAGTTCAATGTTAATTGGTGGTTGTTAGTTATTTGAATAAAAATGCAATTGTTTGAAAAAAGGTGTCTGTCGTTTGTTTTCCATTTGTATTAGGAACCATGTTGTTTGACTTCTCTCTATGTCTCTCCCGTAAATCAAACTAATATTGCTTTCCTACTCTAAACAGTGTAGGGTTGTAATCTATCGCGTCCGCGCTTGAACCATATAAAGCGGGTTAGTCTCCAGTCTGACCATCCATTGTTGACTCATCCTCATATGAAGATGTGCTCAAGACTAACCAAGATGAACAAAGCTTACGTGAATTTTCATCGTGTCAGGCAAAGATATAGAGAATGTCATAATGTTGAACGTGACTGAAGACCTGATAGAAGAGCTCTTCAGAGAGGAAATCAAAAAATATAAAGAAGAATGGACCGAGAGGTATAGACTTCAGAAACAGCAGTGAGAGCAGAGAGAGTGCATCAGCAACAACATTAAGAGCAGGAACCAGACTGAGGTTTTGTCGACTGCGTGTAGACACCATATAGTTCTCCTTCTCTTTCCAAAGAAGCAGACCCTATCCAGTGGAAATGACCGCCGCCAGACGGGGACGCAATCTTAGAAAATACAATATTGCCATAGCACCTCGTCCACAAACAACAGGCCTTTTCAGGCTACCCAATATTCTAAAAAAGAAATACTAATTAAACTGCCTATGGTATGTTCGTAAGGTGAATAATTAGAAGTGTGCCAGCAAGCATTTCATTTCTTTATCTTTGTTATAAGTATGTCTATAAGCACTTCGTTTCCGTAGCTTGTCAAATAGTTAGTGCGTTTTTATATTAATTATGCTTTATAAGTAAAACAGTGAGTGACTGTTTCTTTTAAGTCCGCGCGATCCATGTTTATTTGGGTAATGATATGGGCTATGGAAGGTTTGGTGACGGGATGTTTTACTTCATGTCCGTGCTTGACGAATAAAGGAAAACTCTCGTCAGTCTGGCATCCCATCGTTGACCAGTCAATTGCGAAGAAAATGTGTAGAATATCGAACCTTATTGAACTCCAAATGCACCTGTAATATGCCAGGCGGCATGAGCTAAATATGGAGTCGACCGATGCTGAAGCGAGATTAGAAGAAGATGAGAAGAGGAAGAAGAAGAAAGTGAAGGACGACATTATCCATAGTTCACCTCATGTTAAGGCCTCTGTGTGAGGTCAAGCCTGAAGTGAGGATAACTCCACATGTAGCACCAGCACCAGCACAAGCACGTCAGTCACAGCCACAAGAGCCAGAACAACCACTAGCAGCAGTACCACAACCTGTAACATTACCGCAGACACTAGCAGTACCACAACTTCGTCATCCACGGGTGTGGCATAGAAGACAAGAACACTTCAGAATCTTCCCACAAACCGAAGATTGAGATTTTGAAGCCAATCAACCAGCTTATGAACAACCAAGAACAAGACTGAACCGGGAGCAAGATTGGAGTTGGAGATATGTTTGTCGTGCCAGGCCTGGGAGATGCCGGCATTAGTCAAGTGCTTTTGGAGTTTTACACAAAATCTTATCAGGGCTATCACAATGCTCTAGAAAATAGACTATTCAAGTTGCCAATTGGTGCGAATTTTGGAGTAGTGTAATTATAAACACTCACTCCTTTACTGATGTCATTGTGTGTGTGTGTGTGTGTGTGTGTGTGTATGTGTGTGAGCGCACGTACGCTTTTGTGATAGTAAAGCATGCGGTTTTTCCTTTCTCTTCCCTTTAGTGTCGATAGTAGAGTGTGTGGTTTTATGTGTTCGCGTAATGATTTTGTATATTAGGTTTGTTTTCCCTGTCTTATGTGTGGATAGTATAATTGGATTTTTTTGCTTCTTCCGTGTGTGAATATTATATTTTTGGTTTGTATTTCCTTCTTCGCGTGTGCAGATATTATATTTTTTTTTTGTTTTTCTTCTTCAAGTATGTTGATAATATGTTCATGGTTTGTTTTTCTTCTTCGCCAATGTAGATAGTATATTTGTGGTTTGTTTTTCTTCTTCGCGTTTGTAGATAATATATTTTGGTTTTGTGGATAATATCGTATGGATATGTTTTTTCTCCTACACGTGTGTGGATATATAATATGGTTTTGTGGATAGTGTAATTTGTGCTTTTGATTTTTATTCTTCCCTTCTGTGGATATGTCAAGTGAGTGTATGAGAATGTTTTATTCACGTCCGTGCTTGAATAATATACCGGAATAGCAAAAGAAGAAAATGGCAATCGCTTAATTCAAATATTTGAAACACAGTATGTACTGAATGATAGATGCCGCTTATGTGGTCGAATGGCTTGAGAAGGAATTAAAGTATCAAGGTAGCCTAGACTATGTGACCAGTCTTAAGCTAGCCATAGACCTGCTAAAAGGTATAATTGAGGGACCAGTGTAAAATATAAGATGATTCATTCAACCTCCGTATGTGAGTGTAGGAAGCTTGAAGGAAGCACTATATAATGTAGTCAAAATAAAGTGCTTTCCAGAAGACACTTTGTATTGTAGTGAGTGGTCCTTTGCAAGTGGGAACTAAGCCAGCTAAAGAAACCAGAAGAAACGGTGAAAAAGCTAATGAAAGAGGAGGTGAAAAAATTAAAGATATCTGGACAAAGGAGAGAAAGGAACAAGACAATAGAAAGAAAAGAATGGATATTGATGGATGAAATAACAACTGGATCAAGAAACAAAATAAATTTAGATCGATGTGACATCCTGACTGGATGCCAAAAAGAAAATGAAGAAGAAGAAAGGAATCATAGAATAAGTGATGAAATGGTGGAAGACCTGGAGAAAATAGAAGAAGTCAAAGGCCCATTTCAGGGCCACTCATATGCCTCGAACATATTTGATTACTTGCCTTAACAATTTTTTTTATAGTTTTGTATAGTTGTTTGAATAATGTCTATTGTCTGCGTTATCTCTGTCTGTTTCGCCAGTCCCTTTCCCGCCAAGCGTTCTAGGATTTTTGTAAACCCTGCTCTTTGTTCCTATTGAAGTCAGCTGTTTGCAACATTGTTACCAATTGTCAGTACCGTAATGTCACCTCACCTGTTCCATTCATATTGTCCCTAAACAGTCCCAATTCTTGTTTGTCCCTCTATAGTCCCACACTTGTTAAAATTCCCCATGTTGAATTCCCATTGTCCCTAGGGTACAATCCCCCTAGTTTAGCATTAAAGTCCCATTTCCTTAGAGTATCCCACTATACTACTCTCACTCTGATAATCTAGCTTATATTACATAAAATCGACCACTCTTGGTTAACGAAGATGGTGCAATGTATTATGTAGTGGTTTAGAGGCTAATGTAAGTAAACAGCGAGCTACGTAAATGCGAACGCTTTGTTAATGAAATCTACATTTAAGATATAAAGAAAGTAGAGTTATAAGGATTAAAAGGTTAAAAGATCATTGACGGATATTTATCAGTACGTACATTGCTACCTAATCAATTCAGACTTTCTTACGTTTTGAATGATCAGTCAAAATTGTTACATCGATATTAAAAAACCATGATCATTTAATGATATGATATATTCTTCAGTATTATAAAGGTGATATATATGTAACTGACTATTTAATGTTTTATTGGAACTACATACAAAACGTTACATAAATGATACTTCCCGGGTGACCTTTTAGCGGTACTGTTGTTCTTTAAGTGATATGTCTTTGTTGTGATTGTTATTCAAGATAATATCATAATTTACGGGATCTTAAAACATCATCCATAAACTCGTATACTGCAAGGCAGGTGTTAAAATGCCAATCTGCTAAAAAAATTGCATTGTCTTGTGTACAAAATGTTTGAGGTCATACATTACTTTAGATTAATATTTTGATGGAGATTTTCAAGCATTGAAAGAAGGGATTAGGTTAAGACCAATATGATAAAATTGAAGATAATACATGCTAATTTTGTAAGTGCTCGATTCTAGCTTAACTTTGGTTATTAGTATTGAAATTATACCAGCTGTTTTACCTGCAAGTTGGACAAAGCTTCACATATCGAGCATTTCTAAATTTCATCCAGTCCTGTCAACAATTGTCTAACAACAATTTTCCTTGATTGAAATGTCAGAAAATCATAATGTTATAGCTTTGCATTTATGTATGTGCCCATATATGATCATATGACTTATCAAGGTTAAGGAATATTTCTTTAAGGTTAAGGCATTAATGTCCACTTTTATGCTTGATTCCATCAATATTAATTGAGTTAACGTGGGTCACTTGTTTGATTTTGATATATCAATTACTTGTTTTCAAGATAGGACATGAACCAATTATTTATCATCGTGTCCGTATTTTGCTAAACATTATTTGTGTGAAGAAAATGGTCTGTATGGTCCTCTGGAACGTCTCTAGGTTTCAGGATTGAGATGAAAACATCTGGTTTCTGGCGTCTTGTTATTACTCGTAATTTCAAAATCTGATTAATCAAATCCAATATGGTCATCACAATTTTTTTCTGGGAGATTATTTTAAAGTTCGTAACCTAATGCATCTTCACCAGGTTATATGTTTTTGCTTTTCGCACATTGCGCCAATCATGCACTATATGGTTTGGATTTACAGGGATTAAGTTACTTCACCTATCAATGCACAACTGTGGTGTCTGTTTAAGTAATGCATATCGATACTTCTGGAACTTCACAGATTGGTTATAGTTAGTTTCTTGAGTCGCATAGCCTGGTGGTGGAGGAATTATTGCTGCCCATAAGTGTTTTAATTTCGGTCCTACTTATATTGTTTTTGCCCTATGATTCAATGATGATCAAAATTACTTCTGTTAGTTATGGTTTGCTGCGAAAAATGATCTTTTTCATTAAGTGTTCTTTTCCTTGTAGGCATGGCAAGTGTCGGCGTTCTTGTAAGTCTATATTTGTTTATTGCCATTTGTCTGCTTTATTGTCTGCCTAAATTTCTCGTTCCAATATAGAAGGACCTGTTTATTGCCTTTCTCGCAGTGGGATTTGTCTTTAATATTTTTTCCTATTATTTTGAAACGGTAAACAACACATAAAGGTATAGCTTTGAAATCTTTAACTATATATGTGTAGAGATATAAAGCTGTACAATGTTCTTTATTTTCATAACATTAATTCATTTATATCGTGACTGTTGCACACATACATAAGCTCATTACATGAAAAACCTATGCCGTAATACGACATTCCATTTCAACAGCTGACCAACGCCTCGTTTTTACTGATGGAATCAACTATTAACCAAGATCGTGCCTATATCGGATTTCCGTTAGATCCTGTAAATGTGTGACCCGGATTAACATGGGCTCGTTAGACATTAAGTTGGCAAACTATATAACTTTAACGTTTGATAAAATGGACCTCTTTGGGATGTAAGAACATCATGAAGAGCACAATATCCACATCAGCGAGTTTTGCCATGTCAAGTCTTCACTTTCTGCAATGTTGCAAAGACAGTGGACGCCTCCATAAGGGGAAAGATTGCAAAGTGCAACAATGACAATCGTAACATCTGTTAATTTAGGTTTTCTAAATAATTCTCTTTTTGCCATATGTATTGTCTTTGCCTTCAATATGAACGGATACTTTCACAGATTGCATTTGCCAGATTGCAGGCGATATTATTTTGATTTTGTTTCTAAACCCGTCTGATAATTTGTTAGAAAACTTTGCAATTATAGTTAAACGTGTACACTATCTCGACGAATTTGATCGATCAAAATTAAAATGAATTAGATCACTGTTGAGAAAGGCTGCATTGAAATTGTTGAAATTCTAAACAAAATCACGCAAAGTAAAAATTAAATTGCTATATGATCGAATTTAATTTCCAATACAATGAATATATTTATCACTCATTACTATTTGCACGAAAACAAAGTTACGTTCCTGTTCACTTTATCTGTTTCTGCAACTAAAACAGGACGTGTTGTATACAGTGTTTAATGTCATGTAGTAATCTACCTTGAGATGATTAGATGAATCCACAAAATATCTAAATTAATATATTCAAAATGAGTCCCATTTGGACTAATAATGCAGTTTGTGGAAGTATCAGTTATAGTATCCATCGTTATAATTTATATCTGTGTATGTCAGTATTGTCTGCTTATCACTTGTGGTCTATGTGACTAGCACAATCAATTTGTCGGCCATTAAATTATCATTTCGAGATGGATTGTTGGATTATTTTTAGTTTAATATGGTGTATTATGTGTTATTGTAGTCTTGTTGAATTCGTTATCAGAACGTAATCACTTTTCCGTTAGCAAATGTTTCTTATCGGATCTTAAATCGTAGCCAGCCTTTATCCAGAACGTTTTCTGTTTCAAACATGTTAATAATAAAAGTATTTTATTCAAATCAAGATTGGTGTTTTTAAGTGAAACTATCTGAAATATTTTTATCATTTGTCTGCAAGCCTTTCATTGTTTCACAACGTAGCTTTTTTCCATTATTTATTTTGTTCAAAACACATTTAAATTAATGTCTGTTGAGTTGTCTTAGCATAACATTTGTAGCTTTATTTTATATATATTGTTTTAAGTATATGGGTCTTGTTACCACTATAGTACTTTGTCTGGTACGCGAAACTATCGTAGGAAACGTTAAATATGTTCGCCTTGTTCAATGGATCCCTTTTTGGACACATCCACAGACAATAATGCTACATAGGAATATTTGAAACCAATATTTTAAAGGGAGCTGAACAATGTTTTAATCAGTTATAATTTTAATTTTTTCAAGCTCTGCTTAGACTTAAATATATTTATACTTCATACATCAGATAAACATTCATATGTAGTGGAGGGAAAAGGCTTGGGATTGGTTTGGTGGGAATATCTCCAGTTCAGTACATGGCGTACAATAGCTTTAGTGGTGACAGAAGATATGATTGTCATATGAAGAACCACATGATAACTGGCGGCCACAATACCACACCAAAAGTCTGCATAATAAACCGAAAATAAAGAAGAATTACAGATCAATGGGAAGCTACTAGCAAACATTATCACATAAGCGCTTTGTCCGAGCCCCAGAATCAAACCTAAGTGGACAATGGCAAGATGTCAGTAATCTGTAAATTAATAGGGCTTTAGACCATTCGGTCCCTGGGAGGCCCATGTATTGCACCGCCTGACGACAAAATCCAGACTCCACATCTGCATTAAAGCAAACATGTTCTTGTCAACTTGGGTACAATGATTAAAGTTTAAGAAATGTGTAATGGAATATAATGAATCCCATTTAATAGCCAACAGGTTCATCAAAAATAATTTGTACTGTATTTGTTACCTGCATACCAGAAGACAGGTATCCTAGCATAATAAACTGTTAGTGTGGTGTAACACCAACATACACACATTCGCAAACAGGCTTACACATAAAGAGATAGGGAAGGAATAAGCATACGCGTGTCTTTCATCTCTACTGACAATTGCCAATTTGACCATCTATGTTATCTTTACATGAACATGCAGTGTTAAAATAATGAGGTCACCAGTATCACTCAGGAAAGGCGGATTTACACATTGTGGACTGTTTTATTAACGTGAATATCACACACGATAAAATGCCTCAACTTTGAAGTCTATGTTTCAATGTATGTGCAACAGCGGTATTACCCACGCCATAGTGTTCATAAAACGGGTCAAAATTACGCATATGGAGATCGAGATCATGCTTTACACATATTCTGCATTTCATTCTAAAACATGGCCTAAGACATTCTCATTGAACCATGAAAACAAACAATCTCAAACTTGATCGATGAATAATATTTGTGAACTATTGTTGTGATTGAGAAAGGACAATTTGTTAGGTATTATCCAGGAAGAAAAACCTGTTTAGGTGGCCAATATATATAATTTAGCGGTGTTGATGTGTGTGCGAGAGAGATATGCATACATACATATATGCATGCATACATGCATACATGCATACATACATACATAAAGACAGACAGGCAGACAGATACATAGACAGAAACTTAGGTTCCGTCCAAAGGTGTATAAGCAAGCTAGGCTGATCCCAAAATAATATTCGATCGAATTGTACCTAATGTAAATATTTATTCAAAGTATAACGCGACAAAGACTATATTGTCTCAATCATAGGTCAAAGCTTATTCTACTGTGAATGTTGTAGAAGTATTATATAATTGTTTACTGAGCATGGGGTGAATATGGGATGAATATTTGTTACTGAGGATGGGGTGAACATGGGGTGAATAGTTTATATAATTGTCTACTGACATCGATTTGTGATGTATCTTACAATCGTCTGCAGAGACTTAATTATTATACGATTTCCGACAATGAGGTAGAAATATCATAGTCATCTAACTGGATAGAATATACGTATAATGCAGTTTTCTTTAGTAAATAGTGAATACGTAAAATACAAGTTTTAACTAAGAATGGGTAGCAGTGTAATAAAATTGTCTACTCTTAATGAAGTAGAAGAGAAGCATGCTACATTTAGAATCGGGTAGACATAGTATACAATATTCTACTGAGTATAGAGCAGAATTATCTTACAGTTGTCTACTTTAGACTGGAAGCTAAGTCTTTTCTAAAGCTAAAAGTATATTGTTTCAAGAACGAAAATGTTCTGTGATGCAGTAATCTGATATTAATCTAGTCGCTAATCATGTATCTTTCACAAAGCTAAACACATATCATGGTATATTAACAAGGGATGTTTACAGCAACAAATGTGATGACTTGTACAATTTTACATACATACACAGCAAATTGAAGTTCTTTGCAAGCGTATATATGTTATAAGCGGATAAATTCAATATAATAAGTATAAAATTTTATGGTTGTTTTTTAGTGCCCAATTTGAAACATTTAAGAAATCCCTATTTTATATCAGATATGTACACATAATATGTATCCTAGTAGAAGATGTGGTCTGTTTATAAAATATTTGCTCTCCAAAAAATAGTCATAATTAGAAGTGTAATGTTTGTGTAAATGTAAAATGATCACAATACTGAACTGATTGTCACCTTAATACGTGGAAAATATAAATGACGAGGTTGTAATTTACAATTGTTTTTGTCATTACGTATCGTGCAACGTCACCTTTAAGATAATATCTAAGGATATGCCAATGATTATCCGTGATGGCTGTTTGAGTCGGCATCATATAGTCGATAGCAAAGAAAAAATAAAATAACCAGCCAATCAACTGTCCATTAACACTTACTTGTGAACACTTTCTACGGGTGAGTTCTACGTTGTATCATTATAAGGGCTATATTTCAGATCAGTTTGAATAAGATTATGTAACAGGCTTATATCTCAAATAAGTGTTTCTATGAGTGACATCATACCTGTTATTGTTGCGGTATGTCGTCGAATGGTCTGAGCTTACTAGCACAGCTGAGGCTATAAGTGTTATCAGATTTTTTTCAGACGTGGAATATAAGTTAATGCTGTATCTTCATAACATACAGCAGCGTGCATTGATTCAGATCATTGAAGTGATACTGCATCTGATTGTTTCAGCTTGTTATTACTTTGAAGGTGAACCTTACCATCATGCACGTGTCCCGTTTGGTGTATAGCTTTATGTCACCACTATCATGAATAACCATTGCCATAAGAGACATCCGTGTATATTACTGATGAGATTTTGAATCTTATTAGCTGAGTGTTGCGAGGCAGGAGTTTCTCAAATTGTGATCAGATGTTGCCTGCAGACTTTCAGCCATAATTGATTAGGAACTTAGCGTTACGCATATTAATAACGTCGTTTTGTAAATATATGACATATTTCGTTACCAGTCTAGATGTATTTTTAATCTTACTTTCATATATCGGCTAAGACTTCAACAATTCAACATAAAATACACGAATGCCATTTCCATCTTGTATTTTGTTGAAAATGTCATATGACTTTTATGGCCTTGCTCTATGTCTGCAGGACAACTTTGAAAAACATCAATGCTTGTATCTGTATGAACCGCTATGTTCATATATCTTTAGTGATTTCAGCAAATATTTTTACTTTGGCATCAAAAGTGGAGATCTTTCTTTCAAATCCTACTCTGTAGCTGTCAGACTGTTTGAAAAAGCATGAATTTATTAAGCTTGCCAGAAAATATGTTTTTTAGAGGCAAAAGCTTCTTTATGGAAGAAAGAAATACAAAATATGTTGGTCTAATATTTGGTGCGAAATAATGTTTTGGATGAAAGTGCTTTGGTTTCGATCAGTAAGTCTGTAACAGACTCTAACATAAAATAAAAGGAATTAAAATAAAACTACAAGATGGAATTAGAGTTTAGAAGGCTTGACCTTCAGAAAGAAAAAGAGGAGAAACAGATGCAAATGCAGTTCAAATCGGAGCTGGAGGAGAGTGAAAGACAAATGCAATTGCCATTCAACGTAAAGGTGAAACATATGCAGTTACAGAAAGAACAAATTCAGTTACATAAAGAAGAGAAACAAATGCAGTTACAATCAGATAAAGAAGAGAGAGTGACAGATGCAAATGCAAATGCAAGGAGAAGGGAAAGAAAGAGAAAATCAATTTAGAATAAGAAAATTAGAACTAGCTAGTGAAAGCACATTCCAACTTGTTGTTTTTGCTAAAAAATCAACGCAGTCAGTTGAAAGGTGGTGTTTAGCAATGGGAGGTGATCAAGAACATGAAAATCGCAGACAACTCGTATTACATGACGAGTGCAAGAACTGTATTTGTAGTGAAATTAAAACTTATTTTGATGAGCATACAGTCAAAGTATTGGAAAACGCTGCTCGTACTGCTGACGAGTATTCCTTAGTTCATAAAGTTTCTTTCGCAAGTAAGTCTTTTTTCATTCAGCTGTCCTGTGATAGAAAAGTATTTGTGTCTAATACAAGCCCTTCCAAATTTCAATCTGGCATCACTTCTAGAAATCATGTTTCAGATAAAACTGATCAGAAATCCTTCTTTCTTGCTACGTTTACATATTGCAAGAAGAAAGATCACGTTATTTCTGAATGCTATAAATTTAAAAATGGGCACCATAATATGACAGACCTATTCCGAATGCTCTTATTTTTAAGAGGTCAAATTTACAGTCAAGTATTGAATGCAATACATGTGTTGGGTCAACGTAATATTTGAACATAACCTTCCTCCTGACACCACATCCAGCTGAATTTATTTTTTGTTAACGACGCCATCTAAGGGACACAACGCTTTTCTGTTGGTAACAGACACAATGCAAGTTCTCGTCCCTGATCTATTATAGTCCTATGCCTACGAGAATTCTAAGTGATAACTTCGCCTTTTGCCCATGATTGTATAAAATACAAAAAGAGATGATCTGCTCAATAATTTCACACGCTAACAGAGCGATAAAAACTAACTAGGAGTCAAGTCAGACGGATACTGAAAGTTAGCGATATTTTCCCAAGCCCTTAAATGCTGCAAGCAATGATAATAATCAACCCTATATGAAAAATATCAAATTGTCAGACATGAATTCAACTTTCGCATCTCAACCATTGTAACCTATTTCCATGAATCTAGGAGATTGCTGAATTTTCAAGTTATTGCTGTATATTTAATTTGAATCTTGTATCTTGAATAAAGAAATGTGTTATGCAGCAAAAGGTTTGACTCGGTCATGATTTTAATTCATTGTATTGCATTAGGTGTCTTTAACAAATAAAGTGTCAGTAGTGTATGTGGTTCTTGTATCAAAACTCGAAAGGTAGAGAAGGTACCGTTAGAGTAATATAATTTCAAACTGTATAACTCAAGAATATGTCATTTCGTGCAAAGTGTAAGGTTTATATTATTATTAATTTATTCTTAAAGTTTAACGTTCACGAGTCATCTATATATGTAATAAATATGCAATTTTAAGGATGAATTAAGCCAGTTCAATAATGAGCGAAAAGTGACATTGACTAATATTAAAAATGGTTGCTTGTGTATGTTATGTGATATAATTTCAAATTAGGTAACGATATTGGATTCATTCTTGAATGCTGCAAACTTAAATTATGCAGAAATGAGTCTATTTTAAAGTAACATTTACTTACAACTTTTAAATCTCAAGAATATGGTATTTCAGGCAAACACATTGTGTGGGCAGGTGATTGTTAAAACAAATAACCAGAAAAGGTTTCACAATTTCCTTGAAGAAAGTGTCCTTTTCTCTCAAAGTTGAATCTTCACAAAACATTTCTATATAAGTATTTAGTAAATGGGCAAAGTTAGCTTGAAATAACATAAGATTAAAAAATAACAAACAAGAAAAATTAACAAAAAGGGACGAGAGACCAATACTAAACATGGTGGGTGGTCCATAGTTTTAGATGCTTCCTTTGATAGGTATTTCCAAAGACATTATAATGAAGATTTCATTTGTTTAGATCTGCAACCTCAAAATATGCAGCAAAATTGCACACATTTTCATATATAATATTTTCAGCCTCTGTTGACACACTAAGCCTGATAAACAATAGGGGAAGACAACTCTTATTTTCGTTTTAGGAAATAAATTTTTTAATAAACACACCCACTCTTCCGCCCTCTCTTGCATATAAACTTGTCATTGTATATCAGAAAATAACCACAAATGGTGGAATTGAGAGATGACCCTGAATGGTTCCTTCAACCAATCATGATTCAGATACATTTTGTTCTCAGTCAGCAAAGCATTCCCAATGTTACAAAAATATTTGCATGATGGACATACTGATGGAACACGTTATAATAATGAGAATGTTACAGAAATTAAGAGTATTTGATGAAAATTGAATTTAAATCTGTGGAATATGCATTAATTGGCAGGGGCAAAGTACATATTTTGATATTGCTGAACACATGTGTTTCGCTCCATTCTCTTACTTCAGAATTTAGTAGTCTCTTTATTTCCACGAAATATATTTCCATTTTTAATTGTCTAGTGCCTAAATATTATGAAACATTTTGCTTAGCTGGACAAGATATTCGGGACAGGTACAGCCATAGTGGGAAAACTGTTTCACTGAAAGTAACTGTTGAATTTGAAACCTCTAAGAGATTAATTACTTATTAGTGCAGATCTGGATAACAGAATACGAACACTAATTTCCAAATGCAGCCCACAAGATCACAAAACAAAATGGCAGCCCTTCCCAACCCTAACCATCAAAACATCCCGATACATTTTTAAATAAAAAACCCAAACAAAATAAGTGCTTTAAATTTCGAAACTGATATATTTGTTGTAATCTCTCTCTCTCTCCGTCTCTCTCTCCCTCTCTCTTACACCCTTTCACATACACAGAGACAGACACAAACACACACACACACACACACACACACACACACACACACAGAGTAGACTTCTAAGCAGAAAAACCTAAATATATTTATAAGATACTTTCGGTAACACTTATAAAGTCCTTTGACATTTTTTGTTTTGAAAACATATCAATATTTTCATCTGATAAACGTCCTATCTGCAAAATGACGTCATTTCCTTTAAGTTGATACACGTACCATGTACTTACCAGGCGATATACATCTCCGATTAATGCATAAATTAATTGGACAAGTTGAAAATATTTCAAAAAGAGCATGAATGTGCCTATACTTTGAAGGTACAGTAATCCAATGCTATCTCATGAGAACACAAGGGTCACATAAGGCAACGTAGTATAACGCCTACATCGCCAGCATATAAGTGACATCAGTATATAAAAAATGCTAGTATAATATTTACAAGTTTTAATCTATACATAGTAAACTGTTTGAAAACGTATGGACATAATGCAATAATTGTTTCTAATCATATATTTTTCTATTTTATTATATGTTTATTTATTTCACGTCCTGAATTAAAACATTTTAAGTGTTTCATTATATTATGTTTTTCATATTACGGGTGTACGTTGTCCAGAATTTATATTTTACCAAAGTATTCCATGCAAGGAATATGCCAATAAATCAATAAGTATTGTTTTGGTTTTTTGTCTCTGGTAGAATATACGGACACTACCACAAGTAATATCTAGATAATACTGGTACAGAACAGTACAGTAGCTTTAGATGGCTACTTGAAAAGAAAAGAGTCAATAACTAATTTGCCTGGAGTGAGATGGAAGTCAGGTGTGCTGCAATTTAACTAAACTGAAGTATGTTTCTTGAACAAGACAAATAAAATAGTATTACTGTGTAAGATAGTGTTTATGTTGCTTTGCTTAATTAAAGATACATATTATCATTTTAATAAACTTAGGAATTCAGTGCTTTCATCGTAGTTAAACCAACTGAAATGTAGGCCAATATAACTAAAAAACAAGTTTGTTTGCTTGTGTGAGTAGTCTAACTTATTAGAAAAAGAAAACATAATTAGTAAAGTCTGACTAAAATATTGTCACTTTAATCTGTATAAGAGCGAGCGATTGGCTTCCTCATGTGTGTGAGATATTCCTGAGAATTGGACTTCTCTATTCAAGATATAGTTGACATTGGTCAGGTAGAAACATGATCTTAGACAAGGTCAAATGCAAAATACATTTAAAATTACAAATAACATATAATGAAATATAAAAACCAACAACAAATAAATAATGTAATTTAAATATGCATACCAACTTGACGCTGAATTCTTGCAATAATAGTTGACAAAACATAACGATAAACATTTTCGTTAATATTTCTTCATATTTGCTGTTATGTCTCCAGTCCAAAATATCATCCGATACCCTATAATTCATATGTGCTTTTGTACATTTTCCCACCTGTGCCAGCAACGGAAAACTCCAGTCGTTCATTGTATATCATTATATTTGAAATTGGTTTTGCCGTATCATACATTTGACTGATACAAATACAGAAGATATATTATACAATTTCCGACATCAAATGAGATAGAAGTATCATACAATGGTCTAGTTTAGATACGGTAGCAGTATGTTGCAATTTTCTTCAGTAAATATGGTAGACATACAATACAATTCCCTGCTGAGAATGGGTAGAAGTATGATAAAATGATTGACTGAGAAAGGGGTTGAAGAGAAGTATGATACAGTTGTCTGCTTAGAATCAGGTAGACAGATACAATGTAATACTGAGTATAGAGTATAAGTATCTGAGAGTGGAAAATAGATATCATGCAATAGTCTATAGCGAATATTATAATGTTTCAAGAATGAAGTTTTTCTTTGGAGAAATAAACAGCCATTATTCTATTCGCTGTTCACATATCTTTCACAGACAGAGCTGCATCCATATCATAGTAGATTAACAAGAGATATTTACAGCATCAGATAAGAAAACATTATATTTTCTACATACATACACAGTTATCCTTGTCGATTGCATATATATATATGGGCATTATTTGTGGTCGTGACGGGTAACCATCTGTGGACTTTAGTCCCATCTTGGGAGAGTTGATTGTATCAGATGTGTCACGTAACGTAAGCAGAAATAAGCTTAAATTTGACATAGAGTAGCTGGTTTGAGAGAAATTTTTCCTAGCACAAAACATTCATTAATTTCTTTCATTATTCATCCTTCAGCCTTGTTTGCATCTGTCTATGATGGTGGGCTGGTGAAGCTAACGGCGAGTTTATACTAATTTTACCATCATAACAATAAAACGTGTCTGTAACAACAGAAATATCAAGCATATAATCAAGTCCTTAAAGATACAAATCAAACACTAAACATACATTATTATGTATGTGAGTCATCAGTCAATACTCTTTTTTTAGACAAACAACTTTTCACTCTTGGAACATATATATGTCGTTTGTATCTGATACTGATATAATGTAAATTGGTCACATCGTTGTGAGATGTACCGATTGTTTTTCTTGTTCCGCCAATAACATCATACAAAATTTAAAACAAAGAAACTGAATACGCAAATAAATGAAAATATGTGTCTACGAGGTTAGCATTCGCTTGTACATATAGCTGAGACTTTTGTAACAAATAATATAGCAATATATAGTTTGCTTGTAAAATAATGTAGATGTTAACACAATCTATTTAACGTAGAAGACAGAATAAATCTTCCATAAATATCGCTTTGTGCTTAAATAACTTTCAAACATAATTACTGACCACAATATAGTTTCAAAAGTCTATGCTGATAATATTAGTTAAACAAAAATAAATTAAAATAGTAAAGAAAGTCTATGCTGATAATATTAGTTAAACAAAAATAAATTAAAATAGTAAAGAAACTCACATTGTTTGTGATGCAACTAGAGTGGAAGAAGCTGAGATGACTATGAATTAGCAGTCCACGACGTCTTATATACTTCTGACGAAACCCAACGCCTACATAACCACAAAACCCACAGAATCATCAACACTAAGAGAATCCACAAAATCAACAACGTTTGTAAGAATATTCAAACAAGCATGAGCTAGTATGGCAAACGTACATTTAGTCATTCCTAACATCGATTATATAAAGTTATTACCAACTCAATATTTTACACAAGAAGCTCAAGCCATTAAGATTATTCCAGCAAACAATGATTCGAATAAAGAAAGAAAACAAGTAATAATATATATTTTAATGATAACTTATTTGAAAAATTCGCTAGCCTTGCATTGATTACTAAAAAATCCGGGACCGAATTGCAAGGCTTGTAAGAATAGTATCTAATTTATAATTTCGTGCATGTAACACTCCAAACATTTAGGCTATTACAGTGTGTGCGGATGGTACTAACATAACGGCTATAACTGTTTATTGGAGAGATGATTATAGTTAAGACAAGGAACATAATAAGTTGAAATCAAAATTCCAGAAGATGCTTAATTGCTTATTAATTGCAAATTGCACCTGCTCGAATTCTACCAGTACTAGCGAGTTCAAGCCACGACTTGACACAATAACGAATCATTCAAGAGAGTATACAGAGGTCATCATTTTGTCAAAGTTCAGGGATACTTATTAGACTGAATAACTCCTTAATTTGTTTCAATTCTAAACAGTATACATTTTCTAAAGAACACTAATGTTTTCAAAACATTGGATCAGGCACACAAAGGTCACATGCGAGGCAGTCTAAAACCACAACTACCCCAATAAGCTGGTGTAGTGTTGCGTGAATTCTGGAAATAACAGTATATATACTGGACAAATGTATGAAGATATAATATATCAAACTAATTATAATCATAGATGTTTAGTTGCAATATGCATTTTCAAAATGGTTTAAATCCTTTTAACATACTGAATCATTTAAATATACCGTTTAATAGAAAGATATTAGCAAAATAAATTTCCATTTTCATGGAACAGGTAAATATGAATATGCCATCCAAACATATTTGCGTCAAAAGTTACACACAGTGAATCTTAATAAGATATATACACAAAATTAAAAAAAAAACGGCACTGACAATTATATTTCTGGAAATAATAATGATTATATAATTAAATTAATTGCAGGTAAACATACCATGATTCGTCGCAACCAAAGAAGAATTATCTAAATGTAATGTCCACATATCCAGATGGTCGTAAAGGTGTCCTCCCACTTACGTGACGGTTTTGAAATATATTTTGACGATCTTTTCTTTCAGTTGAGAAATATTACTGACCTTATTTTCATTTTCCTCTTTCATCGACTTTATCAAATCTTTCAACATATATTTAGTCTTTCTTAAAGTATTAAACTCCATCTTTATCCTGTGGTGGTTATAACAACAATACTTCACCTTTACAAACATTTATTCAATTATGACTAGGTTATCTAGAACGTCTTGCAACTTCTTCATCCTATTAACGAGATTAAACGCCATCTTTGTTATTCAATGTTGAATGCCCCGATGGACGAACGCAAAACTTTATATACCTCAAGCACGGACGTGAAGAAAAATATCCACTCATACACATACCAAATACAAATAAACTACAAGAGATAAGAGTGACTACCTAGCATCAAGTGCGGCAGGATCATTTTTTGTCCTCTTGTTTCTTTTTCTTCTGCTCATCTTCTTCAATACTGGCACTTTGTCCATGGCTAGCTAGTCCAGGAAGTGACGTGCATAGTCCAGGTGGGTCTGGGGTTCCATCAGTTTGGCAATGCTTCATATCTTCTTAAATCTTGATCAATAAACGATGGGTAGCCATACTGATGAACACTACGCAATATATACATAGGGCATGGACGTGAAGGAAACCATCCCCTTACAGAAACACTAACAATACACACACAACCGGGCGGACCTAAAATAAGCACCCACTTCCACTTTGTACCTACACACACTTTATTACCACTCATACATACATCCTTAAAACAAACACACGCAAATACTGTCAAAGACGTTAGCGAAACTGTCACATTTTAGACTGGATTCTTCATAGACCTGATGATAACATTCTAAGGTCATCCCTGGTATGTCATGACCTTGCATCAGATCACCTCAAGCATTATATGCCATCTTGACGTATCAGTCCATAACCTCCACATGTATCTGCTACTAAAAGAAACCTCCGTATGATAAATAGAACCAAACTAATGCACGACATCCAAGCTAACTTAACAACTTGCTTACCTCCTACCGCAGAACAAATCGATGACTGGCGGCGTTCATTGCTTGAGAAACATGCACCAGCTTCCAAGTGCAGAGTATCAATTCAAAAGTGTTCTCATTGGTATAGCAGTGTTAGGGACCACTTTCGCACTGCTAAAAGAGACCGCCGTAAAGCTGAGAGCCGTTGGCTTTCCAACAGACTCGCTATTCATTAGCAAATCTATGAAGTCTCTAAGAACAATGTCACAGATATAATCCATGCAGGTAAATCAGCCCACTATACTGCTAAGATCATGGAAAGTTCCTGCTGCAAAGAGCTCTTCGAGATTACTAACAAGCTAATGTCAAGGAACAAATCTACACCACTTCCAACTATCTTCTCTCCAGTCGACCTTCCAGACATGTTTGCAATTTCTTCCGTGACAAAGTACAAACCATTAGAGATATACTTGACACGACAATTTCAATAGTCTCGTCCTCACCATACACTTGAGATACAGAATTTGAGCGGCAATTATTAGCAGCATTTGAACATGTCTCTATTTATTTCGTACGTACAGTCGTGACGAATTGTGCACCAAAGTCATGTGAACTTGATCCAATTCCAATATCACTGCTGTTTGAGTGCTTTGATTAAGTATTACCTTCACTAACTTATGTTATTAATTCCTCTCTCTCATCCGGGAAATACCCATCATTTTTCAAAACTGTCATTGTAAAGCCTCTGCTGAAGAAACCAACACTAGACCGTAACGATTTAAAAAAAACTACCTCCCAGGTTCTAATCTCCCATTCATAACAAAAATCTTAGAAAAGGTCGATTTGTTTCAGCATTTGCTACAATATACCATGATATATTACTTCACCGTCTCCAGCAAGTATTTGTCATTCATGATACAGACTTATTGTGGTTCAAGTCCTACTTGGTCAACATGACACAAATTGTATCGGCAAACGGAATACACTCCAGCCCAGTTGATATATGTTGTGGTGTTCCACAGGGGTCTGTTCTTGGACCTGTTCTCTTCATTCATTATACTCAGTCGCTCTCAAGTGTCATAGAGCATAATCCAGTGTCTCATCAATTGTAAGCCGATGACACCCAAATATACAAATCTAGCCACCCAACTGAAGTTGATGCTACCATTAAAGATGTATAGAGGTGCATTTCTGATGTGAAATCATGGATGACATGTAACAAGCTGCAGATGAATGATAATAAAACTGAGGCCATTCTGATCACAACAAAAATACTTTTTCATTCACATCCTTTAAATCAAACAATAAATGTCAGCAGCACCAACATTGAATTCACACAATCGTACGAAACCTAGGTGTTACTCTGGACATTGCATCAACATGTCATCAACATAGCCAAGGCTGCATATCTTAAGCTGAGACGCAAATATATTTCAGTTGATCCCACTACAACACTTGTTTGTTCATTAGTACTTTCAAGACTGGACTATTGTAACTCAGTTCTGTCTGGTTCATCTCAATATCTGCTCAAGAAATTTCGTAAAGTTCACAACACAGCTGCTCGGATCGTACTTAAAGTACCACGATCAGAGCACACTTCCCCGCTGCTCTGTACCATACACTGGCTATCCATTCGATCCAGAATCAAACACAAAATTTGGTCTCTGTGTTACGTTTCACTGTCGGACTCTAGTCCAACATACCTATCCAACCTCACCCATGTGTACACATCAGCAAGATACTTACGCTCCTCTTCTGACAATTGTATACTCAGTATTCCCTCTATGAAAACAAAGTAATATGGACAGCGTTCTTTAGCATACCAGGGCCCAGCAATGTGGAATGAATTACCCACTGAACTTAGACACAAAGACACAGTGATCACATTCAAAAGGGCTTTCAAAACTCACTTATTTCAACTGCAAGAACAAACGTAAAGACCTAATAATGTTTGCTGTCTTAAATAGTCTCAACATGTTTGTTTTAATGTTTTCTAATTTGATGGTGTTTGTTTTCGTAATATCATTATAAGTGTTTTATCTTATAGGTGTTGTAAAGCGCTTAGAGCTTCTAACGGTTAGGCGCTATACGAAGTCCTCATTATTATTATTATTATTATTATTATTATTATTATTATTATTATTATTATTATTATTATTATTAGTAGTATTATTAGTATTAGTATTTATGGACACGTCTATCTATTAAGTTTCAAACACATCCACAAACCAATACACAAATGCAGACACGTTTGCCAATAGAGTAGTATGTCTTTTGTAGATTATTTGGGTAGCCCCGAAAAGGGTTGGTTGGTTTAGTTGGGGTTTAAGCAATTTCATATCGCCTAAGATTGCCTCCTCGTCTAACTGAAGGCTTTCCGATATGATGCGGCCTGCTTCTGTGGAAGGAGAAGGATATATTCTTGGTGTTCACTCTACAGTCGGAAAAACCTATTCATGGCTTATTCTGCTGTTGTTGTTGCTGCTACTGCTGCATTTGAAGTCTTTACTTATCTGTCCACTCTTCTTGATCCTTTTTAATTTCTTCTTTATGGACCTCTTCTATGAGGTCTTGTGCCGCTTTAAACATCCTGATATGTTTTATCTATTCAGGCTTTAGCATCAGGTTCTTCCAGACACGATGCAAATGCACGTGTTCCTTTTCCAGCTCAGCTGGTTTTGAGCACATGTTTAGATTGACTAGTCAAAACTGGAGGGACATAAAATGGACCACACCGCTTTATATATCTCAAGCTCGGACCCGACAGAAAACATTCCTGCGTTATTTCGGTAGGAAAGCTATAGATCGTCTAACGTAGAGGGATTGAGATCACTAACACAGCAAGTATCTTTATACTTTATTATTTTTTTTAAAACAATCCACAGACACATTTTGTTTCAAAATATAACATCTTGTATTCAACCAACAAACAATCAACAAACACATTTTTTTATATAAATCTGACTTTTGACACCTTTGAGAACGTTGTGAAGTCACGTTAGAGTTCCACTAATGGAGGTCATTTGGCCATTGATCTACTCTACGTTTCCTAGCTAAAGAGAAGATATATGGTTCTGCATCTATTAAATATATATATATATATATATATATATATATATATATATATATATATATATATATATATATATATATATATATATATATATATATATATATATATATATATATATATATATATATATATATATATATATAATGGTAAATAAATCTATCTAAATAAGTCACTAAATCTTTTAAGGAATATCTAAGACAGCGTTGATGTAGAAAATACAAACAATAGAAACACACCATGCAATATGTGCTTTGTATTTTCAATTATTAAATCGTGTCGTCTTGGTATGTTTTCTCATTAAGCTGATGATGTCGTCTTCCAAAGGTGGTAATCCATAATAATCAACATACTCTGCACAGTTATCATGGGAAACGAAGACGACTACCCACTGAGTTCCCGGGAGATGTATGTATTGATGGAATAAGCTTGAAGGTCTTTAGGTTTGCGATGCGGAAGTGCATATATAGTGCACATGACCGGATTCCAAGAAGCGGCGGACAAACTGTTTTGTTTGTTCCTTTTTTCACAGGTGATAATAAGTCATCAATTCAATTCTGAATTGTTCCTTGAAAATCTTTGTCAAGTAAACGGTTAATCGCTTCGTCTCCGTAGTCTTTCTTAAGAGAGCTTCGATGCGATGGATCGGAGAGGAGGATCGGTCACGCAAGTCTTTATAGCACTGATGCAACACTTCTTCTGAGATGCGATCCCAGGGATCATCCAGTTACTCATCCATTTTTTCTTCTAGGCTCGTCATGAGGCATTTATCGTGTTGATTTCTACTGGTTGGTCGTTTTAACATCACTAGCAATGTTTCTTGCTCAACCCTGTACTTTTTCCCAATAGGTGTTTGGCAAAGTATGAAACAAAATGTTATTCTTATTCTGGTAGTCTGTATATTATGATGTCCTCCTCGTCTTCATATTTTGGTTCTGCTTCCCAGATATCCCACTCTTCCATTTCGATAGAGTCTCCACCATTCAGAGCGGGATAAATATCTTCAACAGCTTCTAATAGTCTGGAATTGCTTCTCTCATACTGTTGAATTCTAAAGTGTTGTCGCATTAGGCATGCAATATGACATTCACAGTTTCGGTTAGAGCTTCTGCAAACTGATGGTACACACTCAGTTGACCAGATGCTATAGGGTAGGAATGTCCTTCGTCGCTGCCTTGGTCTGGATTGAAATCAAAACCACAAAAGGAGTAGCCTCCTGCACGAAATACCATCGCTTGCGCTGTTCATGAATTGTCTCGTGTAATGGTACATTTACATGTACGATTTCAAGTAATTGTTATCGGCAAACTTTGGTTCGAATGGGCTGGTACACAAAGCCATGCCGACGCTACTGACAGTCGATCGTGGACACACTGTAGAGCATAAACACGAAATGATTGACAGTGATAGCTCCGTTTAGGGGGTCGTTGCTGACGATACCAACGATTAACGTTTGGGTAACTGCCCTTGTAACAGATGATATTCTTGGATCGGAGTTCAGCTGCAATGGTAAAGGTTTTCACTTCCAAACGTCATATTGGATACTTGGCGCCCGTTCTGCTCAAAGTGTGACTTATGTTGTTTTCCATTTTATTTAACAATTCCACACGCGTCGCACATAAAGTCTGACTTCTTGGATGATGATTTCGTACCAGGTGGCATTGGCCATCAAATGGAAAATGGTACTGGTGTGATATTGTCAGGCGGACATCCATCCCGTTCAGCAAATACTTTTTTGGCAACCACATGACCCAATGCAAATGATCAGTCAATTCTAAATTGCAACATGCATGATTTTCGTTCGACGGTCGTTAACGTCAACATTGTGATTATTCTCCAGCTGCTGTCAGAACTGTGTCGTTGAACTTGTCCTCGCTAGCTGTATCAGGTTTATGTAATGCATAACCATCAAGATGAGTATTCTTGAAGTCTTTCCAGTAGGTCAAGAGATTTTCGAGGTACTTTCGGTAAGGATAAGTATTCATGCTAGTGACTAGTTAGGTTTTCAAGTACAAGTAAAAATCCACTTCGCTGAACAAGGACTATAAGAAACATTGACGCTAGCTACTCCAGACTCTTCTTCCGGATCGCTGTCGTCCATTTTGATCACTTTGACAGGCACTAGCAACTGCTATTCAGATCGATGTAATATTCGGTCTGTCGCTTGATTTTAAATTCGATGAGTGTTGAGGGCGTAAGTGTCGAAATTCTACCCATTGGGATTCTTGCATCGTCATCATATTGTTTGGCAGGGTAAACAGATCTAGTTCCGATTCGAAAGTATCTCGTCTATTCAGTTTTTCTCTCGGTTGTTTAATAATCAAAGAAGTCTATATCTATGACGGTTTTTTTCTTTTTTTGATATATCTTGCTCTGCGTGTGTGAAGTCCTTTGCAAGGGTATCTTCGTTTTTTCGTCCTGCCCGGTCTTGGTGTGGCGTACCGGAAGCATGAATACCTGATACGCCCGCGTCCAGTGCATTGATTAGAGTTTCTCGTCGGGGAGAAATGTCTTTTCCGTATTGAGGCAAGACAGTTCTGCCTGCTCTCATGAAGTCTTCTTTGGGTTTTTATTTGTCGATGATGACATTTTGGAGAAATTCTTTTCCGAGCGTCAAAGCGGCATCTTGCAAGGAATAAGGTCCTGCAGTCACCATCGGTTCCAAAACGGGGGCCACCGAGCGTATTTCAGCAGATCTCTTAAAACATGTCCTCCCTGTCGAGAGACTCATCGGCATACATGATACATTACTTACAAAAAGTTTGAGAATTGTTTTCTAAAAAGGATGTTAGAACTTGACTTTTTCTTTGAAGAATAGTATTTGTTTCGCAGATCTACTTTTATAGCAATGTTGACATTGTAGAAATACATTTTACTGACTGGCAAATAGCGAGGATGTACAGATTAGCTGTGAGCGTGATTGGGGTTTCCACCGTCTTCATCACATGTTGCAGAGTTCACTTTGAAATGAATGACACAGTAACAGTGCGGATGTGTGTTTACCTACGGTGTACTCCACCACATAAGAGTATACAAACCTCGAAACATTCAAGTTGCTTGTGATGGGTGCCAAGGAAACATTGGCCATCTTGTGGTATCCATGCAAAATGTCAAACAATTCGTGATACAATGTAGTGGACAGTGTTTTGTGGCATCCGAAAATGTTATCAGCAGGCGACGAGTCGTTTATGGTACACGATGGTGACACTTCGTTTGGTTTTTGTCCAAGCTCGTTTGGTCTTGTCCAAGGCTTTGCCAAACAACTCACTCAATTTCCAAGCAATCGTGTCCACCAGATGTTGACCGCTAAAATAATAGCTTGCATGAATTGTATATTCAATACTGTATATATTATATATATATGTTTTATAGTGGAATCTACTTTTTCTGTTTCATTCAAGTATTTTTGGACCTGTTTGTTCAACACTTCCACCTTAAAAGTACTTAGATTGTCAATGATATTTATGATTTCTGTGGGTTGAATCATTTCGACCAAATCCACTTCCCAATGGGCATCGTGATCCACGTATATGACCTGAGGTGATTTGGCCTTTAAACAGCAAAGGGTATTGTGAGATACACAGCCATGGAGTTGTCACTGGGTAAAGTTATGTAAAATTGGTTATTCCTACTTTCAGTGTTCTGCCGTCCTAGGGACCATTCGAGAACAAAGGAGTCACCAAATGAGGGTTGTTGTTGTTTTGGTGGTTTCTGATGGGATGGTGATTTGTGTTGGTCACAAGGCTCCCGTTCTTTCCGTTAGAGTATTTCAGGGACGGATTGGGTAGAAGGTAACCGATGCAACTGCTCAGTAAAATAGTACACATTTGTTTGTCTCATTGTTGCAAACTCAGACTGACAATGACATCACCGATGACCCAATGCACCACACAGATTTGGCAGAAAAAACGATTTGTATTTGTGGCACAGGGTCCCTACACCAACAATGTTTGCTTTTGTAGATCTACCAGAGACGAAATTGGAGAAGGAGTGGTCACTGTTGTTGATTCTGTGTTGAATGGCATGATGGCTATTCCTTTGTATAGTCGATGACTTGCGAAGCGTCCATTTTAACCTGTTTGACACGTAATTTTCCCACTTTTTGATTCTTTGATCGAGAATGCATTCAAAATTATACACTTCGTCTTCGCTTTTGGTCACTCTTTGTAACTCGGGCAAGTAAAATGTTCCTTTTAACACTTCACCGTTCATGTCTTCTAAATTATAGTCGGCATGATGACGGCCACGTACTCGTCCGATGAACGAAACAATTCGGTGGTCATGCTGGGTAAGTAACCTTTCTCGAAAGTACTTTTGTTTTCGCTAACACGTACCCAATCTCCCGTAGTCATTTCTTCACATTTCTTGGGGACAGATGAAGACGGGTACGTACCAAGCAAGCGCTCAAAGACGGTCACTTTGTTGTCGAGAGTCACTTCGTTGTTGAGAGTCACTTCGTCGGCGGCGCATCCGCAGCTCCAACGGTAAGATTGGCTGTACGCTTTGACCAGATGCGATGAAACGTCGGTGTTATTGAGAGTGTGTTGATGCGTAACATATTTATATATGCGTTCCTTCAAGGTACATTGAATACGTTCCACGATGCAAGCTTTGGTTTCTATATTTTTGGTGGTTAAACAAAGGATTGTCTCTCGTTTATTTAATTCTTTATCGAAAACTTGGTTCAGATATTCAGTGCTTTTTCATTTTGCCAACGAACATGGTGACGACGACGTTGTTTCACAGCAGTCTTAAGGCTGTTACTGACTCATTGTTCGATTTGGATGTCAAGTGCACAAGCCAGGCAAATTTGGAAAACACGTAGATAACACATAACATATATTTGTAGCTCTGATTGTAGGTGCGAAATGAGACACATCGGCTAAATCGGCTTGCCATTTATGATCGATAACCTCCACTCGGGTGCGACGTCTGGAAACGTTTCGACGACTGTTATGAGCAACGTGTACGTAGCTTGTTCTTTTATCCATCGTTGCACTTCTTTTGGAGTTTGGCAGCACGATACAGTTTCGTAATTTCTCCGTGTCCCACAGGATGGTCTTGAGCGTAGTAAATGCTATATAACACATTCTCCATCAGGACTTTCTCTTCAACAAGTTATCCACTGTTCACTGATGCTACTCTGGCTTAGCCAATATGTGGTTTGGAAGCGGTTTTACGTGCTCGACGTGCCGAGGGAGTTGATGTCAAGGGTAGTGATAGTAAGGGTAATGGGATGGCTTTTGTCTTGCTCTTTTCACTTCTGCTATCCCTTCTTTCTTTTTCCATTCTGTTGAAGAGAGAGGTGACATCATCTTTTTACCCAAGGTTTGAGTTCTTCTCGTTGGGGTGTGGAGGAAGAGGACAATAAGAATGTTGGAATGTTACTAGGGATGAGAGGCGCTGACAGCATTTAAAAGGCTTCTAGTACTTGTTCTGGCTCTGGAATCCGTGGGTTTGCCTCTGTCTTGGTGACTGGTGTCGATAGCGATGGACTATTCATCATGGCCATGTAATCGGTGGAAATGTTTCATATAAAGCTGTCAGATGAGGATTGTGATTTAAATGAGGGTTATGTTGTTGTCGCCAACGATGAAATTTCTATCTATAATATGTAAGGGACTAAAGTCAGTGTTTGTTCTTCCATCAGAATTCAGAGTATAGGTCTGGAATCTTTTCACCCCAGATGTCCCTTTTATATTGAGTCCTCCCAGCATTGTTTCAGCTTTTCCGTTGACAATGGGTCATATAAGGCGTACAAATACTCATCGTTGTACCAGCATCTTTATCTTTTGACGTTTGGGGATTTTCTCTTGAACCATTTTGCGATGAACATGTTGATGCTTTACGAACCGTTCGTTCTGGTGTTTAGAGAACGGTGTTGTTACTTTGAAGACCTTCAGACAACATTCGTACACGGTATCAATGATGTCTTTGGACGCTGTTTGAATGGGTGGAGGGGCTTTGGGCAGAACGGACAGCAATTTTCGATGTTGTGGCTAAGCGAGGAGAAAGTCCTTTCCTTTTCTTTGCGTTTCTTTGCAAGGGAATGGTGTTGGTTGGCACTTCTTTCAGGTGACATTTGTTTTGGTTCAGAAGCAAAATTACACTGAAGTCGAAGACGTGACACGCATCCTGTTATCTCAAGTTTTGTCTGCTTGTAATATACCAGTAATATTTTTGAGAAGCTGTGGTAACAAAAGTCAAAATATCCTCTTTGCAACCACCACTTTTTTTTTGCACGACTGGGTCTTTTCTTGGGTGAACGATGTTGGGCTAAACGATTTTTTCGGATGTTGGGTCAAACGACGAGACTGACCTTTTCCTTTTCCTTTTTGAACAGGAGAACGGTGATGATGGTGTGTCCAGTTTTGCTGGGTTACATCTTTTTTGCGTTAAGGAGAACAAAACACTGATACCTTCCGCCGGTCACATTACTTTTTATAGTGGAATGAGACAAAGATGAGGGGATGGGGTCACCAGTGGAGACACGGGTTTCCATTTTTCATCAAATTAGGAAAGACGTTTGTCAAATTATGTTTGGCTTGGATCACTAGCAACGGTGAAGTTGCAGTGCCTCTCTTGTGAGTAGAAGCTGTTTTCTGTGGACTTTTCTTAGGGAATTTTCTTTTTCTGGGGATGAGACCTGGTCATAACTCCACTGCTCATTTTATTATGGGTACGTTTGTGAACGAGAGTGGATTTGTTTTCTTGGCGGTGAATTTTTGCGCATTATGGTGCCATTTTAAGAGGGAGCGAAAGATGACACCTAGAGAAACACAATATCGACGTTTTGAAATGATTTGCTTTCTAGTTTGAGTGTCCATGCGAAGATCTGCCAGATGCGTCAAGGCTACTTTACTTCTGTCAAACAAGTGTTTTGTTTGATGTGGGATGTGAATGATGCCTTGAAGTAATTGACATCCCGTCGCCTTAAACAATCGTGAAACTTCTTCGAGACTGGCTGCTTAGAAACGAGTACGTTGACATGGGTAACAGCAGGGTTTGACGCTGAGGATGAAAACCAGTAAAGAGTCTATGATAACTAGTGGCATCGCTTTCGCATCCGTCAGAACACACATATCATCTTAATCCACTTGAGAGTGAATGAATATGAACTGTGTCTGTCTGAAAGGATTCATCTTCCTCGCTTGGTGTCTATAGATACAATTAACTATTGGCCTTAGGCGTTTCCCATTTGTTTATGAAGCCCGATAGCGGCATGTCCGTACGGTAAATTGAAGTGATTGGGAAGGAGCTCTCGCTTCTGGTACACGATTTGATACAGTTTTTTTAAGGGTCAACGGACAATTGTATGTGTGGGTAAACGTACAGTCTTGTTTAGTTCGTAAGTGGTCACTTTAAAATGTTAATCCTCTCCAGCATGCTAGGCTTCTTTCAACACGACACGGTTCAAAAACTTGAATGGGGCGATTATTTAAAGTCAATCATTTGACCTTTAAGCTCGGTGTGTTCGTTGGTCAAGGCTGCTGAAAGGTTTTCTTCGATTTCATGGTGACAGTAGCCAAGGCGATCAATGTAGATGCAACTGTCCGTGTCAAAAGACGGGACACGATCTCCTAACAGGTATAAGGCTTCGTACAGTCTTAAACGAGAATGGGCTGTCATGTCGGCCGGAATAATGACAGGTCGTCTTTGTAATTGACTACATCTAGTCTTCACGAAAGAATTATACGTGTTTCATGTATTTTATTTCGTGAATCACCTGGAAGTAGCGGGAAGGTTCAGTCATATACTCAGTCGTAGGTAACCATGGTTGTTGTTAAAGCAATTAAACATCACTTTGGCAAACGATCGCTTCTTTCGTTTCTCTCGATGTGATCTAAAATGAAGCCATTCTGTTGAAAGTATTTATCTTTTAATTTATTTTGATCTTCGCGGAATTGACACCAGGAAGGAAAGCTACTAGCGTCTTGTTTCAGTTTCACAAAGGCATCCACGTAATCTGGGAAAATTCGGATGCTAACAAGTGGTGTAAAAATGGTGATATGTACATAATATTTTCTGATCAAATCCTGTTTGGAGACATGTAAATCCACATGCAATGTTACATTTGTATATTTGAGTTTTCTGATATATATTGATGTTACCAAATACTGGCACGTGTCTAATTATACGCGGTTTATTTTCAAAATGATCTGCATACTGCAAAATTGAACATTTTATTGACCAGGTAACATCTCACCAACAAACCATCCATCAGTAACGACGCATATTTGGGATCTGTTTAATTTAACTTTGTTGGCATACATTAATTCCATTTTTTTAAGAGATGTAGATGAAACTGATAATACAGTAATATTTTCAATAAATGGATGAGTTTGAATATGAATAGATTATATGTGTATTACATGATGTTTGATCATGACTATAGTCAATTTATACTACGATATCTCTCCTATGATAAGCATATACGCAAATGTATGCCTCCCACATGACCTTCACCCAACCATCCCAAATGTTATGAATCAACCAGGGAGTGATGTGTTACCAAGATACACTCGGGAAGGCATTTAACAACATGATTATCCGTTCCGCAATCTCACCATGCAAGCTTCATCAAAGAACAATATAACCAAACAAAAGGTTTGATTTCCAATGGGGATGGGTCAAATTGCTAAGCGCAATTGCTTTGAGAACACTGATTCTAAGGGTAAAATATTATCCTCTTCGGTCTTGATTAAATTGTTGTCAAAAACGAAATAAACTCAATCTGCTTTGTTTTTTAAGGTACCAAAAAAGCAAGTATAAATTACAACACCAAAAACAAAAGAATTTAGATGTCCAAATATACAGCAATTCGTTGTGCATCTACTGTTCCAAATTTTGACCTTTTTTGGTGATGTTAAGTGAGAGCAAAAGCCCGGCACCACTTGTATATGTTCGCCGAGCATATTATCTTGTAACCCGGTTTAGAGTTAACATTACTGGTTCAGTATCATAGCTTGAGTAAGTATATTTCCCAGAATTATACTTATTATGTGAGAAAATTATTTTCTCATATATGCTGGGTTAAGCATCGTTTGTTTATTCAGGTAAAATATACGTAAACTATATTGTAAGCAACCGTAATAGAAATTAGCTCAATCGGTGCAAAATGGAGTGACAGTAGAATGCTATTGTAAACCACATAGCCTAACACTTTAACATGTTGTCTCAAGTGTGAAATTTCGTTTTAGTGTTTCAAACAGAATCCTTCGTAAAGTGCATATATGCTTTGCACATTATGTATATGTAAACGCTCAGTTTTGAAATGGAGGTAGCTTTGACTTAGCAACAAATGTGTATAGAATAGATGAATGCATATTTCTTGCTAGAACAATTACTCATTTGAAGGAATGTACATTTATTGATGTGGTTATTGGCAAAGACCAATTGCATCGTCAATTCAACTGTATTATACTTATAGCCCTTTATCAGTAGCCAATTGTGTAATACTCATACCTGATTCACATAAGATAAAACAGCATGAAAATTCTACCCCATTATCAGTAGATAATAGCTTGATGCGATAAATATCACCATGAGACTTAATTATTTATCGAAACCGTTCACATACTGAATTGAGACCAACATAATTTGTTTATTATTCCTCTCGTCGATATTCTGGGTATCCATGTATTGACTTAGAGAGAGATAAATAGATAGATTGATAGATTATATAAAATGCTAAATGTTCATATATACGATCGGAGACACGTTCCTTATCAAAAACTTCATACGATATACTTTATTAATTTGATTTGTTGTAGCAAAGCATGTTGTGCTTCAGTTGCGGACATCAATGATTACAACGTATGTTTTTGACAAAAAATCTTGATTGTTATATTATTTACTGCAGATGTTCGTCCTCAACGGATGAGTTAACTTTGTAATTTACTTGTATTGATACTGTACAATACTTAAGAATAAACAACACACTGCAAGCACAATTATCCTTTCATAGTCCAACCCAAAAAAGTGGGCGACCTTTGCCTTCCATGAGTATACAGATCAATATTAGAACTTTGAGGGCAATATAGAGTATATAATATAATGTCTACCAATTTGAATAAACACGGTGACAATAATGATTGCCACGGGATAAGACAGGATAAGAAATAACAAAGGGTCAGACTAAAGCAGTAAAACTAGTCGTACCAATTCCCCATTACAATACATGATCACAAACATCAACATGACCTTATCTTAGGACCGGGACGGTACTTTTCGTGCTATTCGGATTTAAATCGGCTACAAAACAAGTATTGAGGTATTCTGGCATTTATGAAATTAATCAAAAGCAGAGATTCAAAATAATTTGATAAATGGAGACACGATTTTTTGTCATTTTGTACCCAACAACAAAGTATTGTGTTATTATACATATAGTCGAATATACATATATATATATATATATATATATATTACAACACATTTGGAAGGAAAAAATCATTTTTGAAACACATTAAAATACCACATTACAAGTAAGTTAGAAACTTTAAAGTCAGGTGCATATTGATCAGTTCTTGTTCATGTTCTCTTGATGTTCTTGCCAGATATGAGAGCTATTATTGGTTTTAACAAATTAATTTTCACATACATTTGGACTTATTCACAGGAATTAACATCTAATAAAAGTGTACATTTGTTTGTTGTAGTTATAATTTGTTAGTTTTTCTTCATTTTCAGTGATACATTTTAGGCATCTAGTACGAATTATCGAACCGATTATTGTTATTATTGTTAATATTATTATTATTATTATCATTATTATTATTATCATTATTATTGAACTGAAATAAATATTGGCAAAGTCGCGATAACAGCTAGAATTATTTCGCGTCTGAACGCATTGATCTGATTATCTGCCGTGATCTGTTCAAAGACCTTAGGAATGCACATCCTTTATGATAATGTAACAGCAGCATTTGGTTACTTGTTCTAATCAGTTCTGATTCCTCTTCATATATGTCTGTACTATGCCTTTCTTTTGTACCTCTAATGTTTACATGTTTTAATTCATGTCATATTTACATACATCTTAAATGATGGAATGGGCAAAAAAACATGAACACGAATACTACTACTAAATGCTAATAAAAATAATCTGTATTCGTTTAATGTTTCATTTGACAGTTCATATTTTTGACTTAATGAGTTATGTGGGTGACAACCGTCGAAGAGCTCATGACCTCTCCGTCACCGTTTATGCAGGCATATTTATCTTTGTAATTACTTATGCTTCCAGTGTTTATCGGGGTCAACAAATGGACAATACTAAATAGGTGTAGAATACTGGTTCACATGTATTTATCCATCGGATACCCTTGTTCGAGTATCAAACTGTGTATATATAGAAATACTCCGCCTGGAGAAAATTAAGATTTATTAGGTTGCGTTCTTAAAAGGAAGAGGGTCAAGTCTTAAACATCATCATGGAGATCAGGAACATGTTCTTATTTTTTGGCTCTGTAGTTATTACAGTGATCTCCGTGCTCACGATGGACATTGAAGAAACTTGCTTCGTGGCACCATCGGATCCAATACGTTTAGCTAAACACTATGTGAAGATATTGCAGTCAGAACTAGAAAGCGGGTACTGGATGAAAGCTTGATAATGTTATTGGTCAACGTCATGAAAATGTTGTATATGGAATCGAGAATGATGAGGCAAATCTCTTATTAAATATTTATTGTACGGATCATGTACACAAGGATATAAAACCACCTTGCATTATTTCGATATTTAATATTTTCAGGCGTTTGGCTAATTTTTGTCGATAACAGCCATATGTTTGTCAATGATTTAAAGTATCAAACATTGCTTTATTTACCTATATAACAGGAGCCGTGTATCATATAGAGCAACACTCTTTCTTCACTCTATACATCATATTTCCATGATTTGTGTTTACTATTTTCAGTGTAAATGTTGCTTCAGGGACATGTAATACAAACATGTTGCTCACAAAACTGAATGCTGCACAGAGCACACTGAGGGCCTTTGAATTTGAATTAACAGGTATGCAACCATCTAGTCTTTTGCTGGATCTATATGTATGACCATCATCACGTCTTCTACACTAAGGCATATATAACAAATACTGTAACCACTACTATAAGTGCTACCGATGAACCAAATAATACTACTACAACTATCACTGCTATTATGAAGGTTATAATACTATAAATAGTGTCGTCATTATAATTATTATTATTATTATTATTATTATTATTATTATTATTATTATGGCTGTTGTTTTTGTCTCCTGCAATTATTAACATATGATCATTTCAAAGTAGACAGCAATCAAATATAACAGAAAATAAACACAAACATGTGCAGAAAAAAACAGCAGGATTGAAACTAATTTGAAGAACACAAGTCTGCCAGAGGCGATTCAAGATTGAATAAACAATGACGATATGCTATCCATGATGGATGAAGATTTGAAAACTAGAGAAACGTTTCAAGCATTATTATATGTGCCAGCGTTGGAATAAATGTATACAGACGGTGTAATGTTTAGTTGTTACAAGAGCAATTAGCATCAAAATAAATGCATTTAGAAAGTGTCTGGCCGACTCAGGTTTTGCTGACAAATTCCTATTGCGTTGCTTGATAAATCAGATGTCAGCCAATGTAATCGATCGATCTTGTTTGAACGATAAGGACTGAAAACTAGATTGGAAAATAATGTAAGTTTTGTTGTATCAACCTTATCTCGAAAGGGTGACTATACATAACGGCATGAATATATTTTTGGTAAACCACACTTCTATTTAGTCATATTGCATTATTTCGAAATTTCAATTATTTTCTCACAGGTTTTGAAAATTTCAAAACATTAATGGCAAAATGATTGAGTTATAAAGAATGTCAATACATTTCGATAAAGATATCCTCTTAAATGGAGTAAATTTTGCAAAAATAATATTTCGTTGCAGACTGCTTCATAAACAGCCAATAATACACAGGAATGCGAAACTGTACGGAGTCTGGGCGGCAGTGTATGAATTGGAACAGTATGGTAATATATAGTCTCATTACCATTATAGCCAATATCACTAAATGTAGAAACTATTATATTATATCTAGTTACTGAGTCTGCCCTAGTTAGGAAATTACCGCTTGACGGTACTAGCGAAATACAGTATTACCGTGGTCTCAAGGTATTCAAGGGCTCACGTGTATCAGGGATTGATTCCGATAAATGCAATAAACTTACAACGAACAGTGCAAAACTAGTGTCTAACTAGACTCAGCACTTTCGAATTTTAATGAAATGAGTCTTTGTCAAAAGCAAACGACAAACAAATAAAACACTTTAGCCGTTGTGTTTGCTAACGATTACATGTCTATTTCTAACAGAATTAAACGTTTAAATGTATTATGTTTGAAATAGTTTATTTCAACTTGTTGCAGCTGCTGGAAAATATTTGTATTATATATGTTAGATACTAACTTTGCACTGTTCGTTGTCAGCTCATTGCATTTAGGTATATATATATATATATATATATATATATATATATATATATATATATATATATATATATATATATATTTGAGGCAGTCATTACATTACCTCATGAGATCATTCTTCTCATCTAACGATTTAGTTTCACTGGATGCTTTTAAAATTACATATGCAATTAAATATGCATGGGCGTTTGGGTTGTGTGTATAAGTTTGATGCAATGGTTAGCACTGATCATGATCGATTAATTAAAAATCAAATTTAGCATATGTTGGAAGATAATTTCTCGGTAGTTTTTTTTATATATTTTTTTTGAAGAAAAAAGAAAGCGCGTACCCAAACTATATTTCTTTATGTCGGAAATAAAAATCTTGACATATTCCGATTACGTGATAATATATATATATATATATATATATATATATATATATATATATATATATATATATATATATATATATATATATATATATATATATATATATATATATATATATATATATATATATATATACTATTATTTAAGGTGGGTCGTGGGCAGTTTTGTCGTCCTCAGACGGTTTCGTGGGCAGATAAAAGTTCGTGGGCAGATTTCCATCTGCCCACGAAGCACGTCGTCCTTTTCTGCACTCTTGCCACAAATATCAATAAAATAAATGCATATTTACGCTGCTGAATGTTAAATATTCGATAAATATTCATCTGCAAAATAAATAATTGCCTTTTTACCTATTTATTTCCATTTTTTCATTAATGAATTGAATTGAATAGCACAACTTGAGTTACCTCCCATTATGTACTAGTATATATTGCACCTTAAAAATAGATTGACCCGGAAGTAGTATGTTTCAAATTTACTGCCCATGATGACAGGGGGTCGTTACAAAGAAAATCAAGGGATGGGGTTCTAACCTGTAACAATATAATATGTTAATAGTGTTACAGGTTAGAACCCAAATCCGTTGATTTTCTTTGTAACGAGCCACTATGCCCGTGATTATTATTGTGAGAGATCAAAACTGCCCGGGAACCAGGATGTGGAGTGAATAATCTGCCAATGTCGCCAACAAGCACCATACATATATACTATTTATTTTGATATCTAAGAAGTTTTCAATAATGCTAATTAGTAACATTATAATGAGTGAGCTGTTATATGTCTTTCGAAATACCTCTATTCACTATTGCTGGTCTTGAGCCCAAACTAAGAGGATTGTGGCTGTCATTAGAAATACAAGTGATACCATTTATTTAAATCCAGGCTTAGTAAGTTCATAACTTCACTTAAGTTCATATTATATGCTGCTGCATTTTCTTCTCTCAGTCTACCATTAACAACGAGAACAAAAGAAAAATGGTGTTTACTCAGAATTTGTTCCTATATTTATCAAAAAATTTGTTTTGGAACAGATATTTTGTTGGAAAAGCTGAAAGAATAAAATTGGGGGAAAATCATGATGGTATAATAATACAATTGCTTACTTATAATAAAAGAATACTGGATTTAGTGTACAACATCCTTGCAATAATTAAATGGCATTGTGAATATGCAGAACCCCAATTCTTTAATGTACATGTACTGTTTAAGGTACAAAACTGTTTTGCATACTTCATAACTTATTTCTCTAATAGTGCAAATAATAGGAGACAGAAGACATTTAGAAAGAATTAATTTGTCAAAATAAGTTAAATATCAAGATTAGTTTAATGGACGTTTGAAAATTTACTATTAAAGTAAAATTGCCTATTTTTGAGAGAAAAATCCTAATAGTAATACACGTAATTTTATTTAAATTAGCAGTAATGTAGAGGATGCTGATTTATTTATGAAATATACCATAAACGTGTGTTTCATGTTCATTACTCCAAAGTAAAATACCCAAGAACCACCTCAGAAAATCAGTAATGACATATTCACGTAAAACACAAAACACAATTCTAAAAAGGTGATGGAGATGCAGTTATCAGCTGTGAGTCACATAGCTAACACATGTTGAGTAGCAGACTGGATGATTGGTATGGAACGAATTGTATTTGCCTTGTCAGAATAGTTGGTAAAGATTTTAAGAGGACTTCCTGGTTGGAAAAAAGTGAATTGGAGAAATGTATTATTTTTTTCATCGTATGTGTCCTTGTTTCACTTCATTAATAATAATGATATGACTTTTGACAAATCTTTTTGTCCGAGTGACTCAATGCTGATAAGTGTAAAAAAATGTCGAGGCTGCGACAGATGTGTCCTCTGTAGAAATGGGTGTTTATTAAACTAAGTCAAAATTAGGTAGTGTAAAAATAGGAAGTGGAACAATACACAATATGGAAAACGCTCGCTGTGGAAGACATTGGGCGGACATACAGACACATCAAGATGTATTTAATAAGATTCATACACATATTATATACTGTTGTATAGCTCTCCTTGTATGCTTCAGATTTATACTATAAACATTGAAGTTTGTGATACCGAGACAAACGGCAATGGAAGATGCACGTATCAAGGTTATGAAGATTGTTAAATTCACAAGCGATACAGAGTCAAATATACCAAAACTTTCATATTGCATTTTCTTACATTTCTACTATCACAGATCGATTTAGACTGATGCGAAACCTATCAATTTATATCAAATTTGTCAAAATCGGGGTTTATTTACTATTGTTATGAGTTATTCACCTGTATGGAAAACGATCGTATAGGAAGACATTAGGCGAAATGACAGACAAAGGAAGATATACTTAATAAGATACATACACATACTATTTACAGTTGTACGGCTTTAATTATATGCTTTAGATATATAGCAATAGCATCGAAATATGTAGTACGATCGCAAAACGGCAATGGTAGATTCACGTAGCAAGGATATGCAGATCGGTAAAGTCGCACCCGATATTCAGTAAAAAGAACAAAACCTTCTATTTTGCATTTTCACACATGTCTATTGGCACAGATCGATTTAGTATGATTAGAAACATATCAATTAAAATCAAATTTGTCATCTGATATCAAATGTGTCAAAACCGTTGTTTTTGCGATTGTTATGACTTATTCGCCCATATGAAAAACTTTCGTATAGGTCGGATCTAGGCGCACGGACAGACAAATAAAGACGTGCTTATTAAGATATATACACACATTTTATAATATTGTATAGTTTTAATTCTATACTTCAGATCTCTAATATTAGCATCGAAGTATGTGCTACAATCACAAAACGGGAAGGGTGTATTAAAGTAGCAAGCATATGAAGATCGGTAAAGTCGCACCCGATATTCCGTAAAAAGTGGAACTTTTTTATTTTGTATTTTCACACACGTCTATTGGCACAAATCGATTTAGGCAGATGAGAACCTATATATTAATATGAAATTTGTCAAAAGCTGTGTTTGTTTACTATTGGTATAAATTATTCACCTATATGGAAACCGTTCGGATAGGAAGGCATCGGGTGCACAAACAGACATATGAAACCGTACTTAATAAGATACATACACATATTATTTAATGTTGTACATCTTAAATTATATGCTTCAAATCTATAGTATTAGCATCCAAGTATGTGCTACTATCGCAAAACGGGAAGGGTAGATGCACATATCAAGGATATGAAGATCGGTAAAGTCGCAAGCAATAATGAGTCATAAATACCAACTTTTTTATTATTAATTTTCTCGACTTTTTTTGGCACAGATCGATTTAAACTGATGAGAAACCTATACATTGATATTATATATGTCGAAATATATGGTTGTTTAAGATTGGTACAACTAATTTACCTATATGGAAAATCTTTGTGTTGGAAGGTATTTGGCGCACGGAAAGACAAATGAAGACGTACTTAATAATATATGTAAACATGTTATATGCTGTTGTTTAGCTTTAATTTTATGCTTGAAATCAGTAGTATTAGCATCGAAGTATGTTGTAACCCCTCTCCCCTTAGTACGCTACTGCAAGCAGACTTTGTTAAATGCTAAGAGACACTAATTGCTCGAAAATTATAATTTAAAAATATTTATGTATTTATGGCCTCGTATATTATAACCTTATAATGCGCCTTCATTTTCCATCAGGTAGGTCTCCAGGTCGAGTTGTCATGAAAAACAGGAACCAGTATCGTACATTCTTTACTAAGCGACCTCTCCGATGGTGCAATGTGTCTATAGAGCGTCCGCCTCGGATGCGAGGGGTCGCGTATTCAAACCCCGGCCGAATCATACTAAAGACATAAAAATGGTACTAGCAGCTGCCTCTTTTGGTGCCGATCATTAAGAGGTTAGTGTTCGGATTAGTCGGCCTGGTGTCAGGATAGTGTGACTGGGTGGGACAAGTTTGTCTTATGTCCGCTAAAATGCAAAAGCCTACTGAACCAAGTCGAACAGGTTACGTATTATACAACTTATTTTCGAGGTTTCAGCGCCCCCCCCCCTTAAATGCGTACATATATTATCAGTATACCTCCATGCTCAAGCCTATGCATTTGGGTTACCCCCCCCCCATGCGTACATACTAAATGGACGGCCCCTAACCATTCATGAGATGGTATTGATTCAAATTTACGAGTGCGATTGTGATGTACGCATTTCCCTACACAAACACGGGATGGTATTATTCAACCGTACATGTCCACAAAACTATATATATTTATAGATATATGTATACAACCATGGTACATCAATTAGGTATCTAATTACATAATGACAGTGTAGTGGTTAGCAAATTTGAGAAATATACTTTTTTATTCAGACACCATGCCAAAAGGAAAGAACTAACTTACAGTTTACGCTGAACTAAATTAAATTTACTATTTTTGTTTCCAGCATGGTCGGAATATGTTTACATGTTTCATATTAGGAAACAATTTGCATTATGGCCAAGTATATCTAAGAAAGAAATAAGATGTTCTTACAAACTCTTATTTTGTTGGTGTATTGGTTACCTCTCAACATATGAACCATTCTTTGCCATCTCACGATTATAATCCGTATGTACTTAAGCGTTGTCTCATTTGTAGTGTTAATTTTTAAATGTATACTTTGCTTGTAAAATGATCCCACTTTATATGAATGTACAAACACCGCAATCGTGATGTGCTTACAGGAATACATTCTTCTGAGTTCTACTGAAGTCAGTTATTCAGTATAATTTGTAAAACGATATGGACTGATTGATAAAAGTGACTGTTTTCTTTACTTTGGTTTGTCGCAATATTTTTCTAACACAGTACTAATATACACTGGTCACACATGACGCCCCAAAGAAGCAGTTGTAGTTAATTCTTTTTTACCTGTAGTAATGGGATTTTTACAATATATGGCTGTGGCAGATGTACGTCGATTATCAGACAATGGTCGGCTTTTGCACTATTCGCTTATTTCCCTACTTCGAGTGCGGACTGATTGACCGTTAAGCAAAATCTCAATTAATCTCTGCGATTTATGTGCAACGTACGATATTGTCCCCAGTGTTTATTTAATTCCATCATCGTTTAACAAAACTTCTTTTCTTATCCTCTCTAAATCAACTTTTGTTGACCAAAGACAATACATTTTATAAGCAAGGCAGAACGCAAAATCACATTACCCATCCACGAGTACAATGAAAATATGTAAACAAAAATAGTTAATAAAATTCCAAGGTATGTATAATATTGTAATATATTTTGGAGTATGCGCATTTGTTTACCGCTCTCCATTTTAAGGATTCCTTATATACTTGCTTGAATATGGGAAGTCGGTGCTGGGATTATAGTCTTTAGACCAAAATAATTAGCCAATTACTAGGGGCAAACGTTACGGAGTGAAGTGTAAGTGAGTTTCAAGATGACATGGTTTACTTTTGGTGAATTCAGGTAAGAGCCGCATGAGTATCCCTGTCACTCAGTAGTCCCTATTCAAATCTAATTGCGTGAATTGATCGTGTGACTCCAGGTGCAGTATTTATGACTGGAGATTGGTAAATTATACAATGGAATCAACAGAAAAGGACTGTTCCGCCGTCGGCGGGCGCCATTTATTGTTGCTGTGGTGGTAAATATGTTACAAAGTTACAGGCGAAATGAAGCTAAAAATCATGATTTAAAAGGCCTAAGGTGGCGTAGTAAAAACGGTTCCCTGTATTAGGTTGTTGAGTTGTATAGTTTCACGGCGTGAAATACTGGCGGTAAGTTACGGAAAGTTAACGAAGAGAAGCTTTGCAGTTGTGACATTGACATACAATTGGGAAGTTGGGATTTATGGTCATGTATTAATTAGAGTAACATTACTGATAGATTGGACGCGTTGGACTTTCCAGTTTGCAGAAGTAGTTGTACAGGATTCCTTTGAATCGGGGAAACCTATGACTCGTAGCGGGATTCGCGCAAGGGCTTGACATCGCTCGGTCAAGAAACCCATTTGGTTGATACAATATTTCTTGCGTGAGCATAATGCAAATGTGTATATTGGCTTGCACTGTTTGCAGCTATGATGTACGATGTTAAGATCTCAGTCGGTCAGGATATTCTTTAACAACGGTATCTTTTATCCTAACACGTCTTTCAATACGGTACCATTTACCCCTTGCAATAAAGTATATCAGTTGGAGGTTGAGGATGAACTAATCGATATTGAATTTCTCTAAGTACTGTTTGGTCAATGTTCGGATCTCATTATCTTGTTATTGCAAAAAATATATATTGGTTATAATCAATTACACCTTTAGTTTTATGATTATTTAGACATTCTATATAAATCCAGCATGGTATCAGTTAATATTTCGACGATATTGTTATATGTGACCAGTACATTTGAACATGTATGATTATAAACAGTAAAATTAGGCATTTAAACTGTAGGAAAAAAAATTCTACTGAAAAATGTTTCATCAGCATAAAAAACTAAGGCTTGTCAAATCCGAGACTAGCAATATTTTATAGTACCTATATTTGCTCTTTTCAGGCCAAGTTCTCACGTAATGGCTTGTTTTAGTAGATTGCTTGTTTTTGTGTGGGGTTTTTTTTTGGTGCTCCCACACAAAATGCGCATGCGCGGAATTTATTTTCCGTTGCCATGACGTATAAAAGTTACCGGCCATGCACCAACATTTTTCTTTATACATCAGATTTGCATAACATGATTAAAAGTAGTTATACTTGAACAAAAAGAACCAAAAAAAACCTATAAAGTGTACAGAAAAAATAATTTAATTTCTCGAAATAAAAGTATACATCACTGTTACTTAGATACGATTTTCCACCTATAGAGGACGCCAGCAGGAAATGACGTACCTTTATCCCCACAAGACGAAGTACTGGTGGGGGGGGGGGGGCGGCACCAGACAGAGCCCCCACCCCACTTTTCCAAAAAATTATAGTGTTTTATGTGTATTTATCCCCCCCCATGTGTTGTATGTTTTATATTATGCAAAAGAATTTATGTCAAAAAAATTTAATTCTCCTTTTTAACGGGGTATTTCTTTTAAAACCTAGTTTTATCTATAGGGTTGTTTTTCCGAATAGGTTTCCATCTTTCCATCACCTGACTTGAAATCCCTTCCCTATACTCTTGGTTGACCTTGGCTAGAGGTCGCCTATATCCCGTGTGTGCTATATATATATATATGCTATAGTTTGTGTATGCTATATTTTGCTTCCATGTTGGGATAGCCTTTATTTTTTCCCAAATCTCCCCAGTAATCTTAGGACCTTATAATCGGATCAAGAAAAGGTTTATTTTTATTTATTTAATATATTTTTGAATTTTGGCTAAGTAACGGTGCATTATAATTTAGTTAAGAAAAAAAACTTAATGTGTTCTGTGTGCAAATATATTGTGTCATTATTCACATATTGGATTTGTAAATTGAAATCCGCTGTACTCGAGTTGGAGTCCATACACTTTTTTATTTGCTTGTATTTCTCCCACCTAGAGTTAGGCCGTCTCAAATTATTTTTTGGATTTCTGCCAAAATCTCTAACAATGGTTGTTCTTCCCACACACACACACACACACACATACACACACACAGTGGGGATTTACCGTGCAGTGCGAGAGCTGCACATTTTGAGCAAATAGAATTAGAAGAGAGACTTATTAGATCCTTTGTTTTCGTGTATGTATGTAAAGTTTCCTATATGAGGTGTTTTTCCCCGACTCTTTCATAGCCCCATGACGTCATTATCTCGTTCTTTTCCCATATAGTTTCTCTGTCCCGATAATTAGGATTTGTGATAGTTTACGTAATATAATTAAAGTCTATTTAATTATTTAATTTTAATTGTAATGGATAATAAAAAGAAACTGAAGCTGTTTAGGAAAATTTATAAGAATCTAAAAGGGTGGCGGCTACAGCAGATTCCAATCCGGGGTGGGGGTATGAGGGCAAGGGTTCACTTTGTGATGGTCCCCTTTAAGGGGAGATTATCCATTGCCCCATCTCCCTCCCCTTCTTTTCACCCTTTGCAGCCCCGTCCCTCCCATTCACAAATCTTCCTAGAAGTTCTTTTTTCTAATTAATTTGAAAGGATTACAAAAAAATTGGCCTATTCATTTTTTTATGTTTATGACTTGGTCACACGCCATCATGGTTTTAGTTATGTTATCTGTTATTTTTCCTATTAAAGTTTTGTTAAAGTTGCCGTCTTGATATAAAACTTGGTTTCTTCTGTATTTTTATTTCTTGGATATCTCCATAATTAATTGTATCCTGTCTTGTTTCCTAAACTCGCACTGTGCCATCGCATGATATTTTGTGAAGTTCGCACATTTGCACATGAGATAATTTACATGTATGCATATGTCGTGTAGATATTTGAATATCAAGCTTTGTATTTTTGGAGAGCCGATGTTGGTCCAGTACCTCTAAGGTCTGTCCCAATTAACCGAGATATTTCCTCCTCTACTTTATTTTTAATTTTAGAGGTTAAATTTTCCCTTATCCAATTATATGTTTCCTTAGTTTCAATTCCCCAAAGTTCCTCATTTTCCCTATATTTACATAAAAGTTCCTTTATACTTCTAAAGGTCCTTGTTGTTTCTAGTCTTTTTACCAGTTTATTATTTTTGTAGATGTCACTTATGTTTTTCATGCTAAAACTAAACCAGTAAATGTATAAAGCTTCCTAAGGGGTTTTGGGTTGGATATTTACTTCTTTTACATTATAAATTAAATACTAGAGAGGAGGCATACTTCGAATCAGGAGAAACACAAATAAATAAAGAAAGAAAGTGCGGACCCTGACTCGAATACAGCCTACCTCATTTTGAAAATAGACTTTAATGTGAGAAACACCACACCATAGTCAATCACATAAAACAAAAGGTTTTATTTTAATTTCAAATGGTAGTATACCGTTCATCTCGCCGGAATTCTAAATTGCAAATTAATTCAAAAGCAACTAAATTTATACCAGGACAAACAAATAAATTTGAAAAGTCCATAGAAAAATATATATTAAGACAACAGAGACAAATTTGACATAGTATTGCTGTCCCTACACACAGACTATATAGCATACACACACCATAGCATTGATATACATAGCATACACGGAACATAGAAAATTCTTGACAAAGATCACTAAAAATCAAGGATATGAAATCTGAAAATGGGAATAAGACCCATGTTTCAGACTACTACCCTTTAGAAAACACTAGGACTAATTATAAACTAAAAGTTTGATCAAAATTCCTTTTTTAAACTTTAAACAAGCACACACATCTTGGGGTATACAAGAGTACATGAAAACACTTTATTTTTTATGTGGTGGGGGTCATCTGTCTGGTGCCCCCCCCCCCCATGATACTTTCGTAACTCATACCTGCGAAAGATTATCATTTGCACTCACATTCTATGTTCTTTAAAATAATGATTTTTTTTTTATTTGCGAGATATCGTCGTATAGTTAACCTGGATACAATATAATCTTGGTCCGTTTGCACCTTGAAACTTATCATGCGTGAATGGCAGGCGCCTTCAAGCAATCTGGTGATATTTTCGTCTCTTTTGCGATATTTTTTTTATCTGACATTAGCGATACACACACAGTAAGGATGCATACGCATGCCGGCATCCGCTACATTTACGGAGTTCGTTGATATATTTTGTTCTGTAAATTTCGCATGATGAAAAAAGAAGGAATACATTATAACAATGCAAGGTTAGTTTCTTTTATTTTATTTTCAATCAAGTGTTTGTTTATTGTACCGTGCCGGGGCGGGGTGGGATGGGGGGGGGGGGGCACAAATTCAACACAAAATTAGTTCCTTTCTTATCTGCATGGAATAATGGAGCAAATATGATTGACGATATTGACTGGTAATAACAAGCTTTCAATTTACGCGCGCACACACGAAGACAACTTGAAAAATAGAAACAAACAATAAAATTAACTGGTAACTTCGCACTTGCTCAAGGCTTTGTAGTTACAATGGGGGGGGGTCTGTACTATTATCTGGTTAGGCATGACTATTTCGCAGAAATACAAACAAATCTTTTGAGATGAGCATAAAATACAATTATTTCTTTTCCTCCATACATTTACGATGCTCTCAAAGGACCCACATATTTAGGTAAAAGTATGACCGTTACCAGGCGTTACCGAGTTGAAAATATGCCGAGTAAACTTACGAATTACGCCACGTACAATGTATAAACAACACTTGGCAACTTTTAATGATAAAAGATGGTGTTTTTATTTATTTACTTATTTATTTAGTTATCAGAACTCTTTCAGAATAACAATGTAACTACCGATTATACAGCTCGCCTCTAAGAAGATTTTCGTAGTTTCCAACTGCCATGCATAAAATAAGTTTATGCCAAGGTGATCGTGACCTACAAAATGTTGGCCATTGTCACAGGGCATAAAATTCATAAAACAATAAAGAACATTCCTTTTTGTTCTACCAAAGCAGCGGAACCATAATGAGTTGATAAAATACAAGGATATTTGTTGTTATTTTGCAAACCATTGCTAATAAAATCAGCTTCAGAAACTATTATTATTGTCCGCCCTAGAGGAAAGATTTTACAAGGTGGAAATCACTGACTGTCAGTATCCCTGGAATGACAACCAGTATGACAACTATAACTAGTTTGTGCATCAGTAAATAATCTTGAGTAGCCACTGCACCTGAAATGCGTGCAGTCCATTCATCGAATACCTCCTATTCATTCATTGTATAATACACATTTTACTTACTAAGAATACCCTATCACAGTATAAATGTTTAGTCATAAATCGGGAAAGTTTACAACTGTATATGCATATTTATTTCTATTTTAACCGTACTGTCATAAAGGTACTTCTGTGGAGGCTAGTGTGTATATGTCATGATGAAAGCTTATGTCATTAATAGTTTTCTTTCTTTGCTCTTTACAAAAAATCAAAATAATAAGACTTTCGTTATCTTTTGTCAGATTTCATATTTTCTTGAGAATTTTTTTAAAAATGTATCTGGAAAGTAAACATAAAAAATACGATAATTTAAAAAATGAAATTTGGGTCTCCATCTAAAGAATTTATATATTCTTAGTTACTACTCAGTAATTTTTAATTATTCATAAATGATTGTAAGATAAATTAGTTTTACAGTGTAAAAGTGCGAGTTTGCTCCATTTACAGAAGGGTTTACTTGCTATTCTCTTTGTATAATTCTCCCAGCTTTAAACTACAGATACAGAACATTACATAAGACAGCGAATTTCAGTCTTAACCTAAAGCTCGAGGCTGGAGAAGAGGTCACTAAATTACCGTTTCCATAGTTACACACTGGTCAGATAGAGCAGTCTCCCGCAGGTATCATTCCCTATAGATGAATTAGAGGCCAAGTAAACTGCCTTCATTTCATGAGCTATACTAGTGTAGTATAGATGAAATAAGTTTTAAATTGCAAAAGTTGTCTCTTTTGTAACCAAAGTGCAAATCAATAAAGAAATATAATGACATGTAAAATTACATGAACAGCAATGAAGGATCTTTTCACGAGAGTCGCAAAAGATTGAAACTATTTAACGAATTTCATAAATTTCATTTTAAATAAACTTAAATGTAAGATTATGTTATGTGTATCACATGACAGAAATGATATTCAATAAAAAGCATAAAAATAGGTTACATAATTGACTTTAAATTACATTCGTCATTACACCTTCAATTCATATGTCGTCATGCCGGCATTTGCTGAGTTACTGGGTGTTATTAAACGTATCATATAGTTACGTATGATACTGGAAAATATCATATGGGTATATTAATCTTAAGAGGAGCAACATTGGCTCAGTGGTTAGCGTCTCAGACCTGCGACCGAAAGGATGCAGGTTCAACCCCTGCCATCGGATCAAATCCTCGACCTTATTGGAAAATAATGAGATAACAAGTACATTCTACAAAGACATGGAACCTATTACCTCCACTGAAACGTACGAAATGATCATCTAAATTTGCAACAAGTGATCAGGAGAAGTGCGACCTGTTGAACTCGGAAGTTTGATATGTTACACGTTTAAAAAATTATGATAAACAGTTACCGCATTTTGAAGTTAGAAATGAAACTTTTATTTCTGCCATCATTATATATAAACAAGAAATTATAGATGTAGTAACTAGTCTTGACCTAAACAAAACCGCTGGAACCAATCCAATAAGTAATAAACTTGTACAAGTATAGTTGAAGAAATGTATGTTCCATTGCAAATACATTTAAATAAATCACTCCCAGCCAGCGTGTTCCTAACACAGTGCAAGCTAGCGTATGACATACCGATGTATAAGAAAGGAGATAAAACACTACCGTCTAAATGCAGACTAATTGTTGAATTCAGCTAAATTATATACACTATTCATAAGTCCAACCTTAGAATATACTTCTGGAGTTTGGGATAATTGTTCTATTGAAGATTCGGAAAGATCAGAATAAAGGGGGGAAAATCAGATGGAAGATGCACGGATCGTTCCAGATCTATACCCATTAATTCTTCTAGATAGTCTCTTTATGCGGAAACTGCTTGGTTTGCACAACGAAGGAAAAGGAAGAGATTATGCATTATGTATTCGATTATAAATACTCAAGTACCTAACTATTTAAACGAACTTCTTCCACAAAGGAGATATGAGGCATCTAATTATCGTCTACGTTACTCTCAAAGTATCACACCAATCTCAACCAAACTTTATATTTTCACACGACCTTTTACCATATACGATTCGTCTTTAGAACTCTCTGCCTGATGATATCCGAAATCCTCCAAATCTTTCTATTTTTAAGAAACGTTTCTCTAATTTAACTAACGGGTCATCACACAAGCAGAAAGACATCTTATTGTAGGTGAGTAGTCACGTCACTTTTCAATGATAAATCTAGACTTAACCAAGAAGTGTATTGAAAGGTAGAGCGAAAGAGCTGGGATCTTTGGCATTAGGTAAGGGGCAATAGACAAAGTGTTCAACTTCTTCATTATCATAAGCACATGCACACGTGAAAGAGTTAACTAAATTCACCATGTAAAGGTCGGATTTCAGGAGACTACCTGCTTGTCTAAGTTTAGTATGTAGGATATTAAGGTGACATTTGTCAGTAGCGTAATTTTAGCGTGATGACCCGTTAGTTGAATTAGAAAAACGTTTCTTAAAAACAGAAAGATTTGGAGGATGAGAAACCTATAAACTAATATCAAATGTGTTAACATCGGTGGTTCTTTACAATTGGCATGACTTATTTGGTTATATACAAACCATCAAAAAACGGCAAGGGTAGAAGCGGGTAGCAAAGATATGAAGATCGGTAAGTCGCAAGCAATACCGAGACAAAAAAGGCAACTTTCAAGGTAGCATTTTCACACATTTATATTGACACGGGTCGTTTTAGACTAATGAGAAACCAATGACTGGATATCAAATAGGTCCAAATCTTTGTAGCTTTTTTTACGATTAACATGACATATTTAGCCTTATAGAAAACGATCATGTTGCAAGGATATAGGCGCACGGACAGAGAAATGAAGATGTACTTAATAAGATACATACACATAATTTTTACTGTTTTATTGCTTAAGTATATGCTTCATATCACTAGTATCAGCATCGAGGTATGTGATACCATCGCAAAACAGCAATACTAGAGGCACGTAACAAGGATATGAAGATTGGTAATGGTAAAGTCGCAAAGGATACTGGGTAAAATATATAAACTTTTCTAGGTTGCATTTTCACACATTTCTGTAGGCATAGATCAATTTAGACTGATGAGAAACCTACCAAATAATACCAGATTTGTCAAAATCTGTGTGTGCTTACGATTGGTATGACTTATTCGACTCTAAGATAAACGTTCGTGTTGTAAAGATCTAGGAGCACTAACATTCAAATGATTATCATCGAATTATATGGTACCATCTCAAAGCGGCAAGGGTAGAGGCACGTAGGTAGAATATAGAATATGATGATCCGTTGATGATCCGTAATATCGCAAGCGACACCAAGTAAAAAATATCAACTTTTTTACTTGCATTTTCACACATTTATATATTTCACAGATCAATTTAGACTGATGAGAAACCTATCAATTGATATCAAATTCGTCTAAATCGCGTTTTTAAAAAATTACTAATGTTATAACTTATTTGCCTATATGGAAAACGCTCATTGAGGAAGACATTGAGCGGACATACAGACACACAAAGATGTACTTTATAAGATGCATACACATATTATATATTGTTGTATAGCTTTCCTTATATGTTTGAGATCTATAATATTAAAATTGAAATATGTGGTACCGTGGCAAACTGCAATGGTAGAGGCACGTATAAGTCGCAACCGATATCGAGTCAAAAATACAAACTATTTTATTTTCATTTTCACACATTTCTGTTGGCACGTATCGATTTAGACTGACGAGAAACCTAACAATTGATATCAAATTTTGCTAAATCGGTGTTTATTACTATTGTAATGACTTATTCACCTGTTTGTTAAACGATCGTATAGAAGACATTAGGAGAAAAGACAGACAAATGAAGACGTACTTAATAAGATACACACACATATTATTTACTGTTGTACAGCTTTAATTATATTCTTCAAATTTATAGTATTAGTATCGAAATATGTGGTACAATCGCAAAACGGCAATGGTAGTTTCACGTACCAAGGATATGAAGATCGGTAATGTCGCACCCGATATTCAGTAAAAAGAACAATCTTTTTTATTTTGCATTTTCACACCTGTCTATTGGCAGAGATCGACTTAGAATCATGAGAAACGTATCAATTGATATCAAACTTGTCAACATCGTTGGTTGTTTGCGATTGGTATGACTTATTCGCCTATATGGAAAATATTCGGTTAGGAAGGCACTAAACGCAAGGACGTACAAATGAAGACGTACTTCATAAGACGCATACACATTATTTACCGTTGAACAGCTTTTATTATATGTGTCAGGTTTATAGAATTAGCATCGAAAAAATGTGATACGATCGCAAAACGGGAATGGCAGATGGACGTAGCAAGGATACGATGATCGGTAACGTTGCAAGCGATACTGAGTGAAAAATACCAACTTTTCTATTTTGCATTTTCACCCATTTATATTGGCACAGATCTATTTAGACTGATAAAAATTTATCAACTGATATCAAACGTGTCAAAATCGTTCTTTGCGATTGGTATGACTTATTCGCCCATATGGAAAACTTTCGTATAGGTCAGATGTAGGCACACGGAAAGACAGATAAAGACGTGCTTAATAAGATACATACACATATTTTATAATTATGTACAGCTTTAATTCTATGCTTCAGATCTATAGTATTAGCATGGACGTATGTGCTACCATCGCAGAACGGGAACGGTATATGAACGTAGCAAGGATATGAAGATCAGTAAAGTCGAACCCAATATTCAGTAAAAAGTACACTTTTTTGTATTCTGCATGTTCACACATGTCTGTTGGCACAGATCGAGTTAGACAGATGAGAAACCTATATATTAATATGAAATTTGTCAAAATCGGTGTTTATTTACTATTGGTATGACTTATTCGTGTATATCGAAACCGTTCGTAGAGGAAGGCATTGGGCGCACGAACATACATTATGAAGACGTACTTAATAAGAAGATACATAAACATATTATTTACTGTTGTACAGCTTTAATTATATGCTTCAAATCTATAGTATTAGCATCCAAGTAGGTGCTACCATCCCTAAACGGGAAGGATGGAAGCATCAAGGATACGAAGATCGGTAAAGTCGCAAGCGACAATGAGTCGCAAATAGCAACTTTTTTATTATTCATTTTCACACATTTTTTTTAATTATTTTTTTTTTTTTTTTTTTTGGCACAGATCGATTTAAACTGATGAGAAACCTATAAATTGATATCATATATGTCGAAATCGGTGGTTGTTTACGATTGGTACAACTTATTTACCTATATGGAACATGTTCGTGTAGGAAGGCATTTTGGCGCACGGAAAGACAAATGAAGACGTATTTAATAAGATATATAAACATGTTATGCTGTTGTTTAGTTTTAATTTTATGCTTCAAATCAGTAGTCAGCATCGAAGTATGTTGTAAACTCCCCCTCCCCTTAGTATGCAACTGCAAGCACACTTTGTCAAATGCTAAAAGGCACTAACTTTCTTGAAAATTATAATAATCAAAAAAAATTCCGGATTCGTATATTATAACGTTATAATGCGCTTTCATTTTCCGTCAGGTGGGTCTCCAGGTCGAGTTGTTATGAACAACAGGAAACAGTATCGTACATTCTTTGCTAAGCGATCGCTCAGGTGGTGCAGTGTCTGTACAGAGCGTCCGCCTTGGATGCGAGAGGTCGCGGATTCAAACCCCTGCCGAATCACACTAAAGACATAAAAATGGTACTAGCAGCTGCCTCTTTTGGCGTCCATCATTAAGATATTGGTGTGAGGATAATGTGATTGGGTGGGACAAAATGCTGTATGTTTGTGGCATGATGCCACATTGCTAGACATCATTATAAACTGTCACAATGCAGACATGGTAGCGATATGATTGCATTTTTTTTTTAAAGCTACGTTAAAAATTACACACACACACACACACACTTTGCTTAGTTATTTGCTATTTGAAGAGATGGAATATTGTTCATATTTCAACCGCTTTTTATTAATGATCATCGATGTGACCAACATATACGATAATAATACTCCCGATGATGATGATGATGGTTGTTGTTCTGATTTCTGTATTACTACTGCTCCATGGGTATACTATATATCGAACTTGAAAACAGAAGCACTACCAGCAATAAAGCAGCTTTGAAAACAAATCGCACTTAATCGATATCAATATATATTGACATCAAAATGAACGTCAAATGCTCTGTGCAACTGTATCGAAATGAACTATTACATGCTGGGTTTTTTTTCTTTTTTTTGGGGACAGTTTTAGACCGAAAAAAGTAGTACTTCAAGGCTCTGTCTATGGTATAAATATGTTCATGTACACTTTTCCATTGTAACTTTAAGTGTATAGACTGCAAATACGATGAAGCACAAATCGAGGACGTCGAGTGTTAGCATTGGAACAATGTTACTACTTCGGTCGAGAAGGATAACGACCTATATATGTATTCCTGCCCACTACCATGTAGGATGTATCAAACTGTATATTACTCAAGCGCTCTTTGTCGAGCGTGCTGGTGTGTGTGTACAAAAACAAATGGAATATAATAACTTTAACTGAAATATATACAATTAAATTCTATATAAAAGTGATGCGGCACCTGGGAGTAAAGCAAAAATGGAAGAAACAAATTTCCGGATCGCTACTATCAACAGCAATGGGATAGACAAAGCGAAAGCAGACAAAGTAGCCAAAGAAACAAACTTTGGTGTAATAATGATACAAGAAACACACTATAGAATTAAGCCAGAGTTCGAAATTTTAGTAGAAGACAAACTTAACGCAATAAAGATATGCAACAATTTTGCAAATAATGATATTAGAGTTGGTTGCAACAATAATATTTTTAAAACGCTGGGAAAGGTTTGAGGAGGGGGGAATTTTTTAAGGGACGGTTGCTACGTGTTAAAATGTTTAATTGGCATATTATAAATGTGTACATGCCAGCTAATAGAAATAAGAAACTAATTTTAAAGAAAACTTATACACCTACCTACAACAATATTCGATGGAAAATCTAATCATAGGGGGAGATTTCAACTGGGTAACTATAAATTAAACCAGTCTAGCAGGATTGATAAATTTTACGGAAATTTTTATGATCCATTAATATATATTAATACTGCAATAACCAACCAAAAGCTATCAGACCATTTCATGCTCACTATTGACCTAAAAATGAAAAAAATAGAAAAATGTGGGTCAGGACTATGGAAACTAAATAATAAGATTTTAAATGACAAAGAATATGTCGAAATAATAATTAAAAAAAGAAATTGAAACCGTCAAAAATGAAGAAAATATTAATATAATAATTGATTGGGATGTTTTAAAAAACAAAATAAAAGGAATAAATATTCAGTACTCAAATAGAGGGCGGAAAAACCCCAGAAAAAAAAGACAAACACGAACTCAAATTAGAACTAAGCAAAACAACAAACGACGATGGAGAAAGAAAAAAAAAAACGATTGACAGACAAAATTAAAATCGTTGAAGAAGACGAAAATCAGGGGAGAATAATAAGGGCGGGAAAATTTACAGAGATCTACAACGAGGCAAAAAACGTATATAAGCGAGAAGAATTTAGAAAAGGGGGTGATACAATTTTAAACAATATCAAAATAAACAATGTAACCCATACTGTAAAAGAAGATATCCTAAATAATATTTCCAAATATTATAAAGAACTATACACCACACACCACACAGAACATATACTTCAGCACAATCGACAGCTACTTAAAAAATGTCGACTGTGAGATGACATCAGCAGTACATAGAGACCAATGTGATGATGTCATCTCAGATGAAGAAATCACAAAAAGTATATCAACACTCACAAAAGTCACCAGGGAAAGATGGACTCATCGTGGAATTCTACCAAAAGTTCCACGGTGAACTGACGCCGATCTTAAACGCTTTGTATAATAATATAGTTTTAAGTAAAAATAAAATGACTAAATCTATGAGGGAGGGAGTTATCACAATTATATACAAAGGGAAAGGGAATAGAGACGAGATTAAAAACTGGAGGCCTATATCACTTTTAAACACGGACTATAAGATTTTAAGTAGGATTTTAACAAATACAGTAAAGGGTAGGATAAACAAGATAATTAATGTAAATCAAACTTGTGGGGGAGGGATATACAAAACAATATTTTAAACATTAAAACTATAATTAACTACATAAATGAAACTGGTATGATGAGTGCTATAGTACTCTTCGACCAGGAGAAAGCTTTCGACTGATTTGAACAAAACTGTATAAAGAATGTTTTTAAAAAATTTGGTTTCGGACCCAATTTCCAAAATGGACCAAAATCCTACACACTGGGATAATTAAACGGGAAATGCACGAAAGAATTTGAAATACAACGATCAGTGATACAAGGATGTCCACTATCAATGCTAGAATACGTAATGGCAATATACACAAACCCAGATGTGCAAGCAGGGGCGTATTAACCATTAAGCAGACTAAGCACGTGCATAGGACACCAGGGCCAAAGGGGGCACCACAAAGTTGAGAAAAGGGTGAAAAGAAAGAAAGAAAAAAGAATGAAGATTTGTAAAAAAAAACTGATGCAACTAGTGCAAATTGATCATGATGTTCTGTTTCTTGATCATGTTACACCCTAGGGTTATCTTCTCAGGTGTACGTGGAAAAGAGGGGCGCGCCAAGATTTGTCAGTGCTTAGGGCACCAGTGAGCCTTAATCCGCCCCTGATTATACAAGGCATACAAATACCAAACCTAAAAAAGAATTAAAAAATGCTCTAACATGCATATGATTGCAACATCTTTATAAGAGAGGGGAAATGCTATAAGCGTCGGGTTCCAAAATAAACCAGAACAAGCACGAAATCTTAAAAATAGTTAACTGGAGGGGCAACCACCCTGGATTATCGCCCCCCCCCCCCCACACACACTTACTGAGAGACACTGTAAAGGCTCTAGGGGTTTACTTTGGTAATAAAAAAAAGAAGCTGTAGAAAATTATGAACATATTATCAATAAAATAAGAGAAAATGTGAAAATCTGGCCATGGCGCCATTACCTATCATGGAGCGGGCCCAAGTGGCCAAGACTTATTTATACTCAAATATTAACTACATATTTAAATCCATAGATATGGATAATACAATTTTAAACAAAACAGACAACGAAATAATAGATTATATATGGAATCATAAAATGCATCATGTAAAAAAAGAGACATTATATAGGGCCAAAAGTAGAGGGGGCTTGGGGTTGCCGAGCCCTCTACTACTATAATTAACTAACATAATCAAAAGATTAAAAAAAAAATGCACTCAGACCCGGCTACAGCGTGAGAAGCACCGTACATCTACTGGTTCGGCTTCACCTTGAGAAACCGACCAGAGATATACAAAAATAACAAATTAATATAAAAAAATCGAAGTGCCACGCAAACATATGAGAACTAATTTTAAAATATAGAGACAAAACAGATTTATGCAAAATTTAATAAGTAAAAGTCACGCTTGGATTAGGGAGGAGGTAACCAAAAATATAAAATGTAGAGTAGAGCAGGACAACTGAGGGGGTAAATTGGACAAAAAATTGGAAAAATTGGGGAAAATAAGATCTGTCAAAACACAAAGTATAATTTTTAAATACCTGCACAACACCTGGCTAACAGGCGAAGAAACAATCAAACATCGTATGCTGAGGATAATGCCGAAATGCCCTTTATGTAAAACAGCGAACTTCACCAAACTACATACGATTGTCCAATGTGATAAATCTAAACATAATAGGATAAAGTTAATAATGAAAATTTGCAAAAAATATAAGTATAACAAAAATAACATTTTATTCATAGATTTAGACTACGAAAACAAAATCGTTCTAAAATGTATAGACTATATAGTAACTACGATGATATCCTGTGGACAGGTGATACAGATTTTTAAATAAGATACGTGGTAAAAATAAGAATATTAACCACAACAAGAACTCAGTACGTCTTACGACGAATAGATACTTACCGTCAGGTTGATATAACGCAATTGATGTTGGAATTGGGGGAGAGAGGGGGAGGGAGGAATAGGTATTACAGACCGAAGGGTCGCGTAGCGCAATTGCGAGCTGATGCCATACCCATACCCCCTCCTCGCACCCCACAACAGCCATATTTCAAAGAAAATTTCAAATTCTATTTCAAATATTTAAAGAAACCCATATAACTTTTTTTTTTTAAAAGAGAAAAGGGAAGAAAGGAAGAAAGAAAAAAATAAAAGAATTTTGTAATTTAATTTTTTTTCTTCTTTCTCTGAAAGAAAATTCTAAAGACATATATAGGAAGGGATACAGGGAAAATATAAGGGGGAAGTAAATGGCGATGACATCATGGGGCTAAGTCACAGGGCTCAGTGAAGTGCATAGGCCCATCATGAGTCTTTGAAAACACCCAATGTAGAACATAAACAGACAAAATAAAGACACAAATACATACTGTATAACACTTAGTTTAAAACCCTACTAACTTCTCCCGCACTGCATGATTGACCACTATAGAATAATGTGGTCTCATAAATACGTTTGGATCTTTCAATAAAGCATAATCAGATAAACTAAATAAAGGAGGCCTAACGCGACCCAGGAAAAACACATAGAGAATAAAGAAGCGTGAACCTTGGATCGAGCGTAACCTACCTATCAACATCTTTAAAGACTATTATGAGGAACGACACATATTATCACTCGAATAATAAAATAGGAAATTATTTTTTTTAAACAAAATCTAAATAGTACACCATTCCATCGTCAAAATTAGAAAACCATAAAACAAATTAAAAGATACAATATAACATCATAAAGGAAGAAATACAACTGGGAAAGATATTTGATCTATACTTGCTGTCTCAAACATAAAGAAAATATAGCATACACACAATATAAGACCATTACATATAGCAAACACTGAGACCTAGGCGACATATAGCAAAGGTTACAAAACATTTCAAGGGAATGAACTTCGAGCAAGGTGAGGGAAACCAGACTCGGACGAACAACCCTTTAGATAACACTATGGAAACATAAATACCCCATCAAAAATTCTAAAAACTAAATTTTTTATATAAAATTTTGTTTTAATAAAACGTAGAACACATCTGAGGGGGAAATACACAAATATAAAATACTTTTTATTTTTTGGGGGAAATGGGGGCATCTGTCCGTTGCCCCCCCCCCACTCCCAAAAAAGTGTGTGTGTGTGTGTGTGTGTGTGTTATTATACCCATTACATTACTTGCAAAATATATATGGTGCTGACATTTTCGGCAAGAGGGAGACCTACCGATATTCTGCATATAATTATTTTAATGTTTTTCAGAGCGAGAGTATTGGGGCCTGATCTGTTCAATATATTTCTCAACTGATACAGCAGGTATAATCAGAGGCGTAGCTGGGGGGGGGGGGAAGGGGAGTACATATGTCCCCGGGCGCCAAGGTACAGGGGCGCCAAAATGAGGCTTACAACGTTACATTATAATAAGTAAACAAGGGTAATATTCAAAAATGTGATTAAACGGGGAGGGGGCTGGGGCGCCAATTTTATAGTTCGTCCCCGGGCGCAAAATATCATAGCTACGCCTCTGGGTATAATAGAGACCCCCCCCCCCCCGAGTTTGCCACAGAGCGCTCGTGTAATATACGGTTTAATACAAAATACATGATTGTGGGCAGGAATATACAAAATTTGGTCGATATACATGATCGTTGGTATCTATTCAAACGAGGGCCATGAAATACATTAGCAAATTCCTACAGTATTTTAAGGCAGGCGATTACGAATTATTTAAACCACGTTTTTCATCTGTCACATATTTTATAATCATTTTGAAGTGGCTGCTTTATCTCGAGGAAAACGAGCGGTAAGTGTTATACAAAACAAAATCTTAATAGCAATTTGATCACTTTTGCGTCATTTGACAGTAAGAATAGTAATAAATAGAGGATAATTTCTTTTCCTACGTTAGGCCTAATACCTGGTATGTTTTTTAGTGTGGTACACACACAAAAAACAACCCCCCCCAAAAAAAACACCATTTTAAAAAACCCACAAAAACGAGTGCCGTGCCGAAGCCACGGGCTAAAATGCTTTATTATCATTTTTTTTTATTTATAGCATCAATCACAAATTGAAATATATACAGTATTAGCGTTGGAAAAGAAAGTTTTCTTTTTGTTATATTTTTTTTTCTCACCCTAGCGAAACACTTTCTGCAAATGACCTTAATAAAGAAAAATAATAAATTAACCTAAACCACTTTGAATGTCGACCGTATCTTTTATTTACACGGCATCATGCGCGGAAGAAAATACCAACTGAACCGGGATTTCAGACAGCAGATGAATTGAAGTTGATTCATTGAACATCATTAGCAATTGTACAATCAAACAGATGCAACAATGAAAAGTGGAACTATGAAAAATCGAGAATGTTAGATTTGCGAAGGATTTATTCCGAATCATTGTCTGCTAATAGAGAATTCATGTCAGTTGCTGTGTCGGCGATGCCCACACAGCGCGCCGTCCAAATGTGAAGTTGCGTTTTGCTGACAGACATAACACTGTGCCATAATTTATCTGATGGCATGTAAAGAAGCTGCTTAAATTATAGTATTTAAAAGTTTCTTCATTTTGTAAGAGCTCAAGAAATTAATTCTGGTTTGAAAGACAAGATGACGGTAAAACTCAGAAGACGTAGCTGTACAGTACCGTTGGTGTTGGAGACGTCATAATAAAGGTAACTGCGTTAACTTCGCTTTTTGTTTGGTAATTTGTTGGATATTATCTTTTGCTGATCTTCTTTGAGCTTGGAGTAAATTTTACATTCTGAACATTTTTATTTGCACTTATCTGCTTAATATGTATTGCTGGGATATCATATAGAATATGAAGTCAGTATAATGGTACTATATTACATATTTGAATGATAAAAGACTGGTAAATGATATAATGATAAACTACAAAATAAATAATTTGCCCAATATCCCAAATATGTTAATTAAAACAAACATTGAATGTAAATTCAGATATAATGAGCAGTTGTAAGAAGTAAGAAATAACATTTTATCCATTGAACCTGTTAGGTGTTATCATCATCAGTTTTAAAATAAACACATGGAGACAAGTTTGCTTAAATTCTAAAATTAACACACACACACACACACACACACACACATATGGTATTTTAATCTAATACAGAAATGGTGACATTGATATATGCAGACCAATAGTTTTTTTCTTCTACAGATATAAATTAAAAAGCCTAATTCTGAGAGTTTCATCTACAACATTCATGATGGGAAAGGGCCACTAATTAAGAGCTGACATATGTGGAAGAAAAATACCATCCATGTTGAAAAGGGCTAGAGGTAATGTGAGAAAACATAATTTATCAATCTTATTTAACATTATTGTTGATATTTTATCTCAACTGGTCAAAAGGCTAAGTGGGTTTATGTAATGGTCCAGAGTGTGTTATTTATTTCACATCCCCTTCTGTCTTTCAACAGTAAGAAATTAGCTACTCTGGAGTCCATAGTTCTGATCAATTTGTTTATATAAAACTTGGTTTTGGGCTTAAATCAACATCTTGGATAAATCTAATAATGAGCAAAATCCAAGTATATACATGTGATCATGTATAAGATTAGTTGAGTTTTTTAACCAGCCTAAAAGCCATACTTCCACAATATAGGCTAAAATCATTAAGTTGTCCTTGAAGTTTGATGAGTGTTAACCATTAATAATAATAAGGTGATCTTTCATCTAAGTATGTTACCACCGCATGTAATATTTATACATGTAGTGCAGTTTTTACTAAACGTAGAATACATGCTTATATAAATGAGATCTAGATTGAAGAAGTGAAGATGCATACAAATACATGAGGTTATAACCACTACTGCTGATTCAAGTTTGATCATGCTTGGCCATTGGGCTTATAGAGTCAAGTTTCACAATGATGCTTATTATGAGTGTGATAAAGGTATGGTAGTGAAGTGACCTTGCATCTGATTGGCAGAGTTTCTTATGATTTGCACAACAGTGTTTATGATCCAATTTAGATCTGACTTGTTTAATTATTTGCTTGTATGTCTGAGGCTATAAGCAAAATCTATGCATATAATGTGGTGGTTCTACATCTCACTAGCCATTCTTGCTACTGCTCTTAAAACTATTTCTCATTAATTTCATCAGACTTGGTGAATAGATTTATCTCATCAAGATATAGCAAAAGAGCAATTTTGTAAAAAAAATATTCATTCATATTAAACTCAAATTCTGCATCTGATTGGTTGACCTTGCAAATACTATAAGGGCTCTATTTCTGACAAAAAGATTATTTTGATCTAATGTAGCAGAAATGCTTATATGATCAAAACATTGAACATATTTGATGACAAATAAGAAATAGTTTTTCATGCAAATTTGATAAACATTGATAAATCGGTTCATATCATTAAAAGCTTGGAAGAGTTTGATTACATGCGAGACCATCACATATTAATCATTCTTTATTTAGAGAATTATTTTTGTCAGGATTTAGTAAAATATGTAAAATCAATATGGACTGGTTTTGTTATGTACAGCAACACTAGTTGTTTACTGAGTACTGAGGGAATTGGAGTAAGGCAAGGGTACATTGCAGTAGGTAACCTGGTTGACTTGATAACAGGATTTTAACACAAACATTTTTATCAGGAGTCTAGCATACTAACCATTGATTCACTGCAGATCCTGCCCCCATTAGTTACCTTTTAATACATAAAGCATTTGGGTTTTTTATGTCACAAATCCCATAGGGATTAAAATCAACATCATGGGTCTCACTGGATAGTTTCGTATTTTGACATCCCTCTAATTTTTAAGGTAGAACGCATGAACCTAATTATCACAAGCCTAGCATTTATAAATTTACACATAAGCTAAATCTATAATGTGGTTCAGATTTACTTTGAGTTAGGCATGGAAATAGGTTGGCTTGTTGGTGACTGCCTGTCACAGTTAGATGAGCATTGGAGATCATATGCGTAACTTAGTCTGCAAATGAGCTGCCGACTTTTATTTGTGTCTGCTACAGAGGTAAATATAAAAAAATCTTGATGGTAGAGGGGTGATGAAAAGTATGCTAATTTGTTATAGTACTAGTGAACTTTATTCATGCATAAGGCACATACTGATTCTTTTAGTTGCCTTGTCACAGAAAAATATTGAAAATAGCTATTTCTAGTAAAAAATGAATGTAAAATGTACCTGCATCCTTTGACCCTACCAGAACCAAACTAAAAGCTCAAATTTGTGCAGCTGCTTTTGCTCATCACAAACATAATTGGGAGTATAACTGCTAACCCTACCCTCTAGCACACATTTCATTCATTCATTGGATTAAAGTCACGTGCACCTTTCGGTATGTGCGACTGTTTAGTTTGTACACGTTTGTGTACTTTTTGAATTTAGCGATTAACTTATACAATGCCCCCAAGCAAGCAAGCCGAAGCCCAGGTGCCCCAAAAGGTCCCGCCCAGGCTCTCGTCGCTGCAACCTTCTCCATCGTTGTACTCCGTTGGTGGTCTGTTTCTGCATCCTGCATCTCCTTCCTCTCTCATTTCAGGCAGTAACCGAAGCACACCAGCAGCAGTATTATGAAATTTTCGTTGCAATCAATGCCCAGTTCCCTATATTTATTGGGCTATTCCTGTACTATCTTGCCAAACATGTGATTGTCACATACGCTTCAGATATTCCTGAGTTGTGAATTTTCCTATCTTTTGTAAGGTCTATTAAATTTTGTGTACTTTGCGTACTTGAATTTTCCGAAAAATTTTTCACATCTAGTAGGCTTTTAGTAGCCCTTTATTTTGTTTTGGAGATCTCAATTTGGTTAAGTATTTCGTACGTGTGGCTTTAAACCAATCAGTGTGTTTCAGGGCCAGTAAGTTGTTGGTCAAAAGAGGGCTTTCGTGGGTCAGAATGAAAGCCCTATGTGGTAAAATTTGTTTGTAAAAAAGAAAAAAAAAAAGAAAAGAAAAGAAAAAAAAGGTGGGTAGGGAGTGTGTATGCTATATTTGTGTGATGTCTATAGACATTTTTGTTCGTTTTTCTGCTTTTCCCACATATCCCGACAACACACATTCACGCTCACTTTCTCATTCACACTTATAAGTAGATGTGGGGTGGGGGGTGGCCTTATTTCTTTTGTTTGATTTCGGGAAGGCAATTCTTTTCATACTGGGGGGTGGGGGTGGTTTGATTATTTGAGGCATACTCTTTTCATTGTTTCTGCCTTCATTCCCCAAGGTCTGCAAGTGTCCTGTTCTTTCTTCTTTTACTGCCTTAGGACGTTTAACTTCATTCTGTGCCTTTTCCTGCTCTTCTTTATTTCAGCTCTTTCTGCCTTATCCCGTGTCCGTTTCTGTTTTGGTCTTCTCGTCCTTTTGATACTGCCATGTTCGCCGTGAGATGTTTTCTTCGAGGGAGGTGATTTGATTGCCTTTGTTTCCCTTCGCTTTGACCACTTGGCTATTTACCTGTTATTTTTGTTTAGCTTAGCTATTTGTGATTTATTTTAATGTATATTTTTTTTTTTTTTTTTTTTTTTTATATTTTTTTTTTTTTTTTTGATCCTACGGGACCTAGCATGCCGTTATAATTCCGAAACAGTGATTTTGTAATATTTTGTCCTTATCTGGTTTTTATTGTTCGGGTTATGATCGGCTGTGCCAGTCTGTGAACCCACGATACCGAGCCGGCCGTCACAATTCCCAAACAGTGATTTGTAATATTTTGACTGGTCTTTGATTTACTTTTTTATATTTTTTTTTTTTTTTTTTTTTTTTTTTTTTTTTTTTTTTTTTTTTGAACCTACGGGGCCTAGCATGCCATTATAATTCCAAAACAGTGATTTTGTAATATTCGTCCTTATCTGGTTTTTATTGTTCGGGTTATTATGAGCGGCGGTGTCAGTCTGTGAACCCACTAGCCCGAGCCAGCCGTCACAATTCCCAAACAGTGATTTGTAATATTTTGATTGGTTTTTTTCTTTTTTGGTTCGATCTTTTAGGTTTATTGGTTTTAATTTCTTTACATGGTCTCTCTTTATACCCAACCCTTCATTCGGTTTAGATTTGTCCCCTTTTGCCTATTTTGTTAATGAATGTCATGATGTTATTATAGGTCATTCCTATGTTATTGTTTTTTGCCACAAGTAACTCCGGGTATGTCCACCGTTCTCCTATTTGTTCCTGTTGAGATTTTAGTTCGGCCCTTTCCTGGTTGTATTTGGGGCATATATTTATTAAGTGTGCGATTGTTTCTGGAGTTGGGCAGTAGGGGCAGTTTTCGGTTGGTCCCCTTTTTATGTGTTTCCCTGCGCATCCTGCCAATAGTGTTTTACCTGTTCTTATTCTATTTATTATTGTTATATCGTATGGATTTTTGAAGGTCGGACTTTCGACTTTTCTACTTACTTTTTTCATCATCGTGTGTATTAGACTGTTTGCATCCGATTTTTCCCATAGCTCTTGCCACATGTCATTGATCTTGTCCCATGTTATTGATTTCAGTGACGCTGTATGCTATATTTTGGGCTTTTGGTTCGTTTGTGGCGTTTTTTGCTTCTGCATCTGCTTTGTCATTGCCTGGGATTATGGATGTGAGAGGGTATCCATACGAATTCAACGTGTTTGTTGTTTTTTTCAATCTCTTTAAGTAGCGATCTTGCATGATTAATCATATTAGGTCTGCTCTTGGATTGGTCTGTTGCTAACGATTGTAGTACACTGTAAGAGTCGCTTAGAATGACTGCCTTAGTTGTGGGGTATGTTTTGACGTATGTTAATGCCATTAGTATTGCCATGAATTCTACCGTGTATATAGCGCATTGGTCTGGGAGTCTTTTTCCAACGGCGACATCTAATTTTGGGATCACTATCCCTGCTGCAGTTTTATTTGGATTTTTGGTTTTTGATCCATCTGCGAAGATTTGCGTGTATGTCTCGTATTTGTTGTCAATGTACGTTAGTATTGATGCTCTTAGTCCTATCGGGTCATTTTGTTTTTGTCCTAGTTTACGTAAGCTAAGATCTATTTGTGGTGTGGGACAGGTCCACGGGGGGTCTGGGTAGTACCTTATTTTTTCTGGGTTGATATTTGCGATTTGAAATTTCCTTTTTAATTCTATAATTATTTTCCCACTAGGTATTTTTTTATTTTTTCCTTTTGTATCGAATGGTTTGTCGCATGCTAAGAGGGCTTGTAGCGTGAGGTGGTTGGGTTGGTGTATTGATATTCGAGTCGAGTATCGCAGCATCAATTCCTTCCGCCTTAGGTCTAGCGGGGGTTCTCCTACTATTATTAAGATATCTTGTGTGGGGGTACCATTTAGGACGCCGGTGCATACCCTTAGCGCTTTTGATTGGACTGTGTCTAGTTTCTTTAGTAACGTGGTGTTCGCCGCTCCATATACCTGGCAACCGTAGTCCAATTTTGCTCTTATAAGTGCTCTATATAGGGTAACGAGTGTTTTTTGATCAACCCCCCAATTCACCCCTCTGAGGTTTCTGTGGAGGTTGATGTCTCGTTTGCACTTCATTACGAGTTCTTGGATATGAGCTGCCCACGTGAGTTCGTGGTCGAATACCATACCTAGGAGTGTCGCTTGTTTTTCGAATTTGATGGGTACCCCCTTTAGGGTTAAGTTTGGAGTGGGTGGGGGGTGGCCACCTCACGGATTGAAAACTATGCCTACTGTTTTTAGAGGTGACAATTTAAATCCCCATTTATCTGTCCAATTTCCTATATCGTTTAGTCCTTTTTGTAAGTGCTTGGTCGTTTCTCTGCTGGCCGGGTTGCCAGTTTTCCATACGGCGCTGTCATCGGCGAATTGGGATAAGTCAAGGTGGTTGGGTTTTACCGCTGTTTCCAGGTCGTTTATCATTATATTAAATAAAGTTGGGCTGATTACGCTTCATTGTGGCGTGCCATTTTCCAGTTTGTATCGTTCGGAGTAGTCTTGTCCTAGTCTGACTTGTATCTTTCTATCGGTTAGGAAGTTAGCAATAAATTTGTATATATTGCCAGTTATTCCGTATGGTTTAAGTTTACTTATCAGTCCCTTAGTCCACATTAGATCATATGCTTTTTCCATGTCTAAGAAGATGGCTGTAACATATCTGGATTTTTAAAATTTTTCTCTAGACGCTAATTTGACAGCGGTTTCTAGTCTCATGAGTTGGTCTGTTGTGCTTCGGTAGTTGCGAAACGCGCTCTGTGTATTAGCTAGTAGTCCTTTGCTTTCTAAATGGTATTTCAGCCTGTTGTGTACCATAGTTTCCATTATTTTACATATATTGTCTGTTAGTGATATGGGCCTGTATGATTTTATATCGCTTGAGGGTTTTCCAGGCTTAAGAATCGGGACCACTACTGCCTTTTTCCATCTTATAGGTATGGTACCGGTTTCCCATATTTTGTTAATGAGGTTAAGTGCAATTGTGACAAGTTTTTTGGGTAGGTTCTTGTACATTTCATACCCCAAAGTATCCTCCCCGGGGGATGTGGTCTTTTTGCCGGCGAGGGCCTTTCTCCATTCGGCTTCTGTAAACGGAAGGTTTAGTGGGCCGTCATTATTTCCTGCTTCCTTTATGTTGTCAGAGTTGCTTTCCTCAAATTGCCTTTTATGATTTTTAAACTTATCCTCTAAGTTGGTATTGCTACACGTTGGCGAAATAGTTTGCAAAAATTACGCCTTATGTTTGTTGTTTTGTCCAGGTATGTTGGGGGTTATTGATTTAGTTTTGCCTCTCATTTTTTTAATTCTTTGCCACACCTCCTTCGATTTTGTGTTAATATCTAGTTTTGAGCAGAATTCTCTCCATGAGTTTTGTTTAGCTATCATAATAGTTTGTTTGGCAGTTTTTTCCTTTTCCTTGTAGTAGTTAAAGTCCCTATTATTTTTAGTTCTTTTGAATTTGTTTAGAGCTCTTTTTTTCTCTTTAATTGCTATTTTACATTCATTATTCCACCAGGGCACCGTGGGTTTGGGTGCTACTCCTTCAGTTTTAGGAATTGTTTCTTGGGCCATTGTGTTAATGGTTTCTATTAATTTGTCATTAAAGGTGTCAATGTCCCGGTGATATATGGTTTCTGGGTCGATTGAGTCACCTATCTGTTTGAACCTAATCCAGTTGGCCTGTTCGTATTTCCATCTTGGTGTGAAGGATGCTTTATTTTGAGGTATTCTAATTTGTATTTCTATATTTATAAGGTAATGGTCACTTCCCATAGGGTCGCTTTCATCAACTTGCCAATCAGAAATGCCTGTTAATCTTGGTGTGCATAGAGATAGGTCTATTGCTGATGTGTGGCCTGTTCTGTCATCTATCCGGGTGTGCATTCCGTTGTTTAGAAAAACTTAGTTGCATTTTTGTGCCCATTTTTCTACAATTTTTCCTTGAATGTCCGTCTTTTGACTCCCCCATAGTTCATTGTGTGCATTGAAGTCCCCGCATATTACCACCCATTCTCCACAGTCTTTAATCATTTTGATTGTTTCGTCTGCACTTAAATTGCGCTGCTCATTTGTTTCATAGAGGTTAACGATTAGTACCTGCTTAGTTTGAGCGGTTATTTTGACTATCTGTATTTCGAAGTCATTGGGCGGTCTACTATCTGTTAATTTATGCATTTCTGATGTAATTCCATCTCTAACAAAGGTTGCTAACCCCCCTCCTCTTGCTGTGGGGGATCGATGCTTTAGGTATTTGGTGTTGTAGCCTATGATGTTTGGGATACGTGAGGTATCATTTAGGTGGGTTTCCTGTATGCATATAACATCTGGTTTTCTTTCCTGTTCAAGTATTTTGTTATTTAGTTGGTCAGCGTGGGCCCTAAGGCCGCGTGCATTCCATTGCCATATTTTGATTTCTGCTCTGGAATCCATCTCTAGTGCAAAAAGTCTTAATAGTTTGTTTAATTTACTGTTGTTTTCGTTTTATGTGTGTTTCCTACCAGTGAGGGTGCTACCTATTTATTTTGTTTTTGGTATCCTGATTTTTGTTTTGGCCTGCTTATAGTTTACCCCATGGGAGATCATATATTCGACTATTAGGGCTTCTCTAAGAGCCCTGGGGCATTCTGCGTGGTTTGGTTTGTGGTTACCACTACAGTTAGCGCAGTGCTGATTGGTGGCGCTACATGTTTTCCGGTCTGGGTGGTGAAGACCACATTGATTGCACCGGAATAGGTTTCCGCAACTCTTAGAGTAATGCCCCCAATTTTTGCAGTTGCCACAGAACCGTGGTTTGTTTTTGAAAGCAAAAATTTTTTTAGCCTCGAGTTTTTCGGCTATTTTGATAGTTTCTGGGGTGGCGCCCTTAAAAAAGAGTACCACTGCAGTGCTATCCTTTCCCCTTCTTGTTTTTAGGCGGATTGCTTTCTCTACTTCCTGTCCTTTACTCCTTATGTAGTCTACTATTTCATTGGTTTTATTTTGAGTTGATACGTATATGACTCCTTTGTTGTGTGTTTTTGGGGGGTTTGGGTCTATGTGTTGTTTTGTTCTGTTGTGTCTAGTGACCTGAACATTTATTTGGCCTATTCTTTCAATTTCCATATATTTGGCAATCTGTTGTTCAGTGGTGCATTTGATTATCAGCAAGTCGTCTCTAGTGCTTTTAAGCGTGAATTCTCCTTGGTGATGTTTGTTCAATTGCCATGCTATGGTTTTAAAGGCTAACTTCGTTATTTTGGAATTTACTCCCTTGACGAAGAGAGTCAGTTCAGCGGGGTGTTTCTTGTTTTGGATATTTTGCAGACTGGTCTTTTTTCCCCTGGTGTTTGTCTCTTTAGCTGACTTTGTTTCGTTGTCCATAACCGGCTTGCTGGGTCTTGTATTCTGACAGTTAGTGTGTTCCTTATTCTTTCTAACTGGTATTTGGGATTTGGTTTTCCTATTATTCTTACCTTTTGTTGAGTCGTGTGTGACTGCTTTATTTGTGGTAGGGTGAGGGCGTTCTGTTTCATCTAGTAGGTTCTCAGTTTGAGTCCCCTGGCTGCTAGTGTTTTTAACCAGCGTGGTCTGGGTTGTTTTTGTGCTTGTTGAGTATTGTTCCTCAGTTTGGGTACTCATGTCGGATGTAGTTTTGCGGTTACTCGGTAGATTGTCCACATTCTCGTTTACGCTTGGTGACAGGTAGAGTCTACTCATCGAGTCAGGTGGGGTCGAGTTGAAAATTGGCGTTAAGAACTGTATCTGTCGTTTTTCTCTTAGGGGGGATGAGACTGCTTCGGAGTAAGTTTGCCTTAGTTTATCTGCCTTTAGGTTGACCAGGCAGCTGAGATAACTATTTGATGATGTGACATTAATTTTGTTGTTATCCATCTTGAGTTTCTTTATTTGATGTAAGGTATATATGACGGGATATTTCTTTAGTTTTAATCCTGGGTTTGTTTTGATTTCTTGCAATTTATTTGAGTTTAATTCTAGCTTAAAGCTATCTGTCTTAACTATACTTTATTCTACTTAGTACTATGAAAAAGCAACAGCTGTAAGGGGATATGCAAATAGCTTTTATTCTGATTTGTGTAATTAATTATTATATTACTATTATCCAATTTAAACTTATTGAAAATTATTTTCTAGCCAAATGGTCAAAGTAAAAGGTTTTACTTACCCCGATCCAATTTTCTTTTTAAGATCTTTAGAGTTTTTAAATACAGCCTTCTAATTATACAAGTTTCATTACATTGGTCAATAATTAGTCACATGTGATGACACTTGTAACTAATCAAACCACAGCAACTGAGAGCAGACTAAGCACTGATATTTATATGGTACAGTGGCAATATACAGTCTGTCTGCCGCAACACATGAAACAAACTGGACAAATCTGAAAGCCTTGAATTTGACTTTATTTATCTGTATGGTAGAACAGAACCTGAGTTGAAAAGCTTTTAAAGAAAGACCTTGATATCAAACCTAATAATAACTGCAGGAGTTATATTATGGATAATTAACCATTCTCTCAGTTTCAAACTGGGCATTCCATCCCATGGGGTTCTAAATGTAAACCAAGTGTAACTGATATCCTAATGAACTGTAAAGACCATAGCAGCACAACAGCAGGGGACCAGGTATGTCCAGATCCAGAAATCACAGACCAGTTTCAAACTGATGATGAACCACATAAAAATTACACATCTGCTAGAACTTATGTTATGAAGATAACTTAAATTGCATTATTATTAATCCTCCTCCTCACATTCATCATAATTGAGATGCATCATATATGTTTTATTGTAAAATAGTTTATGCAACATGATTCAGTGAAGACCTTTGCTGCCAATTTACCAGTGAACCATTTGTTTCAATGAACATATTTTGTGTTGTAACGAGGAGCATCATTTAAACATTATGATACACTTATCATACCTGTATATGAAATCTTAATACTAACACTTATACTTGCAATACTACTACTAATAAAAACACCTGCATTGATAATTTGATTATGTTCAATTGGACTTGTATCTAAATGATCACCAGCTGTATGAAAAGACATATTTTAATATATAGATATTGGATGGAATACTAGTTACCACAATTGAATAGTCATATGATAAATGATATATTATTTTAAACAATTTATATTTGCAGTGAAACATACTTTTACATTATTTTCACTTAAATTTCATTTATAGAGCAGTATACTCTGCATTCATTAAATTACTGAAATGGTTATAATACAACAACAAATACTGCAACTTCCAGAATCACAAAAATCAAAAGATATAAACAAAAACTTCCCTACATGTATCAACAGTTGTCACTTAATAGACAGAACTCTGAAGATTTAGAATAGGATGTTAACAAATTAGGTATTCAAGTTAAAAAGAAAAAAATACCAAGTAAGCTTACTACCAAAAAATCAAACAATAACAGTGAATTTTAGTACATTCCCAGGAAACAGAATATATGATTTTTCTTAACTTGATCTGATACATCTTAAATCTATAGAAAATGATTCATATTGTATGACTAAAATATTATGTAAACAAAAATTCCATCACTTTTTTCAGATGCAACATGCATACCCCAACCCATCCTTCTTGATCATAAAGTATACCAGCATTCCACTATAAGATGGGGAGCTGTAGTGGCTCAGTGGTTAGCTTTCTGGACGTGTGAAATAAGGTAGGTTCAAATTCTACCATCAGACCAACCTGGGTTAGCTACCATGGTGTGTCCTTGGGCAAGGCACTATACTTAAAGTGCCTTGGCACTAAATAACTTACTTGTGTTGGTTTACCATAAAAGGCCAAACCAAACACAAAAAAACAACAACTTTAAAATATGAGTTTTGTCAATACTAAGTAATTGAAAATCATACTGAAGAAATGTTTTTGTTAATACAGATTAATGGATCTAAAAAATCTCTTTCTTCTGCAGGAGTTTAAAATGTTAAATTAAAAAGGTCATGGTACACATTGCTTTGTTCGTACACATCAGGCTCCGTAACCCATATCCAACTAAAAATTTTAGTAGAGTCTGAATAAAACATATTTTAATCTGGATAATATTCTTTCTCCATTCATATATTACACCACCAAGATTGATCCAAATAAGATTACATTTTACTATAACACTGAGGATGAGTATGCCTCTTAACAACTTACAAATGTGGAGAGAATGGAGTTAAACTGAACTTTGATTTCTTTTCAACCATAGCACAAGATGATCATTTATTATGAAAAAACCTGAATAAAGTTGGAGTTCATAACCATGACAGTCTTGATACAATATAAATTCAATATATTATTGTTGTCTTGAGGTATAGTTCTGTATATTACAATCTCACACAAGATCAGGGTATATTTTAGTACCATACAGTTAATTCGGGATTGTATTAATACCTATTCTGGTGAATGAACATTAAATAAGATTTACTATTTTGGAACCAGTTGCAATAAAGTTTACTAAACAAGAGAAAATATGACTTTACTATAATATCTAAAATGTAAAATCTGCAAACAGAATACTTGCTTGACTTTACACTTCAACTATATCATAATATTTATTTGAAATGAATTTATACAAATGGCATTAAATTGGGTTTCAGGCTGGTAATGACAATGGTAGTAGTGAATAGGGATGGTCTAGGGACTAGGGAACTTCCATGTTAAAAAGGGTATATCCACTCTGGGGACTATGTAATTTAACATGGGAGAAAAAAAAAAATATCCATTCTAGGGACAAGGGGAATTTAACATGGGAGAAAGAAAAAAAACTATTCACTCTAGGGACAAGGGAAATTGAACATGGGGAATAAATCGTGGGACTGTCTTGGGACTAGGGGAAATGGAACAGGGTCGGGACCCTATTTTAATAAGGTCCCGACCTGATGGGTCTATGAAAATGGAACAGGCGAAAATTGAAACAGGGAGGGGTCTCTATTTTTTTATTATTTTTTTAAACAAAAAAATAAAAAAAGGGGTAGGCAATTGAAAGTCAAGATCTTTTCGAGAGATAGGAATGGCCCTGAAAAGGGCCTTTGGTTTTATGTTAATATACATAAAGGGCATCTGTGACATCTTCTTCTTGACCTTAGGCTGTGCCTGACTGCAGGACCATAGATTAAGACTCTTTTGTGGCATCCTTGATGCCCCACATAAGATTCTTCGCATCCACAGGCTGGTGTCTGTCCTGTGGATAACTGTCCAGTTGGATCGGACATACATTGATATGTCCGTCCGGAACATCATTGAAGACACAAGCGTTGAAGATTGTACATCGGTCCACATGTTGGGGTGCTGAGTAACAGGTGAAGGAATGCAGTGAACTGTACTTATTTATAGGGGGAGGAAGGATTGAAACGGATTGAGTTTGTTGACCAATCCAAACACGCGTTACAAAATTCAGTCAGCCCACGTCCAATCCGAAGAGAGCAGTCTGTGACGTCACATAGTCTATATAGATTCGCTAGCGCCTGTGCGTAGTCAATCTAAGCGACAGTTTTTCAACATGACGGAAACTCAGAAAACGATCAGTTTGGGTGCACTGATGGTGGAGACTACCCAAGGGAACCCAGACTTACTTTCAGAAGAGGTGAATTGGGATTTTGTGGATTTTTTTACCTTGCAAGAATTTGTTCCTGAACCTTCGTCACCTTCTCCTTCATTACCGCACATGGAAAATTTTAGACAGAGACAGAAAGAAGAATTGGAGAAATTTATACAACAGCAAAAGGAAGCGGAACAAGCTTTTCTCCTACAGCAACAGCAGCAAGAAGAAGAGGTAAGAAAAAAACAACAAGAAGAAGACGCAGCAGCAAAGAAACAAGGGTGTCAAAATCAAACGGTCACGGTACTGTTAGACATTTTAGTTAAGAAGTCTGAAACAGATGTATCAGACTTCTTTATTACGGCCGAAGAGAATACGACCTTCCCAAGCTAAACACTCCAACCCTGTGACTACGCCTACTGCACCATCCTTAGTGATTTCAACGAAATCATCATCAACAGTACGCAGTCCAGAAGTAGGCCTTGGCCATGGCAAAGGCTTAAGACAGTTGAAGTTGATTGTTTAAACTCACCCCTTACACCAAAAAAGGCCCTTTTCAGGGCCATCCACGTCTCTCGAAAAGAGATAGGCTTTCAATTGCCAATAACTAAAAAAAACCATTTTACCCAATAGTACCTGTCTGTGTATGAGTGTGCGTGAGTGTAGGTTCTTATTTTAAAATCAAAACCCAAAGACACTTACCTTTTATAATTCATTTATTCTTTTATAAATATTTACAATTCACAATTCACAACAGAGCACTTTAAAAAGTTCATAGACTTATTCTGTCTCATTGTTCACTCTCTGTTTTTTTAATATCTTCACCGTCATAGTCTTTTCCTCCTCTTCCTCCTCACTTTCTTCCCTTCTTTTCTTCTCCTGTTTCTTTTTCTTCACCTGTCTGTTTTCTTCCTCTTCTTCTTCCTCTTCCTCTGAAGAATCCCTCTCTTCTTCTGACTCCTCTTGTTTCTTTTTTGGGCAGTCTGGTGACCAATGTCCTTTTTCTTGACAATAATAACAGGTATCTTGACTTTTGTCTCTTCTAACCCCTTTTTTTTCTTTTTTGACGGTCTGGACACTCTGAAGACCAATGCCCTTTCTTCTGACAGATATAGCAAGTATCTTGACTTTTATCTTGAAAGGAAGGAGAGTAGTCCCTTGGCTGGTCTGAAGAGAATTTTCTAATGACCCCTCGCAAAGCTCTGATGAAACGTTCGATCTTGGTAGTCTCTTCCATTGTTGTGCTCAGTTTGAGAGTGAAATGAATAGTGAAAGGACAAGACACATACCCTTTATATACGCTGGTCTGCTATGACTATAAATTAATTCATGGTGTTTAAACTTTAGTCATTTGACTTTTTGCTATCGAGATGAAATGATCCAATTCATTTGAGAAGAAAGAAGAAGAAAGTAAGAGGCAGAAACGTGATCTATCGCCTCGTACTAGGGCTGAAGTCTTGGCACAAATTCTTGCCAGTGATTTTGAAGAGGACATGAGTGAACCAGAATCCAAACCCTCTAAACAAAGTTTACCACCCTTAGTCAACCCTGAAAAGTACTATGACATTCGAGAGACGGAAAAGCGTCCCTCTAGAAAATTTAGAACTACGGCTTACAAATACACAGTGAAGTTTAAAGATTTCAAGTCTGAAGTACTGTTAGAGAAAGCAAAAGGGTTCATCACCGACATGTGGGATTCTTTGCTCACCACACTCAAGCGACAATGTCAACCCAAAGAAGATGATCGCTTGAGACTTTCCATACAACATGACGGCTTGAAATCCCCTGTTTGGATCGAGTTTAGCAGCCCTGCAGAATTGACCACTTCCAAAGTCATGGACAAGATTCAACACGTGCAACAATCTAATGACCAGTTTGACATCACCGATGGAAAAGCCACACTGGACATGACCCACGTCTCTCCTCCTCAAGGGACCGGACAATGCAGAAAGACCTTATTGGTCAACAACCTTCGCATTACCAAAACAAGTCTTGTCCAAATTAACAATTTTCAAGACCACATGTGTTTAGCCCGAGCCATCGTGGTGGGATGAACCTATGCCGACAAGAACGACATGGTAGAATGGAAAAGAGCCTGGGAGAACATTCGAAAATCGAACCGAGCCAAACAACGAAATGAAGCAGAACTTCTGTTACAACAAGCATGCCTGTCCAAAGACACATCCTGTGGCATTCCTGAGATGCAAAAATTGCAAGATGCCCTAGCTCCACGATACACCTTGAAAGTGCACCCTCAAGAAGTGCGCGGGTCTCTGTTGTTTCGAGGGAAAGACTTTAAGGATGGAAAATACATTCACCTCTATCATCACGATGACCATTTCGATACCATTACCACTATCACTGGATTCCTGGGATACAAATATTACTGTGAGAAATGTGACTTATGATGGTTATAATAATCGAGAGCAACACAAACATTGTGGATCGAAATGCTCAGGATGTTTGGCCTCTCAACCCTGTCTGAGCGAAGGGCAAGAACCAGTGCATTGTCCTGCTTGTCTGCGCACATTTGTCAGCCCTGCCTGTTACCAACAACATCTGAAGATGCAAGGTTCACAGAAGAAATGTGCTTGTCAACTCCTGAGATTGTGCCCAATGTGTGGACAAGGTCTATGTATCAACAGTACCAAGGCACACGTATGTTCAGGAAAGAAAAAATGTCACATTTTCACTGCATTGTGGACTTGGAACACCAATGCTACATACAAAAATACCAATCCCAACCAGAGAAAGAGGATGGTCACAAGAAGAAGAAAGGCAATTTCATCTTTTTCGATTTCGAATGCATGCAAGAGACCAGTATTCACATTCCTAATTTCTGCGTGGCTCATCGAGCGTGCGAGAAGTGATTCAAGAACCTATCTTGAGTTATTGCCCTCACTGCAGTAAGATTCCTGGAGGGCGTGAAAAAATCTTTCAAGGACCGAACACACTAGCCGATTTCACACAATGGGTCTTAGACCCCATCGACAAGACGTGGAGCCAAGAGGACATCGAACATTATTATGGAGATTGTCATTGTCATGCCACGGTGATGGCTCACAATTTCTCCGGATACGATGGACAGTTTCTTTTGAGATGTTATACGGAACGTGGCATCGAGCGTCCTAAAATCACTTTGAACGGAGCCAAAATCATTTTCATGCAAGTGGGACAAGTGCAGTTTAAAGATTCGATGAGCTACTTAGCCATGCCTTTGAGTCGAATGCCTAAAATGTTTGGAATGACAGAAATGGCTAAAGGGTACTTTCCACACTTTTTCAATACAGAAGCCAATCAACACGCCGTTCTACCCCATTTGCCTCAGGCTCGCTATTACGACCCTGACAACATGCGTACCGAACGAGAAACTTTCTACGCTTGGTACCAGGCTCACGCCTCCGACCCTTTCGACTTTCAGGAAGAAATGCTAAAGTATCGTCGTTCCGACATGGACATTTTACGGCGATGCTGTGGAAAATTTTGAGAACTGTTCATGGAACACGGAGGGGTTGATCATTTAAAAGAGGCTTGCACCATTGCCAAAGCGTGTTCCTTAGTCTACCGACAACGATTCATGCTTGAAAACACTGTGGCTGTCATCAGTCCTCAAACGACCAACTATGTCAAACGTCAATACTCGGTCAAAGCCCCATGCTGGTTGCATTACTTGTGCGACAAGGAAGACAAATGGATTCAGCATGCCCGCAACGGACAGGGCGAAAGATCATCGGAATGCATTCGGTCAATGGCTGGGACTTAGAAAACCCCAAGATCATGTACGAGTTTAACGGTTGCTTATTTCACGGATGTCCCGTCTGTTACCCTGACCGCGGCACTAAAAATCAGTTCTTACAACGAACCATGGAAGACTTGTACCAGGCCATTTGTCAGCCACGCCTAAAGTTAGAACAGGAAGGATACCAAGTGGTGGAAATGTGGGAACACAAATACAATCACCGTTTGAACACCGATCCCGAGTTTAAACGCCTCATGGAAAGTTACCAGTTCATGGACCCCCTGAACCCAAGTAATAGTTTGTACGGAGGAAGGACCAATGCCACCTGTTTGCTGTACCAAGCTGACGAAGAGAAAGGAGAAGAAATCAAATACTTGGACGTGTGTTCACTGTATCCCTATGTGTGCAAATATTGTTGCTTTCCTGCAGGGCACCCACAATTGTTCACCGAACACATCGACCTAAAAAACATTCGACAATACGAAGGCTTGATCAAGTGCAAAGTTTTGCCTCCCACGAACCTATACCATCCCGTCTTACCTCGCCATTGCCAAGGCAAACTTATGTTTCCTTTGTGCCGTACTTGTGCTGAAACGTGCAACCAAGATCAACCTTGTCATCACACCCAGGAAGAATGGGCCTTGACGGGGACATGGGTCAGCGTAGAATTGTTCAAAGCTCTGAACATGGGATACCAACTGTTAGAAGTGTACGAAATTTGCCACTTTCCCAAGACACAATAATTCCACAAGGGTGACCCCACGCAGAAAGGCATTTTCGCAGACTACGTGGATGCCTTTTTGAAACTGAGCAAGAAGCCAGTGGCTATCTGTCCTGGTGTCACACTCCCGAAGACCAAAAGACATTCAGAGAGAAATTCTGGGCACAAGAAGGCATTACTTTAGATCACATTGAGAAAAACGAAGGCAGGCGATCGTTTGCCAAAGTGATGTTAAATTGCTTGTGGGGTAAAATGGCACAATGACCGTGTTTACCCAAGACGGAGTATTTGACCGAACCTTCCCGCTACTTTCAGATGATTCACGACAAAGCCAAATTCATGAAACACGTGGACGTCGTTCATGAGGATTTGATCTTGGTGAATTACGAAGAAGATCTGAACTTTGTAGAAGATGACCCCTTTGGAAATGTCATCATTGCAGCTTACATGACAGCTCATGCTCGCTTAAAATTGTACGAAGCTTTAGAACTGTTAGGGGAACGTGTCTTGTACTTTGACATGGACAGTTGCATTTATATCGATCACCCGAGTCAACAGCACCCTGACATCGAAGGAGACCGTTTAGGAGCCTGGACAGACAAGCACCCCGATGACAAGATTCTAAGTTTCGTTAGTGGTGGTCCCAAAAATTACGGCTACGAATACTGGGCCAAACAAGGAGAAGTGCACACGAAGTGTAAAGTGAAAGGACTTACTCTGAATTATCGTACCAGTCGAGTGGTCAACTTTGGCATATTGAAAGAAGCCTTGCAGTCTAGAGAAAGTGACCACCTATCAACCCAACAAGATTGTACGTTTACCCACACACCACATCGTCAGTCGACCCTTGGAAAAAGTCTATCAAATCGTGTAGCAGAAGCGAGTGCGGCTTCCCACCCACTTTACTTTGCCGTATGGACATGTCGGTATAAAACATTGGTTGTAAGAGGATAGCCACCCACCAGAAGGATGACTTCGCCGCAGCAAGAATCGAGTGAGAAATCCAGTGAGAACTCCAAGTTCAAACCCTACCATTTTCCAGTCTTCTTACCTGACTATTGTGATTGTGCCCGTCGATTGGACACGTTTCAAAAATGGCCTACGGATAGGGAAGGATTACCTTCTTCGTATGTTTTAGCTAGAACAGGATTTGTCTACTTCGGACCTGAGTCAGGATTGGGATACGAAGTACAGTGTTTCGCTTGCGGACTGAAGTTACGAATGGATCTATGTATCTACAAAGATTCAGCTATTCTGAAACATACTCGATGGTCTCCGCACTGCCCTTACCTTTCAATGGCCTTTCCACCCATTAAACTACGGTACAATTATGACGGTACCTTAGAGACGGTACCTTCCAAAACTAGACGTAAACACATTGCATCCTATTTCATTGTTGTTTCTTTTCCACATAATAGCTTATTTTTTATAAAATGTTAAACTTTACTAATCTTTTTTCAAGATCACTTTAGTTTGCAAAAATATATCTTGTCATTTATTGGCATTCTACATTGAATTTTGTAAACTAGCTATAAACCTGACCTAATTACTCAACTTAACTGCTGACAGAAACAGTCTACAGTAAATGTATTTCATTTCTATAGCTCGATGGATAAACATTACATCTTTTAAAGCTGTGCACAGAATAGGCCGACATATCACGAGTCAGGAAAACATGGGGGTGGTATCCCCTGTGTCCAAAATTAATATCATTTTGAATAGAATATTCTAGTGACAATTGCCTCTTTTCAGATGGTAAGCATTGCTTTTTTTTATTTTCATCAATCTGTCAAATTCGGTATGCATTTTGCTTTAATATTTGAGATGGAAACCTTAGGTGCATAGAAATGTCAGACAGCATTGTACATCATGAATGGTGTCCAACATACTTTTATGATCATAAAACAAAATCCCATTTTTTAGTTATGGCCACTGATTTAAAAAATATTCATCCAAGCTAAATATAATAATAATAATAATGAGGACTTTGTATAGCGCCTAATCTTTAGAAGCTGTAAGCGCTTTGCAACATTAGACAACATAAAAACATACACAATGATATGATTACAAAAACAAACACCATGAAATTAGAAAACATAAAAAACATGCTGAGAATATTTAAGGTAGTTAACATTATTAAGTCATTAAGTTTGTTTTTGTAGTCAGAATAAGTAGTTTTGAGAGCACTCTTGAATGGGATCACTGCGTCTTTGTGTCTAAGTTCAGTGGGCAATTCATTCCATGTTGCTGGGCCCTGGTATGCAAAAGAATGCTGTCCATGTGACTTTGTTTTCATAGTGAGAATAATGAGTATATGATTGTCGGAAGAGGAGTGTAAGTATCTTGCTTGTGTGTACACATAGGTGAGGTCGGATAGGTATGTTGGACTAGAGTCTGTCAGTGAAACGTAGCACAGAGAACTAATGTTGTGTTTGATTCTGGATCGAATGGATAGCCAGTGTTGGGTACAGAGCAGCGGGGAGGTGTGCTCTGATTGTGGTACTCTAAGTATGATCCAAGCAGCTATGTTTTGAACTTTTTGAAGTCTCTGCAGTAGATATTAAGATGAACCAGACAGAATTGAGTTACCATAGTCCAGTCTTGAAAGCAGTAATGAACACACAAGTGTTTTAGTGGCATCAACTGAAAGATATCTGAGAATGGAGCTGATGCGTCTCAGCTCAAGATACGCAGCCTTGCATATGTTCATGACATGTTGGTGCAATGTGAGAGTACTGTCCAGAGTAACACCTAGGTTTTGTACTGATTGTGTGAATTTAATGTTGGTGTTGCTGATATTTATTGTGTGAGGTAAAGGATGTGAATGAGAAAGTCTTTGATAAGTAAGTATGGCTTGATTTAAATTGTGTTTTTCATGTGACTTGCCAGAGATTTTTAAATGAATTGATAAAGTAACTTGAGACACATTTCAAAGTACATGTTTTAAAAATATTCCATTGATTATTGCTGGCATTTAGAAAAATGCAATGCATCCTTTGTTGTGAAACTTATTTTAAAACATTGTATTACTCATGCAGAAGCCTGCTTGAAAACTAATGGCAAAGCAAAGGCAAATGGAGTGGAAGAGACCATATCAGAGACCCTCAAATATGCACCCAACCAACGCAGAATGATAAAAAACAAGGTAATCCAAATGACTCTTATTTCATCAATATTGGATTCAGTTTCGTCTTTTAAAGCATAGTATTTGCAAAGCGGATGCATTTCTAAACTGATAACAAAATCAGCTTATCCTATTGCCCAGGACTATCAGAGCTAGAGTCCAGCTAACTACAATATGCATATATCTTGTCTGATCGGACAAGTGCTTCCATTTGGAATTTTTATTCACATGAAATATTTGGATGAAATAAATTCATCTTTGTGCAAATTGATTGCACCATCCACTTGCCAGAAATGACAAGTAAGTGCAAAGTTATCTTGTATCATGGCTTAACGATAGTAAGGGAAGCACAAGTGCAGTGAAGAAAATTTCATACATTTTTATAATGCTGATTAACATGACTTCTGCATATGTAACTAGTGCTGAGATGATATGACTTTATTTAAGCATTACAATTTTGTTTTAATTTGCAGGTGCCTGAGCAGAAGAAGTAATAGATAAACTTTACAGTGGAGTTGGAGACTGATTCTGATTCATAATCTTAATTAAATCTAGAAAATAAACATTAAAGTCATATTAAAATATCTGTTGTATTGTTTCCTTCTTTCATTTTTCTCTTAAAAACAAATGTCTGAACCTTTAGTCTGTAAATTCAGTGGATTCCTTATCAGCCCATCTACTTTTACTTTACACCATGCTACTTTTAAAAAAAAATGAATTATCCCCATTGGGGTAGGTCCCCCCAACCCCCCACCCTACTTTGTCAACTTACCTGCCACATTTAAATCTAATGGAAGGCCCTGCTGTAAAGCCTGTTAGTAAAACTACCCAACAAGAGGATTTCATACATTTGCAACTCCTAGATGGATGGTAATGTTTTCATTTTTGTAATGTAGATTTGGACATTCTTACCACCAGCATGGAATATGTGTTTCAGAAACACAAGCAGCTTTCATCAGATTTGCATATAGGTTTTATATGTTGTGAGTATGTTGTAGGAAGTTTTTTTAAATAACATCATATGAGATGATGCCAGTGGAAATGGCAGAAAAGTGTCTGTATTGTTCACCAACTACACCTTGTTCTTACAAAATGTGGCTGTTACACATTCCCATGATGATGTCACTGACAGCCATCAGTGAGGAATGCCCCAACAAGCATAATACAAATTGCTTCCATTGTAATTGTTACAATTCCATTCTGACCACTCCGGTGTCCTAGTGGTTAGAGTGTCCGCCTCAGAAGCGGGAGGTCATGGGTTCAAACCCCAGCCAAGTCATACCAAAGACTTACAAAAATGGTATTAACAGCTACCTCGCTAGACGCTCAGCATTAAGAGGTTAGTGTTAGGACTGATCAGCCTGGTGTCAGGATAATGTGACTGGGTGCAACATCATACTACATGTTTGCAGCATGATGCCCCAGTGCTATACATCACTATAAACTGCCACACTGCAGACATCGTAGCAATATGACTGAAAAATTATTCAAGCTACGTTAAAAATCCAATCACACACACACAATTCCATTCTACGATCCAGAACCAACACTAATTCCGTACTACAGTTCTTGCATTTCAATCCAGTTTTGCTTTTGAAATGTAGTGCCACTCAATTCATAATGAACCCATTCATTTCAAACACTCGCAAATACTTATTATTCCTGTCTACAACTGAAAAATATCTATATAAAAAAACGTGTAACTGTGTTTTATGCAAGGGCATGGAGATGCACAAAAACTTGCACCTGAAGCTTGAATAAAACCCCGACTGTGGATAAGACTTTACCCATCGATTACCCCAGCTTGGGGATAAATTCCGACCGTGGCGATTTATTATATATCCTATGACTGCTCCAGCTTGAGGGCAAAATCCAAGCACATCCCTAAAAAGATAACAGGTATAGCGGCTCTTTACCTTCTGTAAATGCCACTTGAGCTTCCTGATGCTGTTGTATCTGCCATTTGACAGAATCACGAATGTGGATATATTTCTTAATTGCCTCTAGTTGTTGAGCTAGTTTAGCTGTATGAAATTCCTTTGTGCAGACTCACTCATTATTAATATTACAACAGTGATTTAATTACACATCACCTGTCAGCACACCGATGATAAGTCAGTTATTTTATAACACACCAACAAGCTTGCCCCTTGCACCCCCCCCCCTTTTTTTTATTTGGGCACCTGTGGACATGAATCTGCAAGGCTCAAATTGTCATTTTTAATATAAGATCTCAACATTTTTAAGGCCTTAATTTTAAAGACATCCTTAAAACCCCCAAAAGGTTATCAACTGGATCACCAGCCTTCGTTTAGAGTAACAGCAAGTATATATATATATTTAGGTCTAAGGAAACACAATAAAAATGTTTGATTTAACAATGACATATTTGCCTCAGGTCTGTGATCCTGAAGTGAATATTAACTGTCCATTTATTTTCTTGGCTTTTCTTTACTAGGAAATTGATTATAGAGATTTCTGCAATGGTGAAGGCAATGTAAAAATTGGTTACTATAACATACTTTTTACGCCATGTTTGAAAAAATAAATCCAATGGAAAGGTTATAGTCTGAAAATCTTCATTAAATTAAGTTAATATAGGGGAAAAAACTTTAAGAGTTCATAAATATTTTTCAGTGCTGAATAAAGATATAACATAACACTTTCTGCTGTGATTTTAATAGTTTCTGAGAGCATGAAAAATTTCTAGAACTATAATGTATAAATGTTTTCAAAAGATTATATTAATATGAGGGAAAAATCTGTTATGAAATAAACTGACAAGATCTTGTATGAATTCATGTTATCTTTAAATATGATATTTGTGTGAAAATATCTGGAAGAAAAAACAAGATGGTGCCACTCACACATACAATGTGGTTGCCACAGTAGCCATATTAAGAAACTTTTTATCGCTACTTCTGAATGGATAATTGTGTCAGCGTGTCAACATGTGTACAAAATACTTATGTTGATGTCTAGCAGGTCCTGAATGAGAATTATGGTGCTGTACAGACATCCTATAAGGCCACCAATGTGGCCATCCTGAAAATCTTGGTATAACTACTTCTCCTGAATGAATCGTCATATCAGTGAAAGACTTCTTATGTCTAGTTGGACGTAAATGAAAATAGTGCCAATCTAACCTCCAATATGGCTGTTTTAATGGGCATCTGGAAAACCCCTTCCTTGCTACTTCTCCTAGATGGCTGGTCATTTTGACATTGTGCTTTCACTAGATGACCTATTTGATGTCTGGTTGGCCGTAAATGGAACTATGCATATGGTTTTGATGTCTAGTTGGTCTTAAATGTGGTTTTTGCTGCTCATAAACTTCTAATGGTATTATAGTTGGTTCCTTAATGAAACTGCTGTACAAAATTAAAAGGCCTTCTCACTTTTTGTCAAGTTGGATACAATTATCTTTACCAGCTAGGATTTCTTGATCCTCTTTTTTATACATCAACCCTTCGCATATGTAGTTAGCTAAAACAGTATTTTGAACAATTAATTGCCCTCTTGCAAATACAATCCCAATTGCATGCTTTTACCAGTGTGAGAGCTCCTTATATAAGTAGCTAAGTATTCAGTAACTGAATTTCCACATCCACATGCATCAACTCAGAATTAAAAGTTGCAAAACATATACAAATTTGAAAATCTTGAGACATGTGTCACTTTGCATGGTGGGTGTTATGATTTAAATGCAACAAGGAAATTGAATTAGGGTTAATTTCTTTAAGCTGTATTCAATCATGGGGCCCTGGATTATAGAATGGTCTAGGCATACACATCACTAATCAACTCTCTCTAGTCCAACCAATGTGTGTATATGAGAAAGCTTGCCAGTAGCGTTATGTGTGTTGATTTCTTCCAATAAATATGTTGGCTGCCATGTAAAGTCTATGATGTCCTGAAAAATGGTATTAAGCTCCATACAAGCAAGCTAAACAATCAATGATATAATGGAACAGTAGACACCATTTTAGCTAAATATGCCAAGAATTGATTTAGAGACTTGGTTAGTGATGATGACTTAAAATTGGCAAGGGATTAAAAAGATAAAAGAAATGACCTTTCATGGCACTGTAATATAACAAATGAGGAAAAACAAAAGTTTATTGCATTTGAACCTTTTGTTTTTTCACAGTTTCAATTTAAGTCATAAGGCCCCTTATTTTGCCTTACCAAACATATAGCAAGTTATTACCTCAAGCCCTAGCACTAATAATGCCTCACAAGTAAGCAGTCTTTTATGAAGTCTCAGGTCTGAGTATATGTCTAGCAATACTTATGTCCAGTTTGTTTATAAAATTCTTTCTCACATGGTACAGTTTTCAGAGAGACACGATAAATTCAACAAGTGTGGTAATGAAGGGACAGGCATTCTTTATTTATGCACACATCCCAAAGGGACATTGCTATGTTTGAATCAACACTGAACTGAAGAATGGAGCATCAGCTGCATCAATTAAAATATTGTGGCCCACACAAAATACTGCAAGGACTATAATCAATTTATGAGTGCAATGGGCATGAATTACTGTAGCAGACTGGAGGAAGTAATCCGAATTTATTAATATCTTGAAGCTAAATATAGTAAAGTTTTCATCTATAATCTGTGGAATCATTTTTGCACACAGTTTGCAGGATTTGTCTTTGGGTCATCGTTTTTCTTTTTCTTCATCTTTCTAGCTTATGGTATCTTGATAAGTCTTATGGTGCCGTGCAACTGCACTTGATGATTACCACAGCCAGTGACATTGTATCAAATCTTCTGGGATCAGATGATTCAATGCAAATTCCACATAACCTATCACCATCCTCATGTTTGCCATCTGACTTACTAAGTTATTTTGCCGAAATAATAATAAAAACAATCTGGTCTGATGTATTGATAGCGTTCTGAATGACCATAATATATTCTCTGTATCTATCCTAGAAAATCCTGAGTGGATTGCTGTTTGGTTTTAATAAACCAAAGTAATCCAATGAAAGGCATTTTACAGACACAAGTGTCTGTTTCCTGTATGCAGTGATTAAATGATAGTATTATGTCTTTATTTTTTTAAAACTGATGATACATATGATCACCTTCAATGTGCAATATTAGTTATGTTAATTAACGAGTGGGCAATATTTGAATTTCAAAGATAAAAGTGTATGCCATGATCACTTTAGTAGGATGATTTGTCAAGTGAGGTTATCTTTTCTGTTTGAATAAATATTGTTAACTAAACTATTTTCGCAAGTTATGACATAAGAATGATTCAAAGAAAGAAAATTCATTAAATTGAACATATAAAATGTAATACTGCAACAGAGTCTAGATGAACTATTTCTTCAGAGACACAATCCAGACTCTGTGGCAGCAAAATTATCAAATAGGACACAACTAAGAGACAATCACATTTTCAGTCACAATGGTTTGACAATTATCAATGGCTTGAATTCATGGACTGTGAAGGCAAAGTGATTTGCAGTTACTGCAAAAAAAGTTCCCAAACTGTCACAGATTTTAAATTCTACCAGTGGACTTGTAAGTGTAACTGACAAATTCAGGATTTAATCAAGCAAGTCTCATGATAGTATTATACCTAATAAAGCAAAATGTAGCACAGTATATTCATGACACTTAGGCCAGCATGTACAAAATATTCCTCAAGTTACAGTTGCTAGCACTCCACTAAGAAATGTCATTTTATAATAAATAAAAATGTAATGGAAAAAAAAATCGATAAAGTGATTGCACTCTTTAACATAGCCTACTACCTAACTCAATAATGAAAATGATTTGGTTCATTATATCTTTGTGTTTTATGGAATAAATGCATACATCTGATTGAATTTTAGGCAAGAGACTGAACTTTTGGGTTAAGTTAAAATGTATGTGGAACAAATGCATTTTCTAAAACTACTTGTATCAGTGTGCATTGTGACTTTTCTTTAAGATAACTCTAAATGGTACTGGGTATATATCATTTTCTTCAACTGCACACTGTTGTCTTCCATTTGATTTGATGACTTACAGCTATACTGTCTACACAGTAGGCCTCAATGTCAGGAAAAATTCTGTATACTTCAGTTACAGCTGAAATAAGTTTTGCATTAGTACCTGAATCAGACAAAAAAGGTTGTGTTCTGGTGTGTGAATAGAAATGGCTAAAAGTAATATAGACAAAAGCCATAAGAGTACACAAGTTACGTATGAAAACCACCAATTCACTTGCATGTGTGGCATACAAGTTCAAAGATTTGCTTCATGTTTATTTGTGTACACACATTGTTCAACTCATAAGATATTTTAAGAGCTATTTCTCTATTGTATGCATAATTCATTTACAAATGTGATTAGTGGGCCACACCGAAGGCCATACTATTAGTTCACTTGGCAATATGGTAACGTCAGCTGAAAAGCATAATCATCCATTAAAAGAGCATTATGATATGAACATTAGGTATTTAGGACATATAGATTTTTCTTTTCCAAATGGAGTCCAAGTAATTATTGCCCAATCCAGGTATAATTTTGTACACAAGTAAAGAACAAAATAAGATAAATCTTCATTTATTTGCAATTGACAATACACTTCTTAATGAATATACACTTTTGCATTTATTTTGTATCACTTGAATAAACAATATTTCTTTCAGTTCATTTTAAACTTTTATTTTATATCACTTGAGTAAACAATATCTCTTTCGTTTCATTTAACACTTAGAAACAGGTTCTTCCAGTTACAATAATCAACTCTGGAAACAATAAACAAACTGGAACTTTTGACCTAATTATATTACATTTACTAGGGTTAAAACAATAAATTCCTTAACATAATAAATTAACAGTTCCAGTTAATCAAACACAAAATCACCTTTTATACAGGGTGTGAACTGTTAATATTTACAGGATAAAGCTTATAGTTTCCAAACTGATTGAAGCTTACATGTTGCAGTTGCTGGCACATATCTATTTCCAGCATGGTTTGCATACATTCCACCTTTAATAATTTTGTTACTTCCCTACCCCACCCCATTCAGTAACAAGTATCAAAAATCAGGCTCATTCTAAGGCAAAGTCTGTAACTTGTGTACCACAGTCATCAGAGAGACAAAGATGCAAAACTTTATGATGCCTGTCAAAGGAAGAAAACAGTTTGTTGTTTACCCAAGTTTTGAACCAGTTAACTTGAATTCTCAGACCATCAATTGCTACAGCCCCACTAATTACAATTGTTAGGGAATAATGAGAACTCACCTTCAGTTATCTGTGTATATATATAATTTTAATAACCAAGAATACCGGATGTCTGGGAACATTATAGCATTCAATGGTAACGTCAGAACTGAGATGAGAGAATTAAACAAGCATAGTACATGACATAATATATCCATAAACTATTGACTGGGAAAAATACTACAGAACACCATTTCTGCTGGCAGTAAGATGTTGAACCTATATGTCATAAATATCAGGTTGGACATCTAGGACCAGTAATATTCATAATGGGCAGTACCCACCCCCCACCCCCCCCCAAGTGAGAAGGGCCTGATTTGTAATCTAAGCCACCCAACCTATCACAGCCTTTATAGTACTTGAAACAAATATTGAGTAATAGTAAAACAAACTCTGAAAGTTATTAAAACCAATTTGTTATATTTCCATAACTCTGCATAGTTAACTGTGCAAGCAGACTTAAACATATCAGTGTATGACAGTTAAATTGAGCTATAGCATCGATTAACGGAAGCTACGAATTCATCAACAAGCAGTGAACAATCATCTTCACAATAAATGTCAAACATTAGCATCCATAAGCTGTCAATGCAAGTTGTTACACTGGATATATAATCATCCATTTATTTCAAACAAGCTGTGAAAAACGAACCTCACGTCCGCTATATGTACGCTGGCCATTGCAAAGGATGCTTTAATAGATTAATGTTTATCGTCGTGTCTTGACAACCATTTTGCGCGCGCACACCGGAAAGTCATGCTATATATTTGTTACTTGTGAACGTATTCGTGGGCAGTACGCTATATATTGTTCCCGGGGCCGTATTCGCGGGCAGAATGCTATATGTTTGTTCTTCGTGAACGTATTTTTGGGCAGTTACTTTGTCATCTTCAACCTAAAGGTCAAAACTGCCCATGAAATTTATATATCTGCCCACGAACCGAAAACATGAATAGGACTATAACATAAGTGTATATACTTATTTTCAACATATACATAATTACTATGTAAGAAATACAACCTATGTATATGTATTTTGATTTGAAATGTAAACTATATCATGTCCTTCCCGTAAACCCACTTTCGGGATGACTGCCCACAACGCACCTAAAACGTGTATATATATATATATATATATATATATATTCCGATTACATGATAATGTATATATATATATATATATATATATATATATATATACAGAGAGAGAGAGAGAGAGAGAGAGAGAGAGAGATATCAATCATTCAATGAATCAATTCAATTATTTGAAGGGCTCATTATATCTATACATCTAATTGATAATTGTTTTTTTTCAGATTCCGCACGAACATAAATTTACAGAATTTCCGGATGGTTCTATCGACAATGTAGGTACTAGTGCCGATCATTATCAATTGCTACTGTCTTGCCTACCTTGGTCATCGTTGTCTTCTCTGTTTGTATTCAATAATTTTAGTTCGTTTTTTTGTTTCCATCTTCTCCAGATAGCGCGGAGTTAATGCTTATGTATGAAATACATATTATGTGTATGCCATGATCTTACTCATCATACTCTCTGTTTCGATCCACACATAAAATCTAATATCCACACTGACTCCATTTGTTTAAAGGTTTGCAGTGTGATATAAAAGCCAAATCCAGTCCCTTCTCATATGGATTTGTATGGGTAGATCCATATATTGAAACTAAGTCTGATTCATTCACTTCACAAGTGGGATTTCGATTATTATCATTAGATACAATAACCACCCCATGCACAAGGGTTGGAACGGTAGATATATTCATTCATATATGTATATGTATATATGCATCAGACTCCGTGTCATTTTCCAAAAGAAAATGTAGCAGATAGTGTATGATATATGTTGATATGTTCCCTTTACCCATTAAATTGATTTCTTTCTTTTCCATTGTACATTTAGAAAACCACAATCTCTGTACTATACTTGACAACAAAGCATTTACGATATTTTGGTTTCCTATATTTTAATTTTAAGTTGTACGGATTCTTGGATGCGAGGCAATGATATTACTTGCAGAACACTTAGCCAACGTGGATACGAGTGGACGAGTGGTCCGCGGCGCTGGTCGTTACATATCACTGAGATCTCACGCATGTCTGCATTGGTTTGATTATATTGCTAAACCAACGTGAATATTTGAGAAGGTTTGCCAGTATTTTCCTCTGGGTTGTTATTTCTCACAGGGTTTTCCCCTAGAGTTACCTCTACCCGATATGCTGGCTGCCATGTATAGTATAACCATGCACTCACCCTATTTAGAATCACGTGGATCGGGAAATGCCATGAAACATTTGTGGGACCCCATTATGTCAAGGCTCTAAACATTCTCTGAATCTTATTCGTATTATTGTATGTCAAGTTAATATATTAGTTACTATTCATGAACCCAAAACATGATTAGTGAATGATTGACAACAAACATTAGTAAGGTTTGATCAATAATCTTCTCTTACATAAAGCTATTTTAATTTTCTATGCATGATCTCATACAATATGTATTTTATAGTCATCATGGCTTCTGACGCGTGATTGATCTTATGTAAACCGCTTTTTTAACACTTACTGCAAGTGACGTAGTCGTAAATATATACATCAATATTTATCAAGAGAAGGTAGAGAATACATCACATGTGTTGGCATACCCGTATAAGTGTGGCAATATAAATGAAATGATTCGGATCTACTTTATTTACATTGTAGTGATATCGGAAGTCATGCATCGAGAGTTTCATGCGTAAACTAGAATGGTTAAACTGGTCATTGCTACAAACAGACTCAAGTAAATGTTTTATTTGCTAACAAGCTTTAGACTAACAGGAGCACATTCCATATTATTCATAATCATTGTAAGCTCACCAATGGCAGATATCCTATTAAAATTTTATTTACCACAGTATAACTTATATTTTGACAGGCTGGAAACTACTGTCGTGATCCAGATGGAAGTGGCACACTTTGGTGTTATACTATGGATCCTAACGTCAGACATGAAAATTGTATCGTACCAAGATGTGACACATTGCAGTAGAAACTACAGTATCATTTATGCAAACATATATTATATGCAGTTATTTTAATTTTTGATGGAACAACGAAACCATTTTTGCAATGAAACATAAAAAGCTATAAACAGTTATGCATGAATATCATTTCGCATAATAAATATTTCCATAACAAATATTATTAAACCAATAAACTTACCGATCATATAATTATGTTCTGGTTTTCTTTATTAATATGAACTAATAACTTTACATCGTTTTGAAAATATGTTGCAAAACCTTCGTGCTACGAAGTACTCTCGACAACATCGAATGACAAAGCTGTTCTAATGTTTATGATTTTAAATGCTGTTAGAGATGCTTATACCGTACCTGAATGAGTTTTCCATGATCGCTGGTGCAGCTGATTAGCATTATCTCCAATACGGTAACCAAGACGACTCATATCGCTACAAGGTTTGCATTCATGATTTGCCAGATTATAACGTAAAAAAAGAACGTGCAGCTGTATCGGAGGGAATTCAATATTAATATACTATTCCTCAACTGAATTTTCATTGGGAATGTTGTTGAATGACACATTATGGACAACAAGTATTAGTTGCTTGACTTTGCTTAAGATAAGGAACTGATATAGATTACCAAGGCAATGATAGGTAGCGGATGAGCCTGATGTATCTATGTTTTTATGGCACAATTTCGCAAAAGTGGAAAGATATGCTGTATTTAAAAATATGATTTGTAATGTTGCTTCAATACAAATGATCGAAGATCATGTCGATACCTAAATGACCAGCCATTAGGTGTCTGCGTTTATCGTAGTCTTGGCAAACATTCTTGGCTGAGCATCAAATTAATTGCTCATCTTCGCTTTCTATCTTTATATACATTTGAGAATCTTATCTTTCTTTTACTCATCCTCTCTCCAATCTCTGCCACCGCACTTATCTCTAACTTTCTCTTTCCCTAACGCATTCGCCTTTCTCTTTCCGCTTTCTTTAGCTGCATTTGTCTATATTCTTTCTCTTCTGTAACTCTCAGATGTGCACGAAAGTACCAGGCATTTACAATATTCCGAAACAAATGAATTTAAATATAATTTTTTTCTGAAATAATTTAGAGAGATTGGTATTCCATGACGAATCCGATTTGGTTTAGAAGATCAATGGTATTATACAAAATTATAGAAAATAACGAAGTCCAACACGTTTTGTACAATCAAACAAATAATGTATTTCCCTAGAACACAAAGACAAAAGCAGCATAGAGGGTGAACAGACCTTTTGCTAGAACGTCATTTTTGAAAAAAATAAAGTTTCGTACGAAAAGGAAAAACAATTAGGCCAATAACGCCAAACTAAAGCTGCTAGCTTGCCGGGAGTTTCTCTAATTGGGTTTAGTTTAATTTTTTATTTACTCTTTTGTCGTTAGTATTTTTTAAAAAGTATGCGCGTTTTCGTTTACCCGCCGGACGTTTCATTGAGGTCGCACCCTCTCTTCTGCTATAATTAAATCATTATTATATCATTCTAGCAACCTTATATTTTATCAAGTCCTATGCTATATCGTGATTGATGATCATGTAAATTTATTGTTATAAATCATTGCAGATGAATTAAATCATCATTCATAAAATAATAGCAATTTCTACTGAATGTTATACAGCGTGATTAGACCAAGAGTGAATAGAGGCAATACAAAGGAGTTATGTCTCTGCTTGATTCTCTTAAACAAAAGCTGCAAGAACATCCAGAATCTCAAGTTCAATTTGCTGAAGGTACAAAACAGTTATGTAGACCTGCTTAAAAAAAATACTGGAAGAGCTGCATAGGCTAATGAAGGTCTTTTTCCACCAGTAAGACAAACAAACTGCTGAACAAACTGAAAAAAGCAAGAAGAACTAAACAAACGAAAAAGATTTTACGAGATTTTCCAACTGAGATATGGTGTGATTTATGGTTAGCAGCGGTATATACAAATATATAAATTGATCAGAAGCAATTGTATTGTTTAAGGTCTGTTTAATGGAGACGATACACATACTCTGTGAAATATTAATCAGACTTGGTGTAGTGGGGATATGGACATGATTCAGTTCAAAAACCTCTTTTCAAAAGTACAATCTACCCCACACGGAATTATCACGATACATTTACATGACCCACGATCAAGAGATCGTGTACGTCTTGATAAAATCTTTAGATACAAAACAGCAGGAGAGAGGGTGCGACCTCGATAGAACTTTCGGCGGCTAAACAAAAAAGCGCATACTATTTAAAAAACACTAACGACAAAAATAATGTAACAAAGTTAATCAACCCAATTAGAGAAACATTCGTTAAGTTAGAGGCTTTGGATTGACATTATTGACCTAATTTTTTCGTTTACGTAGGAAGCTTTATCTTTTCAAGAATGACGTTCTGGTCAAACGTATGTTCACCATTTCTGCTGCCAGAAAAGTCAAAAAGACATTAAGTTCTTGCGAATTAAATCCCAAATATTCAAAATAGCTATATTTGCAGTCCTAACGAATAAAGTTCGGATTCATTTCTGTTGGTATTGAAATTACAATAAAAGGCTAAATCTTTTGATGCACACTTCTAGTCTGGAATTTATTAATCTTCTAGTGACCTGATGTGTGATGATGTTCTGAAAGGTTTTTAATGAATCAGAAAAATATTATGAAAGATATCCTTGCTTGAATTCGTTCTAAGTTAATGTTTATCTCGAAAAATATTATTGAACACTGTAATTCACGAAAATACTATTTTGAATAAATTATTCTAGCCAAATTAAATAATAAATAGAGCAATATTAGTGATTGTGCATAAATATATTAAAACATGAATGATTACTTTGTAGACAAATAAAAGTATAAAGCCCTCTACTTGGCGAATGTTATGATTTGCGCTACAAAAAAATATTAATTGATTCGAATCATCTTGTGCACTCTTACGTATCACATTTAACCTATCAAAAATATATTGATTGTTTTCAGGTCAACAGACATTGGTTTCCTATGAAACAAACTGGTCAGGGGTTCAATCATTATTGAAAAATCTAGAGCAACATTTCAATAACAACCACAAAAACTTAAATTTGCATCAGCCTATTTTTTTACTGGCACAGTGAATTCAAATTCAGAGATTCAGAGATTGTCGTTGCCTTACCATCTATATATGTACCTTTTCCGTTCCCCACGATATTGCACATGAATGCAACACAGTAAAACTCACCTTTGGATAAATCAATTATTAAATTTACTTTTTCTGTTTCAATAAAAAATTGTCAGAATCCTATGAAAGTGATCTTTCCAAGTGTCAGTGTAAATGATAACATCAGTGCAAGCAACCAGACCAGGTGTAATCATTTTCATTTAAACGTTACAAAGTACAGGTGAACCTTTTATCTCAAACGACATCAGTTTATATTGATAAAATCCATCAGGAGTCAGAGTCAGAGTTTAGACATTTCCTTTGCCATTTCCGTCCGTGGAATATGCCTCAATGCTTTCAAAAGGTCATACTGGTAACATCTGTTATATTTTCAATTTTGTTAATGCATGTATAGATTATAGGCAATGGAAAATAATCTGTTTTAAGAACACTATTCGTGTTTCCATAGTCAGTGCACATGTGGAAAGTATTATCTGGTTTTGGTGCAGTTATGCAGGATGTGCTACGGTAGATTCTGATTGATGTTATGAAACCAGACGCCAGCAAGTACTGAATTCCTTTATTTATAAATTCTTGTCTGAGATTGTTCGTTCTTTAGCGGATGCTTTTTCACCCATTTAGAATTTATAGTCTCGATATCAATATACATCGTATTTGTATACGTTGTGCAAGATACCAAATAAAACAACATATTGGAATCATACATTTAACTGGCTGATTTGCCAGTAGTCTTACACCATTTACACCTTGCCACTAGAGAAACTGGGTTTCGTAGTGATATAGGACGCATTTAAAAATTCTTCACATCTCAGTTATGTACGCTGTGGTACGAACATTGGATCGGCTAACGTATGCGTATTTGGAAAGCATGCAAGTAACTTCCCGTTTGTCGCTAATTCTTCACGAGCAAATTCTCCACAAAATATACATGTCGCCATGTGTAGTATACAGCACTTACACCCACAAAACCAAACCAACGCACCCCCAATGCTGTGGCCTCCGTATCTAGAAAAAAAATTGTTTATTGTTCCCGTGTGAAGAGAAAACAAACGATAGACTGATCAGTTCATCAGCCTTCCGTATATTCGTCTGATGTCATTGCTATTTGAGAAATATCAGAGCGGAGAGACATTACACTTGGTGAACGCTTTAAAAATATTATAATAATAACTAATGAGAGCACTGGTCCATCAAAGGAATAAAAAAATGTCTTACTACTTAACAGATATAACAAAATACTATATTTTATGATATTAAAATCCTATTTTTACTATTTTGGCATAAAAGCGATCGTCAGTATTTGAGGCACATATACTCGGATCCTGGCCAAGTCTTTGCTAAGACGAATAGAATTCAATTTGAGGAATAATCCAACACTATAGACAAAGTTAGCAAAATACACCAAGTCGAAGGACAGTTCAGTCAAGAAATCTACATAGATGTTACCCACAAATAGAGGACAAACTTGTCATACATACAGATAAATGCTAGTAAAATAACCAATGATAAGCAGGCATTCTTGCCTGATTCCAATTGTTGCAAGTCTGTGCTCTGAATAAAGTAGCAGAAAATAGTTAAAACTCGAGAAAAACAATCATGGTTTTACTAATTAAATCCAAAATAAAATCCAAGAATTGAAAAACACAAGTCTTATTAATAAAAGGTTATGCAATAATCACAGTTAAATTCAAATAAAAAATAAGATTAAGGAGATGACGTATGTAATAGTCAGTGTTATACTGGTGTGTCAAAGTCTCTTGTTGAATATTATTCCAGTATTTTAATTCCGTATAAATTCCAGTAAATGTATTTGTCCAATAATTATCCGAGCACTTTTGTATTTCCATGGAAAATAATCACTTCTAATTCAATAATTTCAGGAAAGTAAAACCTCAGACCCAAACTGGATGCAACATAAAACATTTTGACTTCTTAAGTGTTAAAGCACGTCTGATACAATTCTTGTCATAATATCACAGGCTACAGGACGGGGGGGTAGAGTTCATTGTTATGGACACATATAAGTGTGTTACATGAAAAGTATCACTTTGTTCAGGTATGACCTTGAATCCCCTTAATCATTCTGATTTGGAAACAAGGTTGACAAATAAATAACATGTTTATATTAATAGAGAGGTCAAACAGAACTGAACTCTATTTTAGACAGTATGAAATCCAATAAACAAAATTACATTACAGTAGCATGTGATGGAATTACAAAAATTAAAACTAAGAAAAAAAAAATAGTTAATTACATGAACATAACACATTATATTATGTCACTCAGGTATGAATGTCCAAACTTGTACATTCTTAGAGAAACATTAAAAGACGGACATAACATAAAGGACATAGATTTTATGGAATTCTTGAAAACAACACAACCCTGTAAAGATTGATTCTAATGACGTGAAGAACTGTTCAACATTAATGTAAAAAATATTTGAAGAAATAAATGAGTACAATAAAAAGTTGTACCACAAATCAGCATATGTAGTGGTAAAGTTTACTATAATAGTGAAGACTATAAACATGGAGGGTTTGCCCTCAAAACGAGATGAGAAAATGGAGGTATCCTTCAACAAGTTTAATAAATCGCCATAGTTAAAGGTAGTCAGGGATAGTGTGGATAAAAGTTATTGATCAATATATATTGGTATCATAAACTATGATGTGTACATAAAAGAAAATAATTTCAAGACAAGGAAAATGAAAGTGAAATAATTGTTTTGGTTTGATATTATGAATCATATCACAATTTGCAAGAAACATACAACACACTCTTTAAGATTAATTGTGGTATCTCAATGAATAGATCGAACATTCAAACATTTAGCCAATGCAGAGTGTTTAAAATGACCCAGAGCGTTTGGTATCTAACATGTATGGGGGAACGGTGCATTTTAAAATAGGTGCAAAACATATATGTCATGAGCCAATTTATATTGATTACACAAGTATTAAGAAACAGGTTGAAATAAAACAATACAAATCTATTATTTTAAGAATATATGGTACGGATGAAAAACTAGTAAGGGCTACTGTAAGGTAGACACATTCCTAAGTGTTAACAATAAAGAGTGACAGCATTCAGAGAAATACACCATATTCAGACTATATTGAAAAATGTTGAAACTTGAAAAGCAGGTAGCATTATAGAAATTATAAAAACAGATGTGACCTCAACCTCCATATATATCGATTTCTGATTGAATTTATATATGCATTAAACAGTCACGTAAGTTGTGACTTATGTGTCAAAAGCAATATGCGAAATATTTATATCACTATAATACTTTAATGACAACATCAAATAAATATGGTCATATTTCCAAGAATTATTTAGGAAATATTGCATTGTATTATGGGCCTTTTATTCAGTTTATATTACAACAAAAGGAGGAAGGTACTAATTTGATCGAACTTTTAATGATATATCAACAATGAAAGACAGAACCATAATGTTTAAACTGGATAAAGCAGCAATAAATTGAGCTTATTATCTCTTTTTTTACTTATAATTCATCAAGTTTCATAATTGTTTTTTTTCTATTCGAAAATTATTGGAGACTTTTAAGTTAATTGCCAAATGAAAACTGATTTATTTCCAGAATATGCGATGCAAATCGTATCTGATTATAACGAATCAAAGTTCGTGTGTAAAATGTAATTTTTCTTCATTTAAATGTTGATGTTGCTGGCGTTTGAGAGAAACAAAATTCGTTATTGGGATTTGACAGCTAGGAATCAAAACATATGAAGGACGGTCTCCGTTTAAATAAGTATCAATACTTATCAAAGTTCAAGCACCTCGTTTAACATACCCTATGAAAGGCAAAAGAAGATACAATTACATAATTAAACTATTAACACAATTGTTCAGAAAAGAAACAAAAAGAAAAGCAGGTAATAAAAGCAGCAGGGAAGTTGTACAGACCAGAGTTCCAGACCAAAATAAACCTCCCTGCGAGAACTTTCTCCGTAGAAGCCTCAGATTTCACTTTTAAGCCTTCCTGCGAAAATTAATTTGCGTAAAATCCCCACCGAGTGCAATTTATGTGTGCATTCAAGCAAGTAAAAAATGAAGATTTTTTTTTTTTGGGGGGGGGGGGTCCGGGGATATTTTATTTGTGTTAGTGTGATTTTGCATCTTTGGGCTGCCTTGGCCAATTTTACGTCGCATTAAAATAATATACTTGAAAATAATATGAGTCAGAAAACTAGCACAGTTGGAGAGCCTCATTCTGCTAGATTAGCGCGAGAGCAATTAGCTGCAGTAAAGAAACTTATCCCGGCAAAACAATTATATAAGAAAAATGTCCGAGCACACGAAGACACAGAATTTGGAATTGCTGAGGTATCGTCGAAATGGCTAAAACCAGTTACCGAAACAACCGAGCGAGTTGTATTTGGTGATATGAAAGACCAGGAGATCAGGAAAAAGGGAATTTTTCCCATGTTGAAAGGTATCGAGGAACAATCACGAACATTACCGGATCGATTAGCAATACTAGCACAACAACGCAAGCAACCTGCAATTGCTTATAAAATAAGTAAAGGAAAGCCCGGAGTAGGAAAGCCCGGAGTAGGAAAACCCGGAGCAGGAAGGGGGAAGTTTAATATCGAGAATTTAAGAGAAAATTTCACCGATGAGGGATGGGAAATAATATCACAACCGCTTTCTACGATATATAGTAATATAGATCAATTTGGTCAATTTGCGGAAGATTATTTTGATGTTCGAGGAAGATATCTGACTGAAGAAGGAAAAGGAAGATACACAAACCGTAAAAATTGGTATAATATGTTATATAAAGTTTACACGGGAAAACCACAGGTGAGAGAAACGGATCCATATTACAGAAGATTTTTAGCAGCCGCAAAGGATACTCATAATTTTAATGTGCAACAAGCGAAGGAAGAAAAGCAACGAGCAAAGGAAGAAAAGCAACAAGCGAAGGAAAGAAGACAACAGGAGAAGGAAGAAAAAGCTAAAACACGGAAAGGAAAAGCAAGACCAAAAGAAGATATTCAACCACAGGAAGAAGTTTTTCAACCACAGGAATTAGGAGCCAGACCAAAAGAAATAATTCCACCTCAGAAAAAGGAGAGAAAATCAAAAAAGAAACAAGATAAGAGCGACCAGGAATCAATAATTCAACCAAGTGACTATAAACCACCTGTGATGGGGGCGGAGGAAAAATTTACGACTCCCTCAGTATTAATTGATCCTAATTTACCCGCTGATATTTATTTGAATAAAGATAACATAAAAATAATCGATAATGATACTGCCAGATTAATAGTCGCTTCGGATGATTCTCCGGATAAGAGACTATTATTTTTGCAAGAACAATTTGTTAATACAGTCAGTGAGGGGGAATGGCCGGCGATAATTTATTTTGGTACTTTGGGAAAACCGATAGATTATCACGATAATGAATATAAAAAATTTTGAAGGAATGTTTATGAATACAAAAAATCAAAGGCGGCAGAAAGCCCACCACCTAAGAAGGAGGGTTTCACATTCCACCCCTCTTTATCATTGCGCCACCCGACGAACTGGAAAGGTCCCGTACTTTCACCTGAGCCAAGATGGGGTATCGTGAAAGGCGAGGCTTGGCCACTTGGATCCCCCTCCTCACCACTAGAAATATATTCACCATTGACATCGTCATCGACACCGCCATCGTCATCGCCATCGCCACCTCCACAAGAACCAAAGACAGGAAGCGGATATACCATTTGTCCTGACAGCGTTGTCAACGATGTGTCTCGCCTTGAAGTATTAATCGGAGGAAAACGAGCCGGAAATAACTCCCGTGAAATAATCAACGAGGCCTCAGATATTTGTCAGCGATTATTCCGTGGTGGCATCATTAACTCTCACATTTATAAGGAGTTCGTTGATGAACTCATCGATTAAAACAACACAATTGAAATAACATGATTGTTCACAAGCATCAGCGCAGACCTAAACAGGTCCGCATAGTAAACTCTCGATTGCCTGTATATAAATATATTCACGGCAATGGACTCGGAGATATCATTGGAAGTCTCGTTACGCGAGTAATACCTAAAATCGGACCCACGGTCAAGCAATTCGCATCAAAAGCAATAGGAAAAATCGGCGAGACTGTCATTTCTGGTATTGGCAATTTGGCCAGCAAAGGCTTCAATGCTGTCAAAAGTGAAATATTAAATTTAACGCGTAAAAAACAACCCGTCAAATTACCAAGCACCAGTGAAATGCCACCCGAGATCAGTAAAGCCATAAACGACGCAGCAAATAAAAAAATAAATGACCTAGCACAGGAAGTTGCTAACACAAATCTCGCAAAGGAAGTAGCAAGGGAAGTCGCGAACACAAGTTTTGTTTCGGGTAGCGGTCTTCGTTTTAGATGAAATTCTTATTAATAAATGTTCGCACAAGTGTCAAACGAAGTGTTCGACATGGACGAGCCTGTAGGTAGGGACATATCCGTACGAGATTTTCAGTATTTTTCGTATATTGCAGTTGAACCAAATACACCTAATCGCTTGGAAATTCAAGTTCACGATACAACAAGATATTTTCTTCCATCTGAGGCATATATCGAAGTTATCGGGGAAGTTGTTAAAACGGATGGTACCAATTATGGAGCAGATTTTAGAGTCGGATTTGTTAACAACGGTATTATGGCATTATTCAAGAGCGCCACTTACATGATTGACGGAAGAGAGATTGAGTCAATTACCAATGATATTGACTTAGCAACAACGATAATAGGTCTAGCTAGATACTCGGATGATTTTACTAGATCAGCTGGCCCTAGTATGATGTTTGCCAAGGATAATACTAATCGTCCCGAAAGTAGACAATTCGATATCAGACGACCCAACGATCGCACCGCTCCTGCTGCTGCTGCTGCTGATATCGAAGATATGATCATTAAACCTTACCCTGATTACAATCTCGGATTTACCACGCGAAAGTCCATGCTAGCACCAGGTAACAGAAGATTCTCTTGTGCTATCCCGTTATCTCATATATTCGGATTTTGCAGGCATTTCAGGAAAATTATCTACGGAGCAAAACACACCGTTACGTTTGTTAGAAAGGAAAATAGCAACGATGCTATCTGGCGAGAAGGTGCTGTCGATTACGCTACCGGCGTGATAGGTCCCAATGATGCCGCGAATAATAACGGCATAGTAAGATTACTAAAATTTACCTTGTGGATGCCAGCGATAACTCCATCAATAATCGAGGAAGAAAAATTATTATCATTCATGAACCAAGGCGGTAAATCTGTCATGTCATGGCTGACAACAACAACAGATTCCACAACTACCAATATTAATGGTGATTTTACCTGGCGTATTGCATCGCAGCAAGGTACCTCTGCACCTAGGCATATCTTTATCGCGTTTTTGCGTACCAATAGATATCATCAATTATACAGTCATATGATATTTGATCACATTGGAGCGACAAATGTGTCGTTGAGAGTAAATGGCCAACAAGAACCATCCGAGGAAATATCAATTGATTTTGAAAATCATTCGACGGCTCGTGCGTATCATCGCTTGTTAAGTTTCATGGGTCGCGATCAAAATATCGATACAGGATTGCAAATATCGCAGCTAGATTTTAATACTCACTATCCCATCTATTACTTTTCCCTGGAGCATCTTGATCTGGTAAAGCAATCTGTCGTTGATATCCATTTCAAAGCCAGAATTAATACAGGTGGACTTAATCACAAAGCGATCGCGGTAATTCTCAGCGATAGAACAATGATCTTGGAGGGAATCAGCGGCAGAATGAGAATCATCGACGCTCCTGTCGAGAAAATGTGACAAAATCGAATATTTCTAAATTTAGATTAAGCGATTAATTAATATGACTTACGAACACGTCAGCGTAACTCTGACCCCGGGTCAGATAAAAAAGCTCCAAACAGCAACAGCAAAGCGATGCGGTTTGAAATTAACCCTGAAAAATGATCAAATTCAGGGTGGGCCTAACAAATTATCGCTAACTAAGAGTCAACGTGAACGTTTCTCCAAGGCCAAATCGGCGAATTCCGGAGTTCATGTGAGTCTTTCCATAGGCGCCATCAGAGACATGGCCAAAACGGGTGGCATTTTCCCTCTATTTGCCGCTCTTCCAGGGCTGCTAGCTGGGGCTCTTCCGGCAATTGCAAAAGCGGTAGGATTAGGCGCGCTTGGAGGTGTAGGTTCCAAATTAGCACAAAAAGTGATGGGAGGAAGATACGGTAAAAAAAAGGGATCCGGCCTTTATCTAAGACGCCCCCCGTACGGATCCGGCCTAAGTCGAGTCTACCAGCCTCAAATTTAGATTTACTCAGCGAGGTAAAGAAAAAAAAAATAAAATTTTTCAGAGGCGTATTTATGCGGGACCAACTACCAGAAAAACCAAACCCTACCGAGACAGGAATAATAAATCTTGATGCAAATACCGGCCCTGGCACACACTGGGTTGCCTACGCGATTAATCCTCGCGAAGTTGTTTATTTTGACTCGTACGGATTAGCACCACCAAAAGAATTTATCGATTACGTGTCAAAGTTAAATATTCCAATTTGGTATTCGACACTTCCGACGCAGACGTTAATGGATCCACCAATATGCGGCCCAGAGTCAATTAACGTCCTCGATGCAATTTCAAAATCATCCGGTCCGTATCATAAAATTGTATTTGAATATGCCATAGATAAATATCATGGTTGATATTTACGGTAGATTTATCTACAGGAAGAAGGAAGCAGAAGTGACTGACGTCGATCTATCAAAGTTCGCCACAAGGGATGATATTAACAATCTTCTATCGCTGTCAGAAGTGGATCCTGGCGAAGTTGCTGTTTTTCAGAGCCGCGAAGGAAGATTACAAACAAGCAACGTCAAAATAACCGATATAATCAAGCGAGACGAATATAACGATCGCATTAATCAATTTACTAGCCTGTCAGATTCGGTATCAAAATCCATCGCCGATATCGCCGATATTATAGCGAAGTTACCCCTGAAGGCTAATATCGCGGATGTGGAAAAAAAGGACAACGAGCTATCAGCAACGTTGCTTCTAAAGGCCGATAAAACATTACACGACGATCTTCAGGACAGAATGACAAAAAGACTTAACAGCTAAATAACGACCTTAAAAAACTCGACGATGCCTTAGCTAAATTTAGCAAAAAATTTGAGGATGATATAAAAACATCCAGCGTAACTTCCTCCACTACACACAACGATCTCAACGAGAGAATAAGAAAAATCAACGAGGAAATTACCAAAATAAATACCGCGATGGGTCAGAAAATCGATAAAACATCAATCGACGATCTCAACAAAAAAATCAGCGAGGAAATTAATAAACTCAGCGATGTTGTTGCTCCCGAATTTACCAAGGGGTTTAACGCGATACGTGAATCGATAGATGAGAAAACGAAAAAAATCAACGAGGATATTACTAAAATCAACGATGAAATTAACGTGGTACGTGAATTAGCGCGTCAAAAATTCGATACATCAGTGTACGGCGGAGAAATTCGAGATTTAAACACGAAACTTCTCGACGCAACTACAAAAATTAGCGATATTAACACAAAAATATCGTCAATGAATCTTGGAAGATTAGCGCGTATTTCGATACCAGCGGAAGTAGAAACAAAAAATCTTCCCTGCAATGTGCCATTTGTGTTTAGGACATACAATTATACTTGGGAACCTGGAAACAGTATCGGGTTTTTTTTCAACGCGCCAATTACTGGCGTATATCGAATATATGTGATCTCCGAGATAAAATTCAATATAATAGTGGAACGTGGCAGTAAAATTCATGAATTCTACCCTGGATTTTTTATTATTTCGCTAAGTGAAGGTAGCGATATGTTATGCGATCTAGAACCGGCAGACAGAACCACCACAGGACCGGTGAATTATTTTGCAATTTTCGAATATTTATCGGGATGGGGAACAGCTGGTATTCCGTAATTGTTATCGTAGATACTAATAAATGACCGCATCGGATTACCGTTATAATCAGGCGCGTTCATGGCAGGATTCGCTAAAAAAACTCCTAGACGAATATCAAACAAAAATAAAAAAATATCAACGCAGATTAATTGCCATCGATGTTGCTGTGTACGCGGTAAGTGCAATAGTCGCCGGTGCGGGAATAATCTTATCCGCGGTAACAACAATCGCGCCGATCGCAGCAACGATAATAATCTCATCGACAACGACAATCGCCGGTGTTCTCAATATCATCGCGAAAAAAATATCCTCGTGCACAAATGAAAAATTGTCTCTATACACGAGTAAACTATCCCAGGTCAACGGCGCGTATTCGAAATTATCATCGCTGCTTTCTGAAAGTCTCAACGACGGCGTTATATCCGATCTAGAATTTTCAGCAATGATAAATATCTACTCCGAGATTGAACAAATGAATATCAATAATGTCCGAACTAACTCAAATCGTGACAAACACGACACCGCCGATAACAACGCTGATATCGGCAAGCTCAACCAGGCCAGAATTTAGTATCGATTTTCCAATACCAATTAGCGTCAAGGAAATTGCGCTGTCACAGTTACGCGTCTATAACAGCTGGCCCAATGTTAGGTCGAAATCATTCGGTAGATTATCATCGAATAATTCGCTTGTTTTTGCCAATAAAAACCGTCCCGATGGAACTCCCGATTGGATCGTCGTTGGCATACCAACAGGCAGTTACGAAATTGAGCAACTAGGTAAGGAATTTGCCAGTAGAATATCAAATATAACCGGCGATGCTACTCCAGGAATAAAAATATCCTCGCACGATCCAACGTTGTCGTCGATAATCGAAGTAAAATCGCCATATATCGTTGATATTTACCAGTCATCGATTAGGACAGTTCTAGGTTGGCCCGAAATCGCACCTCTGGCAAAACCAGAAAAACCAGATTTTATTATTCCAGGTTGGCACGAGGAAGCTCCTCCAGAACTACCGGAGCCAAAAAAATCAGATTTTACTACTGATGAGGGATGGAGGGAAGATAACAAACACAAGCCTCTGATCCACAGCGCCATCAACCTCATAAATAACCACAAATTTAACCTGGTAATGTTCGCTTTTACTTTTATTAAGGAAAGAATTCTCTCGTGGTTGCCTCTTCCTAAAATTCTCCCCGGTGTGAAAATCTTCGACGCTACCAACATTAACAGGATAATAGCCCCCATAGACGGTATCTTGATAAGAAGAACCCTCGACGAATTTATTCAAGAACATAAATTACAATTAAATTTATTGCGGGAATCCTTTCATGAATGCATCTTAAATAAATCAGGTTCATGTAGCGAAATTATCGAACGCGTGAAGATTTTAAATCAACTCGCGAATGATGTTGAATATTATCATGGTATGTTCATTCGGGCGATAATCGACGATATATCAATTGCCGATTATGTTCTTCCTATTAGCAAATTCGAGTTGATCAGAAATTCAGGAGAAAAACAAAAATTCATGAGAGTATTTGGATTAACCGAGGAAACGCTACCAAATTTCAAATTTCCCGATTATGATGTTGATGAAATGAGAAAATCCGTCACTGATACCATCGATGATTTATTTCCGAAATTACATGCCGCGTGGACTAAAAAAATACAATCAGAATCGATTCTCAAACACGATAATGATCCTGCCGGGCAAGGGCGGCATTTCTCGCCAGGTATCGTTAACATAACGGAGGTTATCGCGATTTATCTTCACGCGGATGTTGTTGAAAACAACTGCAACGTGGATTCGTCTGTGTCAGAGCAGGCACAGCAGGGATTTATCTTCTATTCGTTTTCACCTAGCGCATCTCCGGGTTATTTGATAATAAAAGAGCCAGTAAATGCGTTTTACCTACGATGTCATAATCGATTATTGTCGAGGATAAATTTCAAACTAACGGATCAAAATGGACATTTGCTTGATATACGCGGAGAAACATTGAGTATCAACTTGCTGGTGAGATCGTGAAAATCGAAGATTCCTAAGATTCTTAAAGATTTTTAAAATCTCTCCACGGGAAAAAAACAGGCCAAAAAAATAAATAAAAATCAGCAGATTTTTCAAAATTAATAAAAAAATTTAATTTTGATGGGGTAAATACCCGTCAAATTGAGCAATTTATGTATTTTTATGTTTTTGATGGGGTAAATACCCGTCAAATTGAGTAATTTATATAATTTTATGTTTTTGATGGGGTAAATACCTGTCAAAATTAAGAAAATTGCATAATTTCAGTAAAATATTAAAAAAAATAATAAAAATTAGAATCGGAGATTCTTGAAATTTTTTTTTTTTGGTGATAAAATCTTCAGAATCTTTGACGCTAATTTTGAGAATCTTAAGAATCTTTGACGCTAATTCAAGAATCTTTGATTCTGCTTTCATCGACAAGCTTTTTCAGCTGCCTGACGCGCGAGCTTGTAATTTTTCTTGACTCATACTCGTCGGACAATCTCGATCTAACTTTTTCTACCATCGTCGATAATTTAACGAAATTCTCGATTTGATCATCGCTGACTGTCGCAAGCGATTGGTACATGGCAATTTGGATTTTCTTTATGAATTTATATTCTGACGGTAGCGTGTATCTGTATTCGAGCTTCCCTTGAACAATCGTCTCAAATTCGGACCGGATTTTACCCGCGTCCAAATCTGAGGATAAATTTATGTTTTTGTTTTTCAGATCCTCGATGGCTTCGATGATGTTGTTTATATTCTGTTCGTCCATTATATAATTTTTGTAATATTTAATTAATTTTTATCCTCACTTTCCGAATCGAATATTATCGGAATATAGGAAAACTCGATCCACGCACCGAGGTCATATGAAAACGTCGCCCTGTGTATTTTTTCTGCTGCATATCGTACCGAGACGGTATTAATACCGAAGTATCTTGCAGCGGCCCTCATCGACTCAAATACAAGCTCATTGCCTGTTTCTCGATTTACTGATTTGACCGACTTAGCCGATCGCGCACCACCGGTATTGCCGGATCTACAATTTTCACTCTGAGTTACTGCTCGAATGTTAGATAGCTTGTTGTTGAGTTTATTTCCGTCAATGTGATCGATGACAAGTCCAATTTTTATTGGTCCGTGATAGCACTCGTATACGAATCTGTGATTGAAGTACCTTGCGCCTCTTCTTTTATCATTTTTGTTGACGATAAATCTGAGATATCCATTGATATCAACATTACCAACACGATTCTTCGTTTTGATATTTCTGACAATACCATCCGATGATGACTCGTATCCCATGATCGTAGGATGAGATTTAAACTCGCATGTCATTGTTGTTGGAGGAATCGTTGATTTCAAGTTCATTATATAATAATTATATGTCTAAATCATAATTTGCCTTGAATCGATTAATATAATCTTCTTCGCATGTTATCACCGAGGAGGATCTTTTTTCATAATATCGGCGCAATTCTTGATAATTTTTCCCTCCACAAGCCAAACACAATCGAGTCTTTCCTCGAGTGCCAACTTGACAAACTAAACACCGCTGTGGTCCTTTACTGCCACGTCGAATTGCATATATATGAGCGCCGCAATAATCGCCTCTGCAGGATTTATCACATGATTTTACTGAACCGATTGATATCCACGCACATTTATTCATTATAATTTAAACATTTGTCTAAAATATAATCATGGATGCGTTTGATCTTGATGAGGCAGAATATATCATTCCTGAAGTTGATCGGGCGAAAAAAGAATTCTTCGATGATGGAGCGATTCACACTTGGTCGACTTGGAAAACGAATTCTGTCGATGCCACGATGAATCTGGAGCGAGCCAAGAAAATAATCGAGCACATAAAAAACGAACACAAAGAAGAGCGATTTATCTTCGGAATAAAATTTATTGCACAAATGCCTGACGACACTTGGATTATTCGCGATAAACGAGATCCAGTGCGTGGCGGTAAGAAAAATGTTGTTCTCGATAAAAACTCTAAGCATGGATTGTTACTGGGGATCGACGGTCCCTATTACGCTAGGGCGTATCCATCTAGCGCTGTTGTTTATGGTATTTATCGGCTGAATAATAATCCTGACGCGAAAAATCTACCCGCGATGAAAGAATCGCCGAAGATAAACTGCGTGGCTGAGCGTGTTATCGAACACATGAAAAACGCACGACGCGGATCCGGTCTGACCCAGCTAAGGTTGGATAAAATTAACGCGTGGGCGAGGACCGTTACTGATGGTGCATCGGTGGATGATGTGGCTGCGTTGAGCAAGAAACTTAAGTTTACTATCACGGTGAAAACACTATCGGGAGAAATATTATACTCGTCTCCGTACAGATCACGAGGAGCACCAATCGAGATTGTCGATCATAATTCACACGCGTGGTCGCAATCGGTGATGATATTTCCGCGAGATCGTGCTGTTAAATTTTATCCCGTGGGAAATTCTGCAAAGAACAATTCCGATGCCATGTTCAGATATATCAAAAAATTAGCCGCGTCTGATCCGATATCAATTTGGTTGTTCTCGAGCGAAGAAAAATACGATCAGTTTATATTGCCATGCGGTGATATTTACCGTGATGAAATATTACACGAATCAATGAAAAATCTCGCGGTGAAATATTCGTCGAATCCCGATCAGCTACTAACGAATTGCTTTACAGTTCCGTCTGTTGCTGCTCACGCTGCCAGAGAGAGAAACGCGTGGAAACCTACGAGGAATGAATATCTCGCTGATATCACTGGACAACAAATTTTTACAAAAGTCATGTTACTGAAATAAAATTAGTCAATTCTTATCAATTTTTATGTGCTGAACACGAATATGACAGTCAAATTGCAAAATTGGCTCTAGTTTTTTTGTAATCTGCAAGAAATTAATGTTTACATAACGAAATGCATTCCAATAGTAAAAGGTCAACTGTAATAGCCTACCTATAAAAAATCAAGTCATTGACTACATCTTAGATTTCTTCGCCTGTCTCTTGTACAGCTGTTCGGGAGCATCTCTGAGGAGTGTCCAGCAGTAGTCAGCCAGCATTGTAGTGGACCATTTTCCCTGGTATCTTTGTTCCATTGTTGCGATATCTTGATGAAAACGTTCGCCGTGTTCATCACTAACAATACCACAGTTGCTAGGAAAGAAATCCAAATGGGAATGAAGGAAGTGAATCTTTAGAGACATATTGCAGCCAAGTTTCTTATACTTCATCAACATGTCTTCTACTAGTTCCTTATAGTTTTCTGCCCTAACATTTCCGAGGAAGTTTGTAGAAACTAGGCGAAAAGCATTCCATGCTTGTTTCGCGTCACCTTCCAGCAAGTTGTTGAACCGGTCATCTTTGAAAAGCTCTCGAATCTGAGGACCCACAAAAACTCCCTCTTTAATCTTTGCTTCGCTGAGTCGAGGGAATTTTTCATGCAGGTATCGGAATGCTGGCAAAGTCCGGTCAATGGCTTTCACGAAGTTCTTCATCAAACCTAGTTTGATGTGAAGGGGTGGTAGCAAGATTTTCTGAGCCTCAACCAGAGCTGGGTGTTGGATATTCTTCTCTCCAATGGCTACATTCTGCCTGTGAGTCCATTCCTTCCTCATGTAGTGCATTTACCTTGCTCGGCTATCCCACTCGCATAAGAAACACATGTATTTTGTATATCCTTGCTGCAGTCCCATTAAAAGGGCAACTACCTTCAAATCACCACAGAGGTGCCAGCTGTACTTGTTATACTCAATGGAATTCAGTAGCTGCCTTAAGTTATCGTATGTCTCTTTCATGTGGACAGCATACGCTACTGGAATAGATGGAAGAATGTTTCCATTGTGCAAAAGCACAGCCTTGAGACTCAGTTTCGAAGAGTCCACAAATAGTCTCCATTCTTGTGGGTCATGAGTTATTTTTAAAGCATTCATGAGGCCCTCAATATCGGAACAGAATATCAGATTACTTTCCTTTCTGAAGAAAGGCTCCAATTGCTGGTGGCGCTTTCGATATGCAGTAATTGTGACATCTTCTTCTAGAAGATTCCATTGTTGGAGTCTTGATCCTAGCAATTCTGCCTTGTTCTTTGATAAGTCCAAATCACGAATCAGGTCATTTAGTTCTTCCTGTGTTATTCTGTGTGGGGTTGATGATGCACCACAGTGAAAATCTGGATCACTGCATGCTGATGGACCAGGAGAAGAACAGGTCGACTCACCTTTGTCTTCGTCAGATGAATCAAGAGAATATTCTGCTGGAGGTTCTGGAATAGGAAGTCCCTCACCATGTGGAACTGGTCTCATTGCAGACGGAATGTTTGGGTAGACTATTCTCGACTTCTTTCGCTTCGTTATTCCGCCGGAAAGAGGAGGAACCAAGCAGAAGTAACAGTCATTTAGGTGGTTGCTTGGCTCTCTCCACACCATTGGGACTGCAAACGGCATTGATGACCTTTTGCAATTCAACCACTGTGAAAGCTGTGTTGTACATGTAGCACAGCATATATGTGGAGCCCAAGGCTTGTCTTGGTCACCAACCTTGCATCCGAAGTAAAGATGATATGCCTTCTTCACTTGAGAATTGATACTTTTCTTCTGGTTGGCAAATGTCACTTCCCCACAAATATAGCAAAAATTGTCCGCGGTATTAACACACTTTCGAGGCATTACTGTTCTTTATTGTACGTAAATGGATAAAATAATAAGTTTTATGTAACAGTAGCTTGAACTGTCTCGCACAACGTCTAAAATATTTTAAATGCTGAACCTATCTGATTGGGCTTTATATAGTACACTGCTTACGTCAGCTTCAGCAGCCGCCTGGCATTAGTATAATAGGCCTACACATGTATAGTACACTGCTGACGTCAACTTACTTCAGCAGCCGCATGGCATTAGTATTGCATTGCATCAGAAAATGATGCAATCAACTGTGGATGATGTGAGCATGATGGTATTATGCAATGTTACATCATTATTCCGGATGTTGCTGCAGTCCTACTGGAGAAATTTACACAGTGAAACATAGAAAATGAGGTATATGAATATCTTCAAAACGAGAGCCAATACAAATTTTTCACGGTTATATTCGTGTTCGGCACACCAAAATACTACAGATTAGGGCCTTTTCAAGTCAGTAATGATTTCACTGTTGACCAGTGTATTCAACTTAGCTGTATCGAGTACGGCCATGGCGGATTGTGGAATACCAAGTACAATTTCGAAGATATGATCTCCGTTGACATGAGCGCGTGTTATCCTGGAAGTTTCCTCGGATATGGTGATTGTGCCGATTATTTTGCTAAATTTGGTCATCCTACCAGCGAGATGACGAGAGTAGCAATTAACGGACCGTTGCCTGATTTTGTTATGACCGGATTCGCTTGTGTTACGTCATTCGAGTTTGCTGAAAATTTACATAAAATTTGCTATATTTGGTTCGGTTAGCATTTATCCCAGCGTCGTTGGGTCCCTACGGTGTTGTTGAGGTATATGCTGGATTCGTCGATGTTAGTGTCGTTGACGGTGAGTGAGGCGATTATATCATATAGAAAACAAACTAAGGTGTGGTTGCCGACGGATTGTGAAAACGCGAAAGATGTCGGAAGAAAAATAATTGGCAAATTTACTCAAGGAGGATCCGTTGATCATAAACATCGACACGCTAGGTTGTTTATCAATGACGCCGAGATGGATTTTATTATCGCCGATACGGTATCGCGAGGAATATTCTGCAACAGAGAGAATATTATCATTGACGGAGCAAAGTTAGGTACCGTAATTAGCTACCTTGACGGAGAATCAGCGCAGTATACGCATTTGCGGTCATCGATGCTAGCTTATGTGAGTATAAATTTACTGTCGATGATAAATAAATTTTCTGATATCGCGGTAAGGGTCGCGACGGATTCGTTTTATATCGATAAAAAATACCAGTGCAGGCTAGAAAATTTAATCACCGATGGTAGCTCATGGGGAACTTGGAGGATAAAAAACGAGGATATTCTAGATTATTGTGAAGACGACGATGTCGAAGATTGCGATAAATTTCATCGAGATAAATTTGAAGAATCTTCGGCAGCTGCATCTGCATTTGACCCGATTTCACGTAGTAAATTCGTTTACATGAATGGTCCTGGTGGTAGCGGTAAAACAACGCGAGCGATAAATTTATTTGCAAATTCCGATATGATCGTGTTGACTCCGACTCATAGATTAGCGCGAGAAATAAAGCAACGCGGGGTTGGTTCTTGCACGTATCATAGTTATTTCAAGTACAGCGGTGGATTATGGGATTCGGCTCACATGGGAAATAAATATATCAATAAGATTATAATATTTGATGAGATTTGCACGGTAAATCTAGTCACGCTAAAATCAATATTGACTTGGCTGGAGGGGAAAAATACCGCCGTGGTAATGTGCGGAGATCACGGTCAGCCTGATCCGATTGATGGTGAATCGCCTCATGAATGGCTCAGAAGCTTCGTTGACTATTATGAGGAAATCGACGCCGATTATAGATCTACTGATATTTTACTGACCGAATTTAAGAAATTAATTCGATTACAACCGAATAAGATTCAATGTGATGTGATGAGAAGAATAATCGACGAGACTCCGATGGATGATTTTCTAAATTTGTGGCGTCCCGATCATCTGATTGTTGCTAGTAGGAAAGTTGTTCGTGATATTATTCAGGAAATGTTATTCAAGCTGCATTGTGAGAAATTTCCAACACTGCAGGTACCGTTATGCTATAGGCCAGCTAATACTAGGCGACAAAATATCAGTGTTGCTCTGCCATGCGGAGAGGAAAAGATTTTAGTCTTAAATGATATTATCTTCGTTGATATTAATCTTGTAAATGACGCGATAAATGCAGAAAAATCGCCGTGGAAACTAGGATACGCAACAACGATACACTCATCGCAGGGATTGACCGTGCATGGCCAAGTTTGGATCGTCGATGATAGAATTTCCTGGTCAAATTTAGTATATTTGGCCGTGTCGAGAGTAAGAAAATTATCCCAGCTAGGACGAATTCGAGTAAATCACATTAGTGACGCTGGTGGTAGTTGAGTATCTTTCGGTATTATTTGTAATTCCTCCTTGGTAAATCCGCGTTGTGGCGCTAGCGAATCTAGAATATAAATTGCTGGTCTTCCCGATGATCTTGTTACGGCTGGTATTTTGTGTGTTGTGACGCTCCAGTTTGGATCGGTTGCTCTTTTTCTGCCTCCCTCGGCCTCGCTTTCTTTATACAAATACCTGACCGTGACACTACCTAATACAGGCGGAATTGTGGAATCTCGCTTTAGGGGTATATTCGATTTTGTAATTGCAATTGCAGGTTTCATTGCTATTGTTCGAGTTACTTCGTTATTTAGCGCGTTAATCACGTAAGGCAATCTTGATACCCAATCATGAGATCGATTATCTTGAATGAATTCACGCGCGTACTGATATCCGAATAATCTTTCCGCGAGTGTTTTGTTGAATCTTTCGACGATAGCTTGATTGTGATGAACACCTACAATACCGCGACGGATTTTAACATTATTCTTTTTCATCAGTGAAGTAACCGCGCCAAGAAATTCTCGACCCGGATCAACCTGGAGAAGATTCGGCCAGGTCAACGGGGATCGTGAATAAATTTCGCTAAACGCCTTAGCGATCTCCGTTGCTGTTTTATTCGATAATGGCTCGGCTTCTTTATACCTGCTAGCGATATCAACGACTGTCAGGACATATTTATATGTGACTCCGTCGACGGTATCGTAAGGAAGAAACATAAGATCAGCCTGATGGACCTCATTAGGGACACTGACGGTGAAACTCGCATATGGTATTTTCTTAGGCGGAGGAAGATATATTTGCCAAATTGCCTGTTTCGATAACCACGATTCAGCGGTGGATTGTTTTACTTTGGCTGCTTTGGCGAGTTTGGCAATTGCTGATTTTCCTCGCCAGAATCCTCGCGGAGAATAATATATCTGCTCCATTATTATTTACCAGCGCCGAGTACTAATTTACCTTTCATTGCGCCTTTTACCAGCCAAGTTGCCAATTTCTCTTTGAAACTTTTATTAGGAATCGCGTCTAATGCGTGAATTAGCCTGATATCAGCGAGATGCCTTTGTTGTAAATCCCCGCTGCGATACGCGAGATCGTGGTAGTAACAAGCGCTATCGATGGCGTTTACTGGATCTTCGCCTTGATTTGGTTGATTATTATCATCGAGTCTTATATCGAGTCTTGTTCCGGGTCCACAGTAATTGTACCCTGGCAGATGCTTCTCTCCGGGATATTTTGCCCAGGGAGTTCCGGGTAGATTTGACAAGGAGGCGGCAATGTCTCCTCCGGTTCTAGTTTTTTTTTTACAAATCTGAACTTGCGTGTCTTGCAAACTTCGCATTCTCCTGCAATTGCGTTTCTGTTATTGCGTGTAACGATTTCAGTCGGATTTATCGTGGCTGTGTGAGTGCGACACTTAACACAATATAAATCCATGTATTTTAGTAACATGAATGTAATTGATTTTTCAGCCACGAAGCGACGCGAGCAGGTGAAACATCATGCGGTATTACCGAATTCGATAAGGATGATAATTATTGGCCCATCTGGTTCTGGAAAGACGCAGTTGTTGCTAAATTTGATTATGCGATGGCTGAAATGAGACAAGTTGTATTTGGTTGCACCGTCAGTTGATGATCAGCGATGTTATCAAGTGCTAAAGGAATTTAGCGACAATACCGACGAAGGCACAATCGAATTTATCACAGACATCAATGAAGCTCCAACCGTGGAAAATTTAGACGGCGATGTTAATAATCTTGTTGTTTTCGACGATGTTATGCTAGACAAGCAAACCAACCCAGCTAGGATATTCTCGCGTGGCAGACACAAGAACACCGATGTGATTTACGTGACACAGCGATACACGCAGATTCCAAAGGTAATTAGAGACAATTGTAATATTTTATCGGTATTCAACGGCGTAGACACTCACACGCTGAGAAATAGTCATCAGACTTGGTGTAACGGTGACATCGATATAAACAAATTTAAAAATTTCTTCAGTCGCGCTCAGGCAACACCGCACGGTTTTATCACGATAAATCTTCATGATCCGCGCAGTCGGTATCGAATCGGTCTCGATCAAATTTATTCATGAAAAAGCAGCCCAAAGATGCAAAATCACACTAACACAAATAAAATATCCCCGGACCCCCCCCCCCCCGAAAAATCTTCATTTTTTACTTGCATGAATGCACACATAAATTGCACTCGGTGGGGATTTTACGCAAATTAATTTTCGCAGGAAGGCTTAAAAGTGAAATCTGAGGCTTCTACGGAGAAAGTTCTCGCAGGGAGGTTTATTTTGGTCTGGAACTCTGGTCTGTACAACTTCCCTGCTGCTTAATAAATGAAGAAGGCACTGATACAGAGAAAATATAACAAAACGATTTAAAAACTGAACTCGAAATATTGGCGTTAAAAATATATAGATACAAACCTATATAGGCAGTCTAATCACATATTAAAGAATGAAGGGATGTTACCCTATGACATAAAACAAACTATTTTGAAGACACACCCTGAACAAATAGTGCAACAATCTAATATACAAGGCTATTTTTTTTCCATTGGAATCAAATGGTACATTTAATGTCAGTTATATAGAATGGCCGAAGCAAATCAATATTTTGCTTGAGGTGCGAACCCATTATATTTGTGGATTTGTATTTGTTAACTCTGCTAAGTAATCATCCACGGAAAATATAACGACATTAGTTGCGAATCTCTTGTCACGCAAATAAGTAACATTTCTAATCAACATTTCACCACAGGTATAAAACATGTCCTACCTTACATGTTCAGTGGGGAATCTATGGTTACATGAGATAACTAAAAATCCAACAAATAGTTGGTGTCTTAATCAGGACAGGTTATGGTTGAATAACATCATGCTATGGTCTTTAAATAAATTAGAATTTAGAACAAATTAATTAGGTACAATATGTTAAGACGTGTTTACATATTTATCACAACATTTGAATAAAGTACGTGTGAGCCGTGTGGAAGGCACTTCGGGAAAGAGAGTATTTCTTTCTTGCATCACTTTATGATATACATCCATTAATTTCTTCTCCATATAATAAGGCTCAGGATTACACTAGATGTATTTAATTCCCAAAGATGGCTCAGTTAAAGTTAGTTTGCAAGTTTTACTTTGATGTTCAACAACAGCATCTACACGGGATGAAATACTCAGACACAAATGATGTAATGAAAGAGAAGTACACGTGGCTCTAATAGCCTCGACATATTGCTGTTGGAAGAAAGTACATGTATACGAGAATGGTGGTAACCACATAATCATAATTAGAGGTAACAATCATATATGAATCATCTTTCCTTTCGGGTATTTTTCTAACAAACCTTACTAATCCCTAATTCAAAATATGTGTGAAACCAGTGTGCGTGTGTGTGATTTGGAATTTAAACAAATATTTGTGAAATATGACCATAACAGACGGTTCGTGTACGGGGATGACTAATATAATCTATGTTGGAGTTTGCACCGAGACAAGAAATCCCAGTCAAGGTGCTACATTATTTGTCTCCCCTTGAGGCTTGCCGATGGAGAAGACATATAATGTAAACCCGCGACTGGGATTTCTTGTTCTCGGTGCACACCCAAACGTATATTCTTTCTCTCACTCAATACTTTCCTTTAAAGTACAGAATACCTTCTCACTTGTGCAATGTAGTTCCTGAGCAAATATTTACATGCGGTGCATTAATATAAATACGTCAATGAGGACTGTGGCGTGACCGTGGAATCCGAAGTACGCCATGTTTAAGCGTAGCATTGTATTTACGTTGTATCCCACTCAAAGTATGTATGTTATATGAAATTAACAGAAAATAGTTAATATTTATTACAGTAAAATGTTCTTTTTTCAGCAGTTCAAATATAAACATTTATATTGAAAAGAATGAAAATATACTGGGCCCATACCCATATTGTAATATATAGGCAATTATTATAACGAAAGGTTACATGTAGCAAGAGTGTCCGTGCTTGGGTTATTCACGGGTTGTCAGAGATCCGACTCCCTATCGTATATATCTCTCCTTCTTTACGGAGGTGGTGAAACTGTTTGTGCCATACTTTTATTATAATTAATATTGATTGTATAATTACTACCCTGTATGAAAGACCATCAAATACAGACCCTAGCTGACAATCATGCGAAAAGTGTCAAGTTAACGATTCCTTTGAAAATGTATATTCTCTCTTTTGGAAATATGGCGAGTGATGCTTTTAGTAGTGAATGTATCTGCTATGGGGACATTTGTTTATGGAATAACGTGTGGACGGATAAATGATTTCCTCCGGCTGGTAACTGCATTATTTGTCAGCAAAGATTGCATGCACATGTTTGATTCAGCTGGGCAAAATGGGAATGTGTAACAAAATTAGATGAAATGATTACTGTCATAACACAATTCTGGTTGTTTCAATGTTTTCTGTAGTTGTTGAGAGATTTGCAATTTTGTTTTACCAGTGATGTGTATAGCCTGAGTGTCTGGAACATTGTTTTTCTATTAGTTTCTGAGATATATATTTTCTCACACTACACTGTGTAGTGCGTTAAGAAGCCAAATCGGGCAAGTTTACCGGTACTTTTATAGCCATGTTTTCATTAGCGGGTTAAGCTTTCGGGCATCAACTGGTGCACGCAATACCCATTGTTGATTTGGCCCAAGTGCATGCACGTAAGTTGCAGGACAAGTTAAAATGGATGGTCAGGATTACATAAATCACTTGGACATTTGTTCATAAAACATTTGTAGATCATTACTGGACATCTGTCTGGAGATAGATGGTTAGCGTATATCCTTGTTTTTTCATTTCTCCTGTATTTGTATGTCCTCCCCTGTCCTCGTCTTCGTCTGTCTATCATTAAACTCTAAATATTATAGTTTAACTTCGCAATTTTGCTTTAATGATATGTCTCCCCACCTTATGTTTCAGTATTCTTCTCCCTATCCCCGTACTCCGAAATGCAAAGTATTATTGAAACATACATTGCTCATTAAACTTGACGTGGTGCTAGGGCCCAAAAGCAAGCATTCATAAATGTTCTTATGTTAACACCAGTTACAACACCAGCAGCTTATAATTTGTTTCCTTTTCCTTTCTTCTTCGAATCAGTATGTTTACTTTTTAGGATCTCTCTTCCTTGATACATTTCAGGGCCATAAACCATGCAGCAATTATGTCTGTTTCGTCTCTGATATCGTTCAAAACGTCCCATCATACCTATAATAAATAATAATTGATTATCAAAATACATGTAGCAAGGGTAAAATATCTCCCTCTCTCTTTCTGTTTTAATCATATGTCATCCATTTTGGGAGGGCTTAAATTGCTTTATCAGTCAAGTTATTTAACTTATAAGGTATTTTACCTCTTAAAACTATGACGAAAAGTCTTGTTCATTACATAATATGTATGGGTAATTAGTTATTCGATCTTGCATTCATTCAAAAATTAATTTATTTTTTTACTAAATTGAAAGTATATTAGTTGCGCTATGTATCATTTTATTTGCTCATACATTATTCTGTAATGTCAATTGTATGTTATCAGTCAATATATAGGCCATTGTTTACTCTCAATGTTGTCGGCTCGTATTCACTTCCATCATTATGACGAAATAAAATGAAAACTCTTGAGCGAATGCTATTCAGGGCAGTTGCCGGCACTTCATGTATAGGACGTGTCTCGTTGTTTTCTCAAGATATTCTTTTATTAGTTTAATGTGTCCCAATGTATTGCGTTTGGTATTCGCATGTTCATGCTCTGAAATAAAATGTGTATATATTGTTCGTCCATTTCTGTAAATCTGTACTCTTTGAACGTTGCTGTGTTTTATATTTTCATTCCTTATTTGGTTAATTTCTCTGATGAAGGTTGGTTCGGTCTCAGAGATACATTTATTAATTTGTTTGCCAGTCGTCAAAATGAAAGGAAAGATGAACTGACTCATGCTTTGTTGAATTTTCTGAAACTACTAGTTCATGTTTTGCATAGTTTGTGAAACTTCCATCGTCCAAAAAGCGTACTGTATAGACGGAATAGGTACCCAGTGAGAGTTAAACATTTACGATGTTTGCTCTCTTACCTTTAAGTGTCATGTTGTTTCCATGCTGGTAGTCCATTTTTCTTTTTGTCTTATCGTTATCGTTTTGTTCTAATCTTCTGTTTGTTAGTTATTGTTTCTCTCCTCCAAAAATTATATTCTTAAATGTCCCAAAGTGTTAACGTTTTTTTTTGATTGGAAAATAACTCAATCAGGTCAAGCATACGACAACAATGGTTGAGTCCCTTGATATATAGTCCATTGTGCGTAAGCACTATGCATGAAAATATTGGTCTGAGATGACTAGACTGAGATACAAAAATAAAGTTAGCACAACAGCTAGATTTATCTGTCCCATGGGTGAGAATGCGAAATCAGAATCATTCCTATTTTTGAGTTACTCTTTTTTCTTATGGTCATTTTTAAGCGTGCAGGACAATGAGGCTTATGTTGTACTATTTGAGAGGAAAGAAATTTGTTTGGACTGTTCAAAAGAACAGAATGTGCTCATTTTTCGGAGTGTAATAATATTCTGGAACTATCACGAATAATCATAAGGAGATCTGGACGCGTAATATTGACATTGTCACGAATCTTGTCAGATCGTTACATTTACGGTCTTGAAAATTATACGGGACCTTTTCATTTTGGGCTTTCATAGAACCTTATCGGTATTATATTTTAAATTAAATTCACAATCATGTAAGTTCTACTCACATGTTCATTTATAACATTGAAAATTAAATTTTGAGTTAAATTTTACAAAACGTGTTGGTTTTGCTTTTTTTCTGTTACTTATTTTTTTATGAAAGAGTCGTAACACTGCTAAAGTAATCGACTTGGAATACGATATTAATTGTCTGCATTATCACATTCGTTAAGTTCGAGACAGGAAATTGACTCACTGTTTTGCAAGAACATCAGGTCCAAATAATACTAATAATGATAACAACAATAATATTAATACTACTGCTACTAATAATAATACTAGTACTACTACTACTATTACTAATAATGATAATAATAATAATAATAACAATAATAATAATAATAATAATAATAATAATAATAATAATAATAATAATAATAATAACAATAATATTAATATAAGAAGAAGAAGACAATAATATCTTCTACTTCTACTGAGTGGTTAGAATATGGTAGCTTATGTTGTTCAGAGCTTCTAATTTATCTCGCTTACGGGGTGAACAAAATGAGTGTCTGCTCAATGGAGTCATTTTAGCTAAATTTCATGATCGGACTAAATCGTATTGATGAATTAGTGTTCACTTTCGTAATACCACTCTCATGTAATCCTTACTTCGTGTTAAGTGGAGTGTATCAATCACTAGTGTAGGTAGAGGTTATTATCGTGTTTAAGACTAAAGGCGATTGAAGGATGGGATTTAGATCTTTAGAAATAAATTCCATTATAGACATGGCAGACAGATAAACAGCGCTCAGGAAAAATGCTTTATCAGATCATAATATTACGTGATTATAAGGTGGTTCAACCAACATCTCTCAGGGGAGGGGGTTCTAAAGTGTTTTGATGATTTTAATGTTTGAAATGCATACTTTGTTTTGAATTAAATTAGATTCTAGCTCTAAGTATTGCGAGTTTCATGTCTCACATCAGGACCGTAATGGTACGCGACGGTGTTTAAGTCATATATCACATCAGGACAGCAATGCTACGCGACGGTATGTAAGTCAAATCTGACATCAGGACCGCAATGTTACGCGACAGTATATAAGTCATATATAACATGAGGACCGCAATGCTACGCGACGTTATTTAAGTCATATATCACATCAGGACCTCAATGCTACGCGACGGTATGTAAGTCAAATATCACATCAGGACCACAATGTTACGCACGGTATTTAAATCATATATAACATCAGGACCGCAAATGCTACGCGACTGTATTTAAGTCATGTATCACATCAGGACTGCAATGCTGTCCGATGGTATTTAAGTCATATATCACATCAGGACAGCAATGCTACTCGACGGTATTTAAGTCACATTTAGCACTGAGTATTGATCGTACATTTTGCTTTCACGCGATTTTTCTCTCATGGCAACTGGTGACGAAAAGTCCTTTTCTAACCAAAATATCGAGGCGGAGCGTTACTTATGGAAAAATCGTAATGACTATACTGTATTTTATAAAGTAGAATACAGTAGAGTTAATAATAATGTATATTATAATTCTAATATCATGTATTATAAAGAATCACAGTTTCTAATATTACTATAGTAGAATAATAATTATTATGCATTGATATTACGTATATGTATTTGTCTTGATCAGTATTAAAATTAATTACTTTATTCTCATTTTGAAATATATCTGATTGGTCATTGGCTATGGATATAATTAATCATGTCTAACAATTGCTGTACATACGTCATAATATCCTTATTGCGAGTTGAATATATTCATTTCAGGTGGTTGTGAAAAGCCCATACTTGAAATTTTACTTTTCTGTATCATATATTAAAACAGCGTTATTTCATAGTAAATTACTTGATGTATAGTAGGATTTATTAATTTATCCAAAAAAGTAAGATATATGCTAAACAAGAGAAAACATTCAGACAAATCTGACAGGTTTGTCTCTATTATGCATACCAAGCTATCAGTGCGAGAAGAAGGTAATGGCGTAAATAAAATAGTGGCAATAAAAACGAAAAGAGACTTGCATATTATTAATTTATAGCAAACACATTATATCGCCTCCCAAATGCATCAGGTGTAATGATCTTTATATTTTTGTAAGAAGCGATCAGGAAAATAAGATGGTACATGACGAATGATTCAGGTTGCGAATAAGCTTTCTTAGAAATCGAAACTAAATCTAGCGTTTTGAATGTTGATACCTCTGTGGTAGTCAGTGTACTGGTTATGTGTCAACAGTCTGCTGTTGGATCACAATTATACAATCATATCTTTAATTGTAATTTCACAATAAAGTGAAGTCTAAATTTCCACGAATGTTTTTTTTTTGATGATTATTTTGTTTTGTTATTTTACAAACAGTTTTAATAAATACATCCCAGCTCAAATGAACTACTGAACGAGACAAAAATATGCTCTCCTTGATTTCATGTCCCAATCAGCATTGCATGAAAAGAAACAATATCCTAACTGAAAATAACCTACCAGAACGTTTCAAGTATTTACCTGATGCAATTGCAGTTGCAATTATAGTGTATATTATTAAAACTTTACTATAAAAGGTAATAATCTCAATGGCATTAGCTCTGACATGGGTCAAATCATAATAGTTATCAATGCTCATAGTAAAATATGCAGCTATGTATTAGTTGTTTACAGGAAACAGAAAGTCAAAGGTCAGGTCACGTGGAACGTAAACATGATCTTCGAAACGGTCAAGTTCATAATACAACCACCCATTACCAATAACATATTATGAAATATTACAAAAGCAACCATTAACAAAGAAAGGTAATTAAATATGCAAACCAACTTGATACTGAATTCTCGCACATTTGTTGACAAAACATAACGATACACAGTATCGTGTATATTTCTTCCACTTTGCTGTTATGTGCCAAGTCCAACAAATCATCCGATACCCTGTTTGTGTTACTGAACGTACAGAGTTCTTGACATCCGGACATGGCAAGATATTGTATATACAAATATATAATATATTAGTGCTGATGTATTTTATGCCACTTGTGTCAACAACGAAAACTCAAGTCCTTCATTGCATATCATTATGTTTGACTATCAAAAATAGCGTCGATATAATTCATAAAGCACATGCTCGACTTACATTTGTAATTATTGCATACAATCTAACGGCGTGACAATTATGTTAAATAAAGTATCACACGTGTAAACACCTCAAAACGCACATACAGCATGCACAGAAGGACCAAACGCGTTTGGTTCACTTCATTAAAGTGGACACTATAGGCGGTTTTATTATAAATTTCTGAAATATTAATTTCATATATGTATTCCTAAAAGTGTACATCCATGATGTTCGTTTTAAATATTATAACATTTATTTATATAATTCATATAGTTCAAATTAACAGGTAACACTATAGATGGTAGATTTGCAATTATTCAAAATCTGATATAAACGCAATGGTTTATAAAGGAGATTAAAGGTTAATGCGAGGCTAAAATGGGTATATTGCTAACGTAATTCACATACGATTGTCTTAATATATATGTAATATAATATATATGTTTGTTTACTTGGAACTGATTTAAAGACAGTGTTAGACCCGGCACAAATATTTTCTACCCGATCTTTTCTAGGTAAGATAAAAATAAACAGACATAATCTTGATTAGGAACAGAATTGAAAATTATATTAAGAGAACAACAGTCTTTAAAGGAATGGGATTTAGTTGCAGTTAAGGTATTATGCGATAATTCATTTATTTATTGTTGTCAGTTGAATTAAAAATTAGACATTCATGATTTTCCCTACCATATTACTCTGAATTAATTTCATGACATTGTTGTTCATAAGTTGTGACACAGTAAGACCATGAACACATCACCACTGTTCCGGGCTGTTGGATAATGATCTCTTTCAAGAATGGATTTCATTCAAAACACTGCTGGAAATCGTTTCTAACACTTTATACTTTTAGACTTGTGATACGACTTTTAGGACTATTTGGGATTTAATTGATAGTTATGTTCAGTGTTTCACGTTATTGTCTTGTCAACCATATATGCTGTTCAGTATGCATAATTACACATGTTTAATCTAGATAATGTAGAGATACATATGTTGTGCTGACCCAGATCCATTGTTTTATTTCAGTCAGAAACTTTGACTTTTTACCCTGAATATATAGTGCTCTTAACTATTCCACAATGTTGGGCCACCATAAATAGCATAAACAGTTATTGAGATGAGGATATGTTTATACTTTCAGTCATTAAGACTGACTTTAGACCCCAATCCGGCTCCCCCACTTGAATAATGCAACCCATGAACAAACGTTTGGTAACAGCGGATCCTAGAGAATTTGACCTATTATGAGGAAACAATTGTGTTCTTCCTTCATTGACTATGATCATGACATTTTACTATTCAACGATGCTTACAATACTTTTCTTCCTTATGACATGTGCTAGACATACATTTTTGTATAGGTCCATGATTTAGCCTTTACTTAAGGTATGGAACCAGTAATGTTAACTGTCATCCGGGTTACAGTGTAATATGTTCGGCGAGCATATTTAGGTAGAGCTGGGCTTATTCTGATATTTGACATCCTCAAATAAAGGGTCAAAATGTGGAGCAGTTGGTGTACAACACCTTACTATGTATTGGGACATTTTATTATTTTTTTAGCTTTAATTTACGCTTGTTTTTTTGGTAGTTTAGAATGTAAAGCAGATCGAGTTTATTTCTTTTTTGACAACAATTTCAACAAGAAACGAATATAATAGTTTACCAATATAATCACAGTGTTCTCAAACCAATTACGAAGAGCAAGATTACCACTCAAACCACAGTTTGTAAAGTAAACCTTTTATTTTGTCCTGGTCTTCCTTGATTAAGATTCATGGTGAGATTGCGGAGCTGCTAAGAATTTTGTTGAGTGCCTTCCCAAGTGTACTTTTGTAACACCTCACTCCCTGGTTGACTCTTACAATTTGGCAGGGTGGGGTGGAGGTGCGGTGTTAGGCATACATTTGCGTATAGGCTTATGATAGGAGAAATATGGTGGTAGTATAAATCGGCTCTAGTCATGATCCTGTACTACACATATAACCCATTTATAACCAAAATCATTCAGTTCTTGATAAAATAAATGTGATATCGGTTTCATGTACTTCTCTTAAATAAATATGAAATTAGACTATGCAAAATGGTCACATTAAACATATCCCAAATACGCGTAGTTACTGATGGATGATGTGTTGGTGAGATGTCATCTAGTCATTAAAATGTTCAATTTGGATGATGCATGCATATCATTCTAAAAATGAACAGCGTATAATTAAACATTTACCTGTATTTGGTAAGAACATTATGTATATGACAAGACAACTCAAAATAGGTACAAAATATACAATTGCTATATTCCATGTGGATTTACATATCGCCAAATATAGGATCTGATCCGAAAATATTATGTACATATCAACAAAAAGACCCTTTAGTCAACAGTTGTTCGAGAGCCGTTACTAATAACGTCACGTGTCTAAAATTTACAACAGTAATTTGCTGAAAGATTTTTTTGTATCCGATTCCTGAATGTTGCGTACAGGTATGAACATACTCACAGCTAATCCGTCAGGATCAAACCACATCTGACTTCTGATTCAGCTGACCATGCTATTTATACGTCAGATCATCTAATTAACTAATTATCAAAGTTGTCCGGCTGAATAATGACATTAAAGTATATTCTAAGGTTCAACAGATACTTTACCTTCATGACGGCAACACTTTCCGCTAATCAGAAAGCAGATTACTTCAACCATAGGCATAAATGTGTATTATCACAGAAGTAACCTGATACCGTAATTATATAAGCCAGTGCACTGAATTAGATCTACATAAGTGTATGTTGAAAAACTCAAACATAGCTAATAGCTTAGCATATTATTAGACGCATCATCTCACTGACTGGTATTAATTAATCTCGAAGCTATCATGATGACACTAATTACCTTTCACGTGTGATTAATACTGTAATGTGTCCTTGGTATATCTTAAAATAGAACATTCTGAGTGATAGTTCAAGATATGTATACACAGATTACAAATTGTATGATGTATTGTATTATTTGTACAGACTGTTTGGAGGGAACAAATAATAAATTCACTTCTGCTATTAGTATAAATTATGTATGTACATGTGTGACATACAATAAGGATCGAATTAAATGGTTGACACAGGGAATCTTAAAACGATAAAAACATATTATGCGCTTATGCGCATTGTCCTCAGCCGCTTCAAGCAAACGCACACCTGCTTTCAAAATCAGTCTAGTGTGTGTCCTTATATTTCCCAGCATTGTGATTCTCATGTGAGAAAATTATTTTCTCCTATATGATGGGTAAAGCTTTTTTTTTTTTCAGGAACAATATATATAACATATATTGCAAGCAACCTTAGCAGAAAATAGCTCAATCAATGCCAACTTGAGATAGGGTATAATAGTATTGTAATCCACATCGTCTAACACTTGAGCATGTTGTCTCATGTGGGAAACCTCGTTATATCGTTTCGAACTGAGTCTTTGTTAAAGTGTATATGTGTTTTGCATATTATGTTTTTGTAAACGTTCGGTCTTGAAATGGATGTATCTTTGACTTTGCCATATTTTGTATAAAAAAGTTTAACGGACTACCTATTTTTTGCCAGCACAATTACTCATTAGAAAGAAAATATATTTGGCGATGTTTTTTTATGGGCGAACGCCAATTTTATCGTCAAGACAACAGTATGATTTTTCGACCCCTTTATCAGTAGCCAATAGTGTAATATTCATACCTGATTAACATAAGAGAAAACAGAATGAAGCTACTATCCCATTCTCAGTAGATAATATATTGGTGCCGTAAATATCACCATTATACTTTATTATTTATTGAAATCGTCCACGTACTAAACTGAGAGAGATACATATATAGATTGATAGATTCTATAACATGCTGAATATTCACAATACATTTTCCAAACAGACACATTATCATTTCCAGCGTTATATTTAATTATAAATCCTACTTAAGTTTATCCAGAACTTTCATCATTATGTCTTTTTCTGTAATTCTGATTATTTGGGATTTACTTCGCAACACAAAAATAAACTTTTGTAAATATTTCATTTGTAGTCCAAGGAAGTCAATTATTTGTCGAGTTTTAAAATTTTATTGATTTTCACTCGTTTAAATTAGTTTCTTTAAGACAATATATTTTTTATGCCACTGTTAGTGTTATGACACACAATTTATTCCTATTTAAGTTTAATTGTTGCCATTGCAGTCACAGTCCTCATTGTAAGGTTACTTGTCAGCATGTTTCACCTTAATGCATTGAACGGTCTTGTCAGGAATTTGATTAGCTACTAATCTCTGTGTTAGTCCCTGCTGATTTCGTTTGTTCTCCCAGCTACAACCATTTTTTTCAAGAACGTGTCTAAACCATTGAACTACGGCTACTCTGCAAGATGATGACTGGTTAAAGACCATTCATTATATGGACTAAAGATCTAAAAATTCACAACAGCGTTGCTAGTATCATCATCGATATAAACAAATTAGCATTTCTCTCTTTCATAATATCCACAACAACGTGCACAGCTTTCCTCAAAGATGACATACAAGTGAAAAGCATATTATCCATGTCAAGTCCACCCAACACAAGGTCTTCGTGTCTTTTCAATTGTACTTCTGTTATTTCTTCATCTTTCGGGGTCAACATCGTGTGAAAAACCTTATTTTGGTGTACATCATTTTTTGATCTACAAGAGAGTGCCCTAATTTTATGCACACAGGCTTTGAAAGCATTGAATATCATTGGCAATATTGTTTGTTGTCTATGGAAGGTAATGATTTGTCCTGTATCACTTCCCAGCAACTCCAAAAGCAAAAGACAAAATAACATATATTTGAACAGCTGCATTTTTCATGCTACACTTTTTGCATACCCCTAAGTTCACTGATGTTGCTGTACTGTTCCGATTATCCACATACTCTATGAATAATGCATACTGACCTGAATCTGTAATGTTATTTTGAATAGGTTTGAACATGATTTATAAAGCTCATGCATCCTTTTACACGCGTGGACATTCATACAGATTCCGGCGGCTCGTTTCCTAATTCCCTTAATTATTGCCGACTTTTAGGACTAAACTGAAAAGTCTTAAAGTGACTTTTTCAAACCTATACTAAGCATGGTTATGAGAGTAAGTCCTAAGTTGTGGAGCTGGCACAATGTTGGAGTGAACCAAGGAATGTTTCCGCTCAATGTTTATTTATTTCTACCTTTATTGCCCTTATTTACGTATGTTCTCTTTGGACCAAAACAAAGCCATTGTTTTTGTATTGCTTGAATAATAATTTCATTATGTGTATACTCTAACTACATTAATACGACAAAATCAGTGTTTTATTCTGCACTTCATGTTTGCCATTTATGTACCTGACATTCATGCTTCCAAAGTCCGTTACTATGCTCCTAAATGTATGGCCAGATTCTTGTCAGGCATTTCCTCAGAAATGTTGCTAACAATATTTTTCAGACGCATGCTATCATTTTCGCAGGAGTCATGTCAACAACATAATTGTTGGTTATATGCAGCCCATTCCGCTTTTGCAATTCCAATTGAGGGTTACACTTTGTTACGGAAATTTCAACTTCAGAAGCTATGGCAAGTGTACATCAAATGTCCTTCATAGTCTGTTCATTTTGTGTACTCCTTTGATATATACAAGTTTGCTCGACTGTACCGTCACAAGATTTGCATTGTACAACTGAACAATAAAAAGATCAATATGTCTTGGTAGTTCCATGCATTTTGAGTGATTTATTCTTGAACGATGTGCACTCACTATTGAAGTTTGTTTTTGCTGCTATTGTCAGACACGGCACATACATTATTTATTTACAAAGCTTCATAATTAAATGATCGTAAATATGTTTTAACGATGGTTATGCAAACTCTTAAGGATTAGTAGTGGGAAACCCTGTAAAGCAGTTTGTGTGCCATTGAATGAACTGATGTACCCTCGTTACTTGACAGAAATTAAGATTATCAGTTGTCACAGCAGGTCAGTGTGGTCATACAATGAGAGGACATTATTCTACCCAGTGCACTGCGCTTGCTTATTAAGCGGGCGCGATAGTGACCATGTCGAGTGGCAGAGTGGCACAATTGTCTAGCATTCCTGGAAGTCAGGATAGTTAGGCAAACTTTAGGTATGCATACTTGTTTAATGCATGTGCTAAACATCAGTACGGAATTTATTACGCTATGTGAAATGTAGCTAGAAGTATCAGCACTGATTCATAAATAGGGCACATGAGAAGTGTCATATTATGCAGTTTTTACCGTACACTGCTCGGAAACTGTAAGCAACAATTGTAACCTTTGTGACTGATATTAATGATCTTGAACCTTGGTTTAGGGCGAGGGGTTTCACCAGCCGGTGTCTATTCTATTCTCACGCAATGGAGCCATGACAAGGACAACATATGCCATAAACTGGATTTAAAAGCTAACTGAACTCATTGTAAACACGTAACACCTTTGTTTTGCAATGTATTTACAAGCCTAAGGCAGATTTGTTTATGTGACAAAGAACCAATGAGATATTAAAACTATCAGGCTATATAATCTGGGTTGATATTCATATTAAAGAGGTAAATTTCGTTGTTCAAATTTGGGGTGAAAAGAAAACCAATTCATGTCAATTGGTTGAATATATTAGCGAATATTTGTATTATAAAGACACACGGATGACATTCACCGTCGCAGCTAGAGCTTCTGAAAACTAAAGGTACACACGCAGTTGACCAGATGCTATAGGGTGATAATGTCCTTCGTCGCTCCCTTGGCCTAAATTGAAATCAAAAGCACACAAAGCGTAGCCTCCTGCATAATTGTCGTACGAAATGCCGTCTCTTGTGTTGCTCATGAATTGTCCCTTGGAATGTTATATTGACATGTACGATTTCAAGTAATTCTTCTCGGCAAACTTAGTTTCGAACGGTATGGTACACAAGGCCTTGCCGACGCTATTGACTTCGATCGTGAACAAACTGTAGCGAATAAACACGAACGGATTGGCAGTGATAGCTCAGTTTAGGGCGTCGTTACTGACGATACCAACGATTAACGTTTGGGTAACTGTCCTTGTAACATATGATATTCGATCTTTGATAGGAGTCCAGCTGCGATGGTAAAGATTTTTGCTTCCATACGTCATATTGGATACTTGGCGCCCGTTCTGCTCAAAGCGTGACTTCCATTTTAGGTAACACTTCCACACACGTCGTACATAGAGTCTGGCTTCTTGGATGATGGTTTTATACTAGTTGGCATTGGGCATCAAATGCAAAAGGGAACTGATATGATTCAGTAACAGGAGGACATCCATCCCGTCCAGCAAATATTTTTTTCGCAAACACATGACCCAATGCAAATGATCGGTAAGTTCTAAATTACGACGTGCATGATTTTCTTTCGACGGTCGTTAAAGTCCACATTGTGATTATCGTCACCTGCTGTCAGGACTGTGTCGTTGAACTTGTCCTCGCTCGCTGTATCAGGTTTTCATACTACGTAACCATCAAGATGAGTATTCTTGGCGTCTTTCCAGTAGGTCAAGAGATTTTCGAGGTACGTTTGGTAAGGGTAAGTATTCATGCTGCTAGTGACTAGTTAGTTTCTCAAGTACAACTCCACTTCCCTGGGCAATGAATATAAGAAACTTTGACGCTAGCTATTTCAGCCTCGTCTTCCGAATCGCTGTCATCCATTTTGATCACTTTGACAGGCACTAGTAACAGCTATTCAGATCGATGTAATTCTACCCATTGGGATTCTTCCATCGTCATCATATTGATTGGCAGGTCAAACATATTCAGTTCCGACTTGTAAGATTCGCAAGTCTCTCGGTTATTCAGTTTTTCTAACTGCTGTTTAATTATCAAAGACGTCTAAATCTATGAAGGGTTTTCTTTTCTTGATATATTTAGCTATGTGTGTGTGAAGTCCTTTTCAGAGGTATCTTCGTTGTCTCTTCCTGCCTGGTCTTGGTCTGGCGTCCCGGACGCAGGAATGCCTGACACGAAAGCTTCCAGTGCATTGATGGGAGTTTTACGTCGGTGAGACAATTCTTTCCCATCTTGAATCAAGACATTTCTGCCTGATCTCAAGAAGTCTTCTTTGGGTTTTTATTTGTCGATAATGACATTTTGGAGATATTCCTTTCCAAGCGTCAAAACGGCATCTTTCAAGGTGTCCAATCCTCGCTTCACCATCGGTTCCGAAACGGGGGCCACCGAACAAAACGCGGATTTCAGCATACCTCTTAAGACATCTCCTCCCTGTCGAGCTACTCGTCGGCACATGTGATACATGACTTACAAAGTAATAGAGAATTGTTCTCTAAAACGGAGTTTGAGCTTGACATTTCCTCTCGAGAATTTTTCACAGATCTTCTTTTATAGTAATGTTGACATTGTAGAAATACATTTTACTACTGGCAAATAGCGAGGATATACTTATTCGCGGTGAGCGTGATAGGTGTTTACACCATCTTCCTCACATGTAGCAGAGTTCACTTTGAATGGAATGACTCAGTAACGATGCTGATGTGTGTCTAACTATGGTGTAATCCACCACATGAGAGTACACAAAGATCAAATTTAAACATTGGTGAAACTACACGGGCTTACAATGAAACCTCGATACATTCAAGTTGCTTGCACTGGGTGCCTTGAAAACATTGGCCATCTTTTGGTCTCCAACCAAGATGTCAAACAATTCTCGATAAAATGTAGTCGACAGTGTGTTGTGGCGTCCGAAAATGTTTTACCAATGCATATTTAAAATACAGACTACATTTAACATAAATGATGGTTGATGATAGTAAAAATAACGCTAGTTTTAAAGTTATAAACATATCAGATTATCTAAACAGAGAACCTGTTAAGAAAGATAATATTGACTGATTTGGAACCCAAAATGATGAGCTAAGGAAAATTGTACATCACATTCAAGAAAAATAGTTTTTCTCAACTTGCGTCGTGTGTGATCAAGGTTGGAGAGACCATAAGTTACTCTACAGGTGAATTTATTTTTAGTATTATGTGTTGTTGTTTGATTTTGTAACAACTCCGCCAGTCACACTAGGAGACAGCAAAGGATTCTTCTTTCGAGAAATAGATCCAATCTCGATAATATAATGACTTATAGGACCTGACTGAGACAACTAGACTGAGATAAGAAAGGTAGGGTTGGCAAAATAACTTGGTAGAGACTTATGGCCATATTGCTGAGGCTACCAACGGGATGACGCTCCATAGGGAAATGACAACTTGTCGGCAATTGGAAAGGTTAAAGGGTAATATTCTGCCCCCCCCCCCATTCAAATAGATTCGCATAATAGATGTTAAATGTATTAGGTGGCTTGATTTAGTATCTAACATAAAGTTTTGTGTTCAGTTGCCATGGACACTGTGTTAAGAAAACATCAAACACGTTTTTTTTTTTTAAAACCATGTGTTTGTCATTAGTGTTGTCTCGTCATAAACTATTCACTAAATGTAAAACATACTATTTATTTTGATTCCTTCTCTGGTATAAAATTTGCACCAAACAAGGTTTATACCTGTTAATAAAAGACAATAAATAAGTACGAGTAACATATGGTGCAGGAATCTAAGAAGTCAACATGCAACTGTGTTTACTATCATTGTAAAAGTTAGGCAGTCATTGATAACATGCTCCTGAAACTTTGTATGGTCATGATGGCTGATATGATGTATTACGTGACTTCTGAAATCTCTTATTTGCCGAAAATATTGGCGTTCGTCCTCTAAGTGGATTTAAAATACATTAATTAATTAACTTCGTGGCACATACACCCCCCCACACACACACAACCTAAGCATTTGAACAGTCAAAATCCGGTCATATAAACCTGCATAGTTTGCAAGTCGGTATCATGAAAATACATATTAGCCGATTTACTAATTTGCTTGACTTGTTCATGAAGCAATGTTATCCCTTACTGAAAATATCTGTGCAACGCAAATCGTTTCTTGCTCGCACAATACAAATGAAAGAAAATAAATGACTTTACCTTAAATGTTATTTGTATATTTAATCGTGAATGCATATGGACACAAAAAATTATTTTATAAATTGCACCTCAAGAAGCTCTGTTTAGTGGAACAGTGGAATATTCCATATATTAATCTATAGAAAAAGAAGACAAACTAGTGCAGCTTTTTATGACTCAGACGTGATGTAGTTTCAAATAGAGCATTTACATGAATTTTTGGCTTGTACTTGTACTTACAACGGCCGTTTTGTTGTTACAGGAGGAAAGTATCAAACGTAGTTAAATAAGTTGTGTCGGAATAATATGAGAGACTGATCAACAAACTGTAACTCAACTTTGAAACCTTTTGTACTTGAAATATTAGAGATTACTCTAATACAGTCTTGTTTATGTATGATTGCAGTTATTGCATACATAAGTTCGTAGGTCTGTGACTACAACTTTGATCCGGAAAGTTGCCTTTTCACTTACTACTCTGCTGCGAACAACTGCGTACTCTTGGTTGTACGGATCGTACTTTTCGGTCAATGGTAAACTCCAAGACTGTCGAATGCAAATGGCAATGCTTGTCATTACTTGTCCGGGTGTCAACATTATCGAAGAATCATTGCATTTTTTACAATGTGTTAGAAACTGAACGAAGTATGTCGAGCGGTTTTGAAAAATGAACTATTCTTGGTTACGACTGGCTTAAGATAGAAATTATCAGATGCAATTAGGATAAACTAGAAGGGACTGGTGCGGAATCGTGTTTTTCCTTTGTTACGTATATCTGATTTAATACATTTATATTTAATTTGACAGGTTGTATTGTACTATAACCTATTATAATGTAAATTTATTCACTATAGATGTTACTTTTTTCAGGAAATGGTTTAACTTTGACTGTTAGTTTATAAACAACAGGTGTTGACCTAATTTCTGATCTTGTTTCTAAGTTTGTAGCAACTGATGTAAACAGCTGTATATTTGTTTTAAAATGATTTGTTGTTATCAGTCATGATGAAACTACGTGGGTTAAGAAGTAAACATTTTATTATTATTCTGGGAATAAATTCAATGGTCTAAACAAGGCCATATTATGTGTATGTGATATAAACATGATCACATGACCCTTATTGATGTTCAAATAAGCCCATATAACTCAATGTAAAAAAATAAATTTTAGTAAAGTTGGGAAGTTAAAGTGTTATTTTGTGCTGTTTAGAGCCATTTTAAATTACTTGTTTCGAATTATTTCTGATAACTTCCACTCAAAAAAGATTAATTCTGTTATTTGTCTGAAATATTCTGAATAGTGTTCACACAAGGATATACATTGCTTACAAATTCAATTTGGATTTTCAACACCGAAATTCCATTATTTGTATTTCTGCAAGAAATTGTATATACGCACAGTACTGACTACAGCATACGCCATCGTCATCCATCTTTTAATTTACAACAGGATTCGAACAAAATTATTAGAACATTTATTACTAGGACTTTTGCAATTTAATTCGTGGATTATTCGTAGATTAATTTTGGATTGATTCTTGAAACCGTAAGTTCTACTTTTTTCACTTTTTACAGAATTTTCCAGGAAAATAAATCGTTTGTTAAATTTTAAAAAGCTTGTTGTTTTCACTATTTCTGTGTTACTGTTTATTCGAGCCTAAACAGGTAACACCTTGTGTTATATTGTTACAGGTTATAATCCCCATCACTTGATTCTTGGACTGATACTCCTAATTTTCTTCGTAACGAACCTAAAAACGGAGAAAGAACAAAATTGAATACATGTTTTAAATCTCTTTTTTTATTTACTCGTATAAATTCATTAACATCTGTTTGGAAGGGTATTATAAAAATGTTTCCCTTTTTTACATTTTCGCAAACTCCCTAGTGTTAGGGTCAAACTGCCCAAATGTTAAAAAATTTCGAACAGCTCCTTGCTTAAAATCTTAGGGTTTATGAGGGACACGCATAAATATAAATGTGTTTTTCAAAATATCTTTTGCATAGTAAATAACACTACCAATGATGGCCTAATTTAAAATCGGGCTTAACATGTTTTTTAGAAGAAAAAAATAAATAAAATGTAATCACCAATGCTGGAATGAAACATAAAATTAATTATTAGTACCGGTTAAATTATATACACTACAGGTCAGATAACATAATAATACATTGGCAGTAACACAAGTCTCAATGTCGAAATGAACTAGGCTATTTTTTGAACAAAAATTGTCGTTTCAAGCAAAACATTTTACAGATTTGCACAAATTAATTTATGTTTCCGCTATTTGCATGGTATATCGTTGTCTGTATATGTATGTTCATAACTTTGGTATCTTATTTTCTGTCTACAATTTGACATTATTAAAATTGTAAAAGTTGAAATGAAAGTAAATATTTAATTTCAAGTTCATGGTAAATCATTTTAAATTTGATTTTTTTAATATAGAGTATTTAAAGCCAGCATTCTTGAGATATGTCAGCATATTAATTACATAATGTGATTTAATTATTTTATATTCCTAATTTAATTTGAAGAAATAATGTGATGGTACATACTGATACTGATGTAAGGACAAACTAAAGACGTAATGTTAAATAGTAATTCAATATATATATATCTACTTGTCTCATGCTTGGACAGTTGTAAATATTTGCTCATCTTTACAAATACAAACGCATTCTTCTTGTTCTTGTTCTTCCGTTTCGTTAGTACCATCGGCAGAGTACTATGAATATTACTAACCTCCAAAGAAGCTTCTTATCTACACAGATTACAAAGCTACAATGATTGATCCCCCAGCTAATATGAGAGCTCGGGAGATAAATCTAGCTAAGGCTAATCGTTCAAGGCTGATCACAAGAAATAATTTGCTATTATACTTCATAAAGGGCGCCTGACTTCTCAGAACTGCTAACGCAAAACTTACAAAGGGTCGAAGACGAACAGCCACCTGAATTGTTCAATAAGTTTAAAGGACACACGGTACTAATTCAACTCCAATAGTAAACATATGGAAACACCATCATATTAAAAATTCAATAACTTAACATTTCTGGGTGCTAAAGATGAGACCTATAATTCTCCATGCACATCTAGCGTTGGTGCAAGCTTATGTGTGGAGAACACCATATGAGCCACGGCATTTTGTTTATATACATGGACATGAAACACATGTTATTGATTCTGCACCAAATGAATCAGGTGCTAGTTTCATTATTGAGTAATCCTGAGACAATACTGCAAGAATGCTAAAATTGCATCAGTAGAAATTGGTCTATAATGTTTAAAAAAATTACATATAGGACAAGCTCTCAAAAGATATTTTTACTAAAATTTTCATTTTCATTACTAACCAATTATGGACCACCTAACCCGTAAATACTATATTATTTCTTAACCCATTTCTAGACTGTTTCACAGTTCTTCCGTATAATTAGTACCGTGTGTCCTATAACCAGATTTGTTTTTATATAGAAAAAAGTTGTATTTTACTCATTGATATTGGAGCATAATTGTAAGAAAGAATTGGCCATGCTTGTGCATGGATAATAGTACAATAATGTTTTATGTGATACCAATGTATATAGCTAAATTGCATCCGCATTACATGTTGCTGTGCTGTATTGTACTTATTAGTGGCTTATTCTTGTTATTAAAATAATTGTTTTCTGCCTTTGTATCTTCATTTTATCTTTATATGGCATGCATGGTACACAAAAGAAACACAAGCATGCTGACATCAGCAAGTATGACATCACAGGGTATCAAATTACATGACGCATTGTATTTTCATCTATCACTGGCTTTAAGACATGTTTAAAATATTTTAAATTTCAAAATTGCATTTCCTTCCTTGCTGACTCACATAAATAATATGCAGTGCATCCATATTCAAATCAATCAAACAAAATAAATAAGTGTGCCACATGACAGGTCAAATAGATAAGAGGCCATTGCCCTTTTGTGACTAAAACAAATACACTCACCCACGAATATTCAAGAGATGCTGGCATTCCAGATTTTTTAAAACTATCTGCACCTGTAATTCATCACCACCAAATCTTAATAAAAAGGTATAAAAGCCAAAGAAAAGTTCCATAAGATTTATTATACTGACAATTAATTAACATAGTACTACTTTTTAGTATAAATATATGGGGAAGGGTGAGGAAGCAAAGAATAGACAGAGCAATTTCTTCAAGCCTGGTAATGTTCCCCATAACAAGGGGGGAAATGTGCATCAACCCAAAAGACACAGCAACATGAGGTCTGTTACATAACGACAACAAGAGACAAATTTGAAAAAGCTATCCAAAGCTTCTATAATGCTGGCATTGATGTTGGAGACAGAAAGCTAATGTACAAACTGCTGTGGCTCAAGCTAATAAGAAAGCTGGAGGTGGAGAAATATTTGAAAACCTTTGCGATGCCAAGTCTCTATGCAATATTCAGACACTGATACAACTTATCACTGCATAAACTACTTGTTAAATTTAAGTAATATAATTGAATTGCATATTAAAGTTGTCTAATACATAAATATATGCCTACATTTACCCAATATTCATAAAATGTTAAGAACAAGTCTCAAAATCATTACTGTGGCTACTTTCCAATATAAGCAGTGTTAAATTACTTACGTTTTAATATAAAGCTTAATAAAATGCATACATTATTGAACAAAAGAGAAACAAAGCAAACCTTGCAATCACTCAATTACAGTCAAAGGGGAGGTAATGCACCTAGATTTGGCAAACCAAATGGCAAGCTCTAATTTACAGCTAAATGATTCCTTGCTATTACTTGATAGTAAGTGAAGAGCAATGTTGGCTTTATAAATAGCTTGTGTTTCAAATATGAAACCATATTTCTGACATGAAGCTTGTTTTCATCTAGTCACAACAACATATCTGGTGAATAAAACACATATCACTTAGTGCACACAGGCAAAAATGCTGAGATGTGGTATAATGTGTTCTGAGAGGACCAGTTTCAGCACCCTGACTATAAAGGTTTTCTATCATGGGAATTGATTAATGAAGAAATAAGAGGTCTGGTGTGGTGGGAGAGAGCAATATGTTCACCATGACGTTATACATCAAGAATGTTTCAACTGTATGAAGAGATGCCGAAGAAATGTTGTGGAAGAAAAACTGATTGCGTAAATAATACAATAGATATAGGACTTTTGCAGACTTATATAGGGAATGAAGGGTTGAAAACTATTATTTTAAATGAAAATGTCCCCTCCTGCTCCCTCAATAAAAGGGATGCAGAAAAGTTCCAATACCTTTTGCCAATAAGTTTAATATACCAGTATGAGAAACATGCTGAACATAGAATAGGTGTCAAGGAGTTTAATTCTATGACAAGAAATAAGACAGATATAATTGATATTCAATGTGATTTGACATATAATAATGGAAATTACAGTTTGATTCAATGCAGCATGTGCACTTTTGTGCACAGTCCTTGATTTTTTACGATGTTCTCTGCTTCGATCTGAAGAGTGTGTCTCTAAAGTTAAATGATCAGTATTGATGCATAAGTGATTGTGACATAAGTTGCTTACATATACAATCTTCCCCTACCCCAGTTTGGGGAATTTTTGCATGTGTTAAATGGTATTTAAACATATTGACCAATATGTGGGCATCATCATATGAAATTCTGCCATCTGGCAATACCATGATCTTTTTCCCATGGCCTGAGCTATCTACTGTCACTGTCCAGTGTATAAAACCATCCACATCTGTCTTTTGTGTAGATTTTTTCTCCCAAATCACATGCAAACCGTGAAAAAAAGACTGCATTATGATTGTCATATGCAAAATAACACAAAAATGATCCCTGGATGCACATGGTAACCATGGAAACAACAAACTCCTATTATGGTATGGGTCGCATATAGGACGTACGGCACGAATTCAACTCCAATAGTAAAGATATGGAAACACCATCATATTCAAAATTCAGTAACTTAAAATTTCTGGGTGCTGATGATGAGACCAATAATTCTCCATGCACATCTAACCTTGGGGCATGCTTATGTGTGGAGAACACCATATGAGCCGCGGCACTTAGTTTACATACATGTGCATGAAACACATGTTATTGATTCTGCACCAAATGAATCAGGTGCTACTTTCATTATTGAATACTCCTGAGTCAAGCCTGTAAGAATGCTAGAATTGCATCAGTAGAAATTTGTCTATATCTTTTTAAATTACATATAGGATAAGCTTTTAAAAGATATTTTTGCTAAAATTTTATTTGTCATTATTAACCAATTATGGACCACCAAAACCGTAAATACTCTATTTTTTCACCCATTTCTAGACTGTTTCACAGTTCTTCCGTATAATTAGTACCGTGGGTCCTAAAGCAACGGACATCACTCTTTTGAGCATCTAGTGTGTATTCCCAGATGATTAGAGTAGCGCAGATCAGACGAGGCTTCAAATTGATGATGTGGCCTGTAGAACATGATACTGTTTCTTGAATGTAAACATCCCTTGAAATGCAACAGATTACAGGTAAATAATGCTATATTTTTATTATATATTAATTGGCAGATAGTAAAATGCATCTAAAAGAACATTTTCTTTTAGACAGTTGATTAAAGTTGTTTGGAATGATTGCCAATGTATAGACTGAAACGTGTCTATAAATGAAAACTTATCATATTAGTTGCTTTCTAGTTTACCTAATGTTGATTCTCACAGTCATCAAGTTGAACAAAGTAAGTATTCGTTGGTATAAATGAATCAGTATCTGTCCCATTGATGTCATTTAACAATATAGCCTACCATGCTAACCTTGTCATATCTTAATAACTTCAGTATACTAATCATATAAAATGTAATAACGTAAATGAAAACCATGTTAAGTTAGTCATGTTAGATGCTAGTTTGTGCTGGATGGCTGCTATCATATGTACTTCTCAAATCAGGTCAGATGCATTGATTGTAAGTTTAAAGTTATTAACACTTAAATTAATAACTTCTCTGTATTTGTATTGTTCATCAAAGACAACCTTGTTGGCCTCGTTATCATGTTGGCGTTGATTGACAACCTTGAGAATACTCTTTAACTTGAAAGAAGCGTATTCATTAAGAACGTTTTGCATTGCTGAATTGAAAAGATTGTCTTTGTTGCATTGTTTTCGCAAATTAAATGCGTATTTTCAAACTTCCCAAGGGATTATAAAGTACAATACTTGTACAAGTTTCATCACCTGCTATATTGATGATTGCTTGCCTGGTGATGGTTCTAGAAGAAATCAAGTTCATTTCTGAATTTATCACTAATGGATTGTGAAACTCAATTGGAAGTAATGTATCTTCCTGCAATCAAATATGTTGCAGTTCATATTTTGTTCCTGTTTTTACCATATCAGCTGTTTTTGCAAGTAGTTTCCTAATCGGAAATGCAATGAACATCTGCAAAGATACAGATAAGAATTCAATAATAGTACCTAGATGTAACCAGTAATTTAGATTTCGTTATACACTCCACAAACTGAAAGCTTTATTACCATTATTTTCTGCGTAACCTGTCGGATATAGTAAAATTTAAATTTGTTAAATAATATTTCCATATTCTTTCCTTTTGTGTTCTAACCAATACTATTACACAATGCTTTGGGTGTCAGGAAAATATCGAAGCCACTATGCACAAAAGCATGATATATGATATGTCCATCATACGTATTTTGTTAAAGATATTCACGTCTGCAATTTTACCCTCACCATCTTTCACGGTCTTAACAAACGATCCAAAACGCTTAATAGGTACATTTTGTTTGTATTTGATATATTGATTCAATGCCACACCTTAGTTAAACTGAACTATACAAATACTTGGTAAAGCCAGTTAATACGTTAAATAAATAAATCATCTCAAATCTTAACAGAATAAAACTAAAGAGCTTATTCTACCCCAGAGGCAAAGATACAATTAAATAATGTGGCGTAAGCAACCTAAATTGATAATCACAGGACGTCGAGAATACCGCTTGTAAACAAGGTCTGGTATTTTACTTAACCTTTAATCAGTTGTCTGGCTAAGATGAGGTAGACCATGTCTTTATAAGGGTAATACAAATGTCCTAACTAAAATCCTAGTACCGTATTTACAAAATATGACATTAACCAGTTAGACCAAATAATCTACCCTCATTGCCAAAGTTATCTCGCACAAAATAACTAAATATACATAAATATTGTACTTCGTGTAGACACCAAAATTTTTATTCAGAAAAAGTTTAACGTCGGAGTTGTTTTCAGATGATCAGCATCCATACCTATTTTTTGCACCATCTGCATCTATTAAACTTTGAATTGTAACATGTAGACATCACGGATGTAGAATCAATCAAAGAATAAAACAATCATAGTTTCATACTTATCACTGAAATAGTAGAATATACTGTATTTGGGATCATGATAAATGTGTTTTTATTTATTAAAAGAATATTCCCTGTAAACGTATTGACAAGCGTACAATTTGTTAACAATTACAGCGGTAATATTTCGCATCGATGCTTTCTTTTTCAGCTGTTTCTCTTCCTGGATCTCCTTGGTTTCAATACTCATTTGTATTGCACTTGCTTACAAAAGAACGTTAGGTATTCTTATTAATTCATACTTAATTATTTGTATCGCCGTTTTCACCTTGGTGATAGATAATGTTACAATTTCGATTTTGTTATAAATCAAACATTATACACAGTAATAAAAGCAAATAGAGTACCTACGACTTTAACTATCCCCCCTAAAGTAAATCCAGTTGCATAAACAAGGTCCAAACGGACTATCTTCTAAACGTCAAAACTTGTGTCCCATTTTGTATTTCTGCCTCACGCTTTTATAAAATTTGATCAGCCCGACTAAACCATATTTAATATATTTCGACTTATCACGCGTTCTTACGGAGGCATAATTGATGTTCTGAACTCTATACATTTGATGAGTTCTATCTTATTTATGTGAGAAGAAAAATATACACTATTTATTTCTAGATAAAACTGCACCTTTAGACAATATTTATTGAGTACAAGTTATGTTAGGTAACACTCCATTTGTTATCAGGTAGTATATAGTGAAATAAGTAATGAACAGGAATAATTATTTGTACAGCCTCTCCATCACCAGAGTGGTGTTGGGCGAAATTTGTACATCAATAGATGTTTCAAACGCTGACCATACGCTACTGCAAGTGCCCGGTTACATGTTGCATGGCCAAATTTTGCTGCTAAAGTTTTCTTCCTATTATTAAATGTTTCCCTGCTACTCACTTCCCAAGTAAATACATCAGCTAGCTACTGATAGTTGATTTTACATTTTCGGTCGCAGTGTTAAACGTTCATTAAGTCCCTTTTGTACCTAAATCATTGTATAATGACCAGTTCTGCTTCAAATGCAGCATCCAACGTGGCCTGTGGTATTTATTTGTCTAGTTTTATTTAATATCTACTTGGCATGAAACAACATTTCTATAAAATAAAGAAGTTTTAAAGCCTACTCCCTGTGAAAAGCGTACAAGTATTCATTTGATCCCTCCGATGTAAACATTCTTTCCGAATTAACCTATTCATATCTATATTGTAATAATTCTTTGTAAACGTAGGTCTTGAAGATGCATTCAAGTTGTACATGGCAAACGTATTATCCAAGATAGAATAATAGTTTGTATTGTAAATCCTATTTTCACGCCACTTTTATGAAGAATGTTTAACTGTTCTTGTGATTCTATCAAAGATTGCTTGATTTGTCTTAATGTCTTGAGTTGCTAAAACTTTCGCTATATTTTTCCACAGCTTTGTGTGAATCTGGCGAACTTAACTTACAATTTTAATTTTGTCTCCTTTTATTTTCATCTTTCATACCTATGTCTATAGTTCATTCTCCTTAACACGTTTTGAACGTGTACTGTTTGCTTCGTTAATTGTGATATTTCCAGGTTTGTACGTAACATCAATTATCAGGATGTACATTCATAACTCATTTCTGTTCTAAAGCGATGTTTAATTTTTACATTTGGCATAATTTGGCATAGAGTTATCAATGCATAGGAATGTCGAAGAGTTCATTAAATATTAAGTTATTGTATTTATTTCTTTAACGGAGCAGAAGTGTAGTTTTGACAGATGATTTATTTAATGGGATGATAAATTAGCTGGATCCCGACTGCTAAGCCATTTGCCGTATAATGTATATTTCAAGAGTACACTAGTTTTTGTGATCATTCCTTTGTTATCAAGATCGTTTTAATTGAGTATGTGATATCATACGTGATACATATATAAAAAGCCTTTTTCGTCATATATGCCGTCTACATTCAGTTCTTTGAGTTCATAATAATCCGGATAATGAAAGATATATTTTCCCACATTTAAACCGTTTTCCGGTAAAGGTAGAAAAGTGGACAGTTGCACAAAATGTTTTGTAACTGGAATGTGTAACAATTGCATTAAATTGCAACATGGGGCTTTCCAAATATATAATATGTCAACTATATAAACATTAATGAATAGCTTTAGGGTGTGCTTTTTAATTGCTTCAGCTTAGGCTATGCTTATGTTCACACTTTCACAAATTGTATTTTTTCACACTTTGACATATTGTATTTTTTCACATTAAACTATTTTACCTTCTACTATATGTGTCAACTACATTCTCCAATAATAATTTAGAACGAATTCAATGTTTTGCTTTCGCACCTAATTCTTTACATTCGTGTTGTTAAACTCATTTGCACATTAATGTGTATTTTTCTAGGCATTCGCCTTTTAAAATGTCAGCGTGCAAAGTACAATGCATATCATATCACTGTACAATGCATATCATATCACTGTACAATGCATATCATATCACTGTACAATGCATATCATCTAGCTATTTTCAGTATATTGTAAACAAGTGCATGTTAAGAATGTCTGTCCGCTTCTAATGAACCAAATGAATGCATTAGGTTTACTTTGTTTTAAAAATATCATTTTATCAGTTGCATTTACATATAATGCATGCACAGAAGCAGTTGAGGAGTATCTTAATGCATCGTACTGTATATTCCTTTCGCCACATGTAATTTATTCTCACAATTCTGTGATATATTTACAGGTTCACTTTAGAACACATCTTGCTCTTGTTCTGGAAAAGTTCCTTTTGATAAGGATCTTTAAACAATCAGGACATCCAATGCGGCAAAAGCATTTCACTTTCAAGAAAATGGACACAAGGTTCATACTTATGCATAATAACACAGAGTGTTACACCTTCCCGGTTCAGTCTTTCATTCCAAACAGATGTTTTATATACAGAGTCGTCATGAGCTGATTGAACTCGAACAGTTTAGTAAATAACTTGTGTTGCTATCTGTTTTTGCCCTCTGTTGTTTTATGCTTTTGCTGAATTGGTGTTAACTGAGATTTGTACAGTTTGTAAACTTTGGAAGTTGACGTTCAGATTTAGCCGATAATCTATCTAGCAGAACTGATGATGATTGTTTAAAAGTTTTCGTTACTGAGCGCAATCTGTAAATCTGCATCTTTTATACAATAATGCAGAAATATAATCGTTTCTATATTGGGATCTCTAATGATATAAAATAATAATATGATTATATTTTCGACATCGTGCCTTGAAAAGCAGATGCCTCCGAAAACTTAAACTCTGTCCTTAATGCAAACTGGAACTAACTACTTCAATAGTGCGAAAAGGAAGATCACTACAAATACGTTCTCTGAAAGGACGTCAAACTTATTGGATGAAGACTTTGAATAGGTTTCATAAACATATAACCATTACGTCTGGAATTAAAGTAGAGAAGAAACAAAATTTCAGGCATTTAGGTTTACAGGTACGAAAATTCTTTTTCAAGCTAATAATCTATATTCAGAGGTAATAAGCACCGTAATTTGAGGATCAAAACATAAAAATCCATCTTTTGCAAATTGTATGGAATAAGTATAATAATGAGAAAGCCTCCACCAGCCAGTCTACCAAGATTATGAAACAGTGGGTACGATGTACGGTGACTTTCCATAGTTTATGTAGTTATTATGCGAACACGAGTCGGGAGACGTCCACCAGAGCACAAGCGAATCCCTACGAGCCAGCATTTAATAGCCATACATGTACAACCAGTATCAAGTATGACTGCGAACTCTTAACCTATAACTCTACATCTCTTTGTTGGTAGCCAGGCCTCTTGGAAAAGGCACCCGCGAAGTGATTTAATACAATCTGCGACCTTGCCAATGTGTCCGTTAAAGTTAGGACACTTTGTCTGTTTATTACCCTATTCGTTACATGTTTTACACTGTATACTCTGACTACCCATATCTTACTACCCATATCTGACTACCCATATCTTACGACTTACTTGCCTCTGCTGGTTTAAAAAACTATCTAAGAGTCGGTTCCTAGGCTAGTTTCTAGGCTTAAAACCTCTTTGAAACCACGCTCTGAATTTCAGCATGAGCCTGCTTAACCAAGTCTTGACGTTTGATAAGACATTCTATTTCAGGAAATGTTTGAATTCGCGACCGCCTGTCCATAACCATTTGTCTCTGAGGAAGAACTACTTTGTCCCTTGAAATATTTTCTTCACTTTCCATATTTAATCCACCGTTGGAAGTAATTTGTTATCCTGATGATGAGCTGGTCAACGGCGGATCCCTTGTGTGGTTTATCGTGGTTTTGGTTACTAGCTAGTAATTTGCTCGACTCATAATCTCGTTGCTTATATGGGTAAAACGTGTTATATAAGATTGGGCTTTGATAGTTGCTTACTATACGCGCTGTTAATCTGCATTCGGCCTGTATGATGTAACTAGGTGGCCCAAAGACTGAACACAGACTATTAAGAATTTACATATATTTATCTGTGTAATTTTGCCTTGAGGTCACGTTTCAATTCAGTTCATTATTTAACATGTTTTACCTATAGCATGTGCTTTACTGGATGCTAAGAGAAGTACGATTGTGACAAATTTCGTCATGTATTTCCACCAAAGAGTAACTAATCAATACCGCGAGCTTCATTTCGTTAAAATCGCATTTTCACTTAATATTTCGAGTATCATTGATGTTAAAACTGCTTTCTCTCTGGTTGTCTACAATAAATATGAAAGTAGTTAAGTGGAAAACTCTAACGACAATGGGACTTCAATGTTAAACTAGAGTGGTTGTACCCTCACGACAAGGATAGTTGAACAGAGGGAATTTTAACATGGATGGGACTATATAGCGACAAAAAATATTGAGACTGTATAGAGACAAGGAAAAATGGAACATGGGTGACTTCACGGTACTAGTAATTTGCAACAATGCAGCAAGGGGCTGACCTCAATCAAACCAATCAACGGGATCAAAAAGAAAAACGTTTGGCTGGGCGGGAAATATAACTGGATAGAACGCTTTGCGGGACTGGCGGGACTGTCGGGACATAGTCGAATAACACATATATTGATTTATGAACATAAAGATATCATCCATAAAATATAAAACGACTAAAACAGTTTTAGGCAAGATAGAACAGCTATATTTTCAAGGCAATCGGGTGGCCCTGTCAAGGGCCTTTGAGTTTCTTCTTCTTCTAATTTCCTCATTTCATCTTCTTAGTTTTGTTATAGCTGTTGTTTTATTCTCTTTTTCAGTATTGTCCTCCTCCTGTTTATCCTTCTCCACCTCCTCCTCGTTTTTATTCCTCATTATTTCTTCTTTTTCTATCTTTTTTCATTCGATTCTCGCATTCTTTGTTAATCTTCTTCGTCCTCCATCTCCACCTTATTCATTGTTATGAGTTCGCTTACAATGCTTTTACCTTTCTCCAAATTATTAATTTATATACACACAGCCTATGAAATCTATAAGCCCCTAAATGCATCATTGAAATTTTGCTTCAAATGTCTCAAGCGCGGAAGTGAAGGAAACCAGCCTTTACAATAACATTACATATTATATAATAACATGTTATATGATATCCACACACTAGAAGAAGAAACAACAAACCACAAACATGAAGGAGACAAAAAAATCAACCCAAAATACAATATCCTCACATGGGTAAAGGAAACAAACAAGCCCCAAAATAGTATTAACACATGGGAAGAGGACAAAATCAAACCACAATTATTCTATCCACAAACGGCAATGAGAAACAACAAACCTCAAATAAACTATCCACATACAAGATGAAGGAAAAAACGACAAACACGGGCAGGAAAATACACAAACCCCAAAAATAATATCCACACATGGGATGTGGAAAACATCAAACATCGAATATACTATCCACACATGGAAGATTAAAAAAGAAAAAGAAAACAAAAATATACGATCCACACACAGGAAGAGGAAAACAAAAACCTCAAATATACTATTCAAACACTGGAAGAGGGGAAAAGAAACTAACCACACATATACTATCCACATACGGGAAGGAGAAAAAAACAAACCACGAATATACTATCCGCACATGGGATGAGGAAGAAAACAAACCCAAAATATGATATCCATACATGGGAAGAGGAATAAACAAAATCATAATATAATATCCACACACGGGAAGGAGAAACAAGCAAAACAAATACTATTCACACATGAGAAGGAGAAAAACAAACTTCAAATATACTATACACACACCAAAATAGGAAAGAAACAAACTACCAATAATCTATTCACACACGGAAAGTAGCAAAAACAAAACAAATATAATATTCACACATGAGAAGGCGAAAAATCAAACTCCAAATATACTATTCAAACACGGGTAGAGGAAAATAACAAACCCCTACTATAATATCCACAGAAGGGAAGTGGAAGTAAATAAACCCTGACTATATTATCTGCACAAGGGAAGAGGAAAAAGATATACCCCGCCTATAATAACCGCACATGGGAAGAGGAAAAAATCAAACCCAAAATAAGCTATCAATACACGGGAAGGAAATTAAGAAACACAAAATATACTATCCACACACCGGAAAAGGAAAATGATGTATCTCAAATATACTGTCCACCCATTGTAGAGGAAATAAATAAACCCTAAATATACTATCCACACATGGGAAGAGGAAAAGAATAAACCCCACATATACTATCCACACATGGGAAGAGGAAAAAAAACAAATCACAAATGTACTATCCACACACGGGAAGGAGAGAAATCAAACCCAAAATATACTATCCACATACCGTACACACACGCATACAAACACACATCAACACATACACAAATCGCGAACGTAAACATACATACAAACACATACACATATCAGGAAATGAGTGAGTGTTTATAATCACACTAAACCACATACACACCAATTAGCAGCTGGAATATTGTCTTTTTGCTAGAAATCTTGTTAGCCATGAGAAGGGCTGGTTTTTTGTCGAACTCCAAATGAACCTTTCCTAATGGTGCCACCTCCCTGGTCTGGCGTTTTAGTGTTACTCTAAGGAGCACAGAGGCTGCTTCATTTGCTTCAGCACCCGATATTCCGCTTCTGGAATAGTGAAGACTTCCCTCCGTTCTCTATGCCACACCCGTGAATGATGAGGTTGTGGCGCAGGTAGTGGGTGTTGTGATGGTAGAGGTTGTGGTGCTGACACTGGCCTTGGGGGGTGTTCTCACCTCAGTCTTAAACTCACATAGAGGCTTTAGCATGAAGTGAGGCATAATTATTTTCCTCCTCTTCCATTCTTTTTTTCTCCTGATGTTCCTCTTCTTCCAATCTGGCTTCTAAGGATATGGCCTCTATAGCAAGCTCATATAAAATGCGCCTGGCATACTTCAGGTGCAGTTGGAGTTCCAACGAATTGGCAAGTCTGTTGCTCATGATCAATGCATTTGACTGATCGCCGCTTGATAACCAGACTGACGTTAGCTTCGTTTTATATTTCTGAAAACACGGGCGCGAAGGAAAACATTCCCGATATAAAAAACTCACAAGGTCCCTATCATCACCCAGAAAGACATGCAACGCGCGGACCTAAAAGAAACACTCACCTTCACTGGTTTACTTACAATAACTAACTACAAACACACACCATATGGCAAGACAGGGAACCAAAACGAAGTGCTTAGACTCACATTTCTATCTATTTCGCACAAAACAGAGAAACGATGTAATTATAGACACATACAATTGTATGATTGCCAAATTTCCTAGTATCTCTTTTCTAAAGTATTAGGGTAGCCCTGAGAAGAGATATTTTGTTAACATGGAGTAGGACAATATTTGATCGTCTAATGTTGCGTCCCCGTCTGGCTGAACGCTTTCACACAGGATAGGGTCTTCTTTTTGGGAAAGAGAAGGATAATTCGTTATTGCCAACATGTCAGTTCACAAGTCCTCTCTCTGGCTCCTGCTGTTGCTGCTCCTGCTCTCTCTGCTTCTGAAGTCAATACTTATCCGTCCACTCATCAGGCTCCTCGATTTTATATCTGAAGACACCTTTTATCAGGTAATCGATCACTTTCAACGATCTGATGTTTTCTATCTCTTCAGTCTTGGTTATCAAGCTTTCACTGACAAAATGCTAATTCACATAGGCTTTTTTAGTTTAGCTAAATTAGACAACATCTTCATTGGCTGACGAGTCAACAATGGATGGCCAGAATGAAGACTGTCCGCTATTTGTTTAGCTAAAGCGCGGACGCGATAGGAAACATCGCGTCAAATGTGTAGGGTCGAAACGCTATAGAGCTTAACTTAGGGTGAGATATAGAGAGATGTTAAAGAGCATATATAGTCACAAAATATTTGGAAACAAACGACAGACCCATTTATGTTCGAAACAGAACATGTTTTTATTCCAACCACAACCATTAACAATCAAATAATATCAAAAAAACAATTTTATTTTTCAAATGAAAATTGTTTTTGACAACTTTGGCAACGTTGTGAAGTTAAGTCAGACTTCCATAAATGAAAGTCATTAGGCCATTGATGTGCACTACGTTTACTAGCTAAAGATAAGATATATCCATAATGATCACAAAAACATTGATCTACCTTTTCATCTTTCCTAGAAGAGTCAGGATCATAATAAGTCACTCAATGTTCTAAGGGATAACCATACACACAACACAGTCCACACACCATCGAATCTGAGCATTGTAATTTCACAATATTGAATCGTGTCGTCTGGGCATTTCTTCTCATAAAGTCAATGATATCGTCTTCCAAAGACGGCAATCTATGCGAATCAAAATTCTCAACACAAAGGAGACAGCCACCCAGTGGGTTCCTGTGAGATGACTGTCGTCCGTGTGGATGGCAAAATCTTGATGGTCTTAAGTATTGCGGTGAGGCAGTTCATCGTTAGCACACACAACATGATTCTATGAAGCAGTGTACGAACTGTTATTCAAGAGGTAATAAAGTTCCCAGGTATCCATTTTCGTTTCGGTTTTTTCTTCGTGTTTCTCACAGGTAATGAAAATCATCAATTCATTTCGATCTTTCTGTTTGAATATTTCTGGCAAGAAACCGTTTATTCGCCTCGTCTCCCTACTCTGAGCCAAGACAGCTTCGATCAATCAATCGATAAGTGGACTGATCAAACTAGTCTTTATACCACTGATAAAACACTGCTACTTTCGAGATGAGACCAAAGCGTCCTACAGATACTAGTCCAATTTTATTCTTGACTCATCATCAGATATGTATCGTGTTGGATTTGACTGAGATGATCGTTTTGACAGCCATAACAATATTTCTTGATCAATTCAGTAATTTATTCTGCCAGGTGTTTGCTTAGACAGGAGACTAAATTTTGTTCTTGTTCTGGCCATCTGGACCTCATCAATATGTCCCCACGGCTCCTTTGTGTCCCACTACTTCCACGATATCCCCCCATTCTACATTCGAAGAGTATCCATCATTCAAAAGAGGGAAACGCGAATTCCATAGCATCTAATAGTCTAGAATTACTTCTCTCAAACTGTTAATCTCTATCGTATTGTTGAATTCGGCATACAACATGACGTTCGTCGTCTCGGTTAGAAGTGTAGCCAAGTAAACTTGCACACTAATATGGCCGGATTTTATTCATGAAAAACACATAAAGCGTAACCTCCTTCATAATCCTCGTACAAAATGGCGATGGCAGGTGTTGGTCACTATGTGTCCGATGGCTTTGTACATGGATGAGTACGATCTCAAGTAATTCTTCTTCTCGTCACTAAAGTCAGGTTCAGTATCTCTGGTACACAAGGTTTTGCAATCGCGACTGACTTCGATTTTGGAACCGATGTAGTACTTAAGTCAGACAGGATTACCAATCCTGGTACCGTTGAAAGCTGCATTGTTGACGACAACAATGATTACATGTTTCGGTAACTCTCCTTGGAACAGATGATCTTCGATCTTATATCGGAATCCATTGGCAATAGTGAAAAGTTTCACTTCTATGCGTGGTATCGTACATTTAGCTTTAGTTCTGCTCAAACTGTGACTGACTTTGTTTCCCACATTAGGTAACACTTCAAAACGTAAAGTCTGGCTTATTTGATGATGGTTTTGTAATGGGCAGCATCATCTACGAAAAGGAAAGCGGTACTGCTGATATTCATTCTGATGCGTACATGCAGGCCGTTCAGCAAATACTTATTTGTAACCACATGTTCAAATGCAAACGATACACTAGTTATAAACTACGGCTTATTTTGATTTTCTTTTGACGTTTCATAAATCCGGTATTGTCGTTATCTAATCATTGAATTTGTCATTCGTATCAGGTTTCCATACCACGCAGGAATCTAGATAGATGTTCGTGGCTTCTGTTCCGTAAGAGATTTTCCAGGTACGCTTGGTAAGGATGCGTATCCATGCTATTATTGACCAGTGAGTGAAAATCAAGTAAATACACTATACTAAACAAGGAGTGGATGGAATTGTTAAAGGGGGTTACATTATCCGTATTCGTTAGATTGGGACCGTCCACCGATGCAACAACCACTATAACTTTCAGGTACAAGTAATGACTATTCAGATCGATGTAATCTTCTGGCTTTCGTTTTGATTTCAAATTCGATGGGAGCTGAATCCGTCATTGAGGACATGGGATGAAATTCTACCCATGGAGATTATTGCATCGTCTTCATGGTGGGTGGCATGTCAAACATATTAAATTCCGACTTGGAACAGGAACAAAACTTTCGGTGCATCATTTTCTTTCTTTTTTCTAAGTGTCTTTAAAAAAAAAATCAGAAACCTCTAAGTCTCAGACAGAATTTATGTTCTTTTTTCTTTCTAGCTCTGGGGATGTGAATGCTTCTGAAGGGATGTCTTCATCGTCTCTTTCTGCCTTTTTCTTGCTGTTGCGTCATGGAAGCTCGGCAGCATCGACCCTAAATGTCTTTGTTGAATGAAACAAGATAATTTTGACTGCTTTTAATAAAGCTTATTTGGGGTTTGTATTGTCCATGATGACATTGGTATAAATTATTTGCCTTGCGTCAATGCGACATCTTTCCTTGTATCACCATCGGTTTCAAGACAGGGGGCACAGAATCAAAGGCCGATTTCAACATATCTCCTAAACTATGTCCTGGCGATCGAGCGACTCCTCGATACACTGGATACATGACTTGCAAAGTGCTAGAGAATCGTTTTCGAAACTGGACTGTCACTTTGCCTTTCGCTTTGATGAATTGGATATGTTATCCCAGATCTCATTTTACATCAATGTTGACAATGTCGAAATACGACTTACTGACGGGTATATAGTGAGGATGTGTGTACAAAATTCGTTTTAAACATGATAGGTGTGCCATTTAAGTTTGGTTTCTTGCACTTGTTCGTCATGAACTACGATTTTCGACGATGTTTTTGATTTGTGTACGGTGAATGAATTCGGCCAACGCCACTTTCCAATGGGCTTCTTGATCTAATTGGATGGCCTGAGGAAATTTGGCCGTGAGACGGTATAAAGTGTGGTTGGAAAACACCTCCATTGGTAACTGTAAGTAAAATTGATTGATATTCATAATTCCAGAGATCTGCTGTCAGTGGAGTCACTCGACGCCAGAGGAGTGAATAAAAGAGGATTGCAGTTGTGGTGGTTGTTGGGGTGGTGACTGTTGGAATAATGACTGACGTTGGACTGAAGGCTTCCGTTTTGACCGTGCGGAAGAAGGTAATTAACGCAGCTGCTCGGTAAAATGATCAACAGTTTTGTCTCCTTGTTGCAAACTCAATTTGGAAATGGCAGCATCGATGAAACTATATACCACAAAGATTTGGCGGAAACAGACGATTTGCGTTTTAGGCACATGGTCTCCCCACCACACCCAAATGGGTGCCTTTTAAAGATTTTGCACAGCAGAACTGATTGAAGGAGCGGTCACTGTGGTAGTGGTTGAGGCTGTGTTGATGGGTATGATGGTCACTTATTTATATAGTCGATGAATCAAAACTAGGAGGATATCCTTTACATCGTACTTTGACTTCTTTGACACGTCGTTTTCCCACTTTACGGGTTCTTTGTTCATGAATTATTTCGATGTCGTGCAATTCGTCTAATATTTGGTCACGCGTTATAACTCGGGCAAATAAAACGTTCCTTTTAACACTTTCCCGTTCATGTCTTCCAATGTATAGACGGCTGGATGACGACCAAGAACTCATTCTCTGACAGGAAACAATTATTGTGTCCAGTTGGGTAAGTAGCCTTTGTCGAAGGTGCGTTTGGTTTTTGCTTATGCGCACCTAAAATCCTGATAGCAACACTTCATTTTTCTTGTGGACAGCCATAGTCGGACACGCATCAAAACAAGCGCTCAACAAATGATTACTTCGTTGTCTGGAGTCACTTCTTTGGGGAGCATCCTATAATTCGATGGTATGATTGGTTGTTCACTTCAGCCAAGTGCGGTAAAACGTCAATGTATTTGAGAATGTGATGTCGGCGTTTGAGAGACGTATCCAGCCTCTTCTTCATCAGACCTCTGTGGTGCTGCGTCTGTCTTGGTCACTGGAAGCAAAGGTGGTGGTGAAGGTGGTGGAAATTACCTTTTCATCAGGGTCTTAACATGTTTCAGAGTTGGCTGAGCTGTTTCTTTGAAAGCTTTCTGGTAAAAAAAAAAGTTGAAGTCGCTGAAACAATTGTCCGTAAAGGTTTAGATGTTTCGTTTCTGACAAATTGTTTCGATCCATGAACAATTGCAATTCTTTTTGCAACTGGGACATTTTGTCAAATGATGACTGGGAGGTAAATGCGTGGTCCGCTGTTGTTGCCAACGATGATATTCCATCCACCGTCTGAAAAGCACTAAAGTCAGTTTCCATCGGATTTCAATGGTGATCATATGATTCCAGACAGCCATTTGAGCCTCTTAGACCTTATCCCAGGAGTCCTCACGTCGTCCATAATCCTCGTTTCAGCAAGAGTCCTTCTATTGTTCCCGTTGCACCTTTCAGCAATGGTCCTAACATGGGAAAAAGGCCTCTGCGTGGCATCGAACTTATTTTTCTTTTGTCGAATGGAGATTATCTTTTGGATCATTTGGTGAAGAATGTGCCGATGTTTTGCTAAGCATTCTTTCTGGGGTTTAGACATAGGTTGCGTGGTTTTGAAATGCATTCATACAACATTCACACACGATATCGATGACGTCCTTGGAGGTTGTTTGAATAAGCAGTTTTTGCATGGGTGGAGTGGATTTGGACAGGCCGGTTAAAATGTCCCAATGGTTGGCTGCACGAGGAAAAAGTCCTTTCCTTTTCGTTCCTTTTCTAACAAGAGATTGGTATGCACTTCTTTTAGGTGATATCTGTTTTGGTTTATGAGCAAAATATACAATGAAGTTTATGTTTTGACATGTGTCCTTATATCTTGTTATTTTCTTAATATGGCAGCGTCAAAAATGTGACAATATTCTGTCTTATGCCGCCAACAAATCCTTCCCTTTACTGCCTCCTCTTTTTCTCTGGACGGGTGTGTCTTTTCAGAGGTAGACGTCAATGCTTGGTTAAGCGTTTTTGTCGGATCACGAGACTGTCCTTATCTTGTTCATTTTCGTTCTTGGACAGGAGAATGACGATAATGACGGAAATTGTTTGTTTTAAGGGACATATATGGGTGTTTAGGAGAACCTAAATACAAAGATACCCATCCTTTACTGCAGGTATTTTGTTTTACTGTTGCGTCAAATGAGAAGGAACGGGCGTCAAATTTGGCTTGATTTGCATCACCATCAACGGAGACATGCAAAACCTAAGGTTACTGGAAAAGCGGTCACACAAGTATTGTAGTGAAAATAATCCTATTCAGGAAAGTAGACTGTGGCTGTTCTAATCTTACAGTTGTTTTAATTTGACATTGTACCAGACCCTTGACTGTTGTACAGGTGTATCTGTACCGATATCAGGTATTGATTTTTCACTTGGCAGTGACATAGCTGTATATAAGCTAATTGCATGTCAACTGTAATAGTACAGGCTCTCTTTGGATGGAAAATATGATAGTACAGACGTGTATTTCTCTTTTGGCAGTTGCCCGCACACAATCAAATTGTGTTGTTGAGAGAGATGGTCATCGGAATGTTTATTCCTTTGGTTCATACATTTACCTGCTCAGTTTTTGATGAGGGCTCTAATATCATTGATTTCATCTCTCAGTAGTATTGATAATAGTAATGATACTTTTACTGTTCATTCTCTCTGTTATCATTAGGGTTAAAAATGTATCACCCGTTGACACGATCCTTATTATTCGAAACTGATCTCTCATACGTTCCGATTTGTTACTTTGTGTAATGGGTGCCCAAACGATGTACCTGCTGGTAAGCATCGCCACATGAGCTATCAAATCCTTGTAAATTTGGCTACCCTCCATGTAGTAAGCATTGCATTTATGGGTACGACATAGATACACCGTAAAGGAGTTCAGACTTGAGATAATGTTTTTGCTCTCCAACTACAAATTAAAATCGTATCCGAAATAGTCGTATCACAAACTCGTATCACAACTACATGTATGATCTTAGGTAAGACCAATATAAAGTGAAAAAAATAACTTATGTCATAACCATAAAATCAAAGGTTACAACTTTATCTTACAATATGTTAGAAGGGGTAGTTTTGATAGAGAAGACAACTGAATTATTCAGTCAATTGACATGTATCTGTCCCACAGAGTGAGAATGTAAAAAGTTGAATGCAGCTGGACTCTATTAATTCCAGTTTCACAACACTTCCATAATCATAATTATTACACAACATGTACAAGAAATCTCCTCATCTACAAAAACAGGATAGAAGAACTAATCCACCAATCATATGATTATGATGACAAAAAATGCTTTATCATCACACTTACATTGTTGATTTTCAATCTACACAACAATATCTTTACCTGATCATTCCCCTCAAGCAGGAATGTTTAAAACATGAAATTCAGTACTTGGATAAAGATTCATGTTATTGAAATAAGTAAACGAAATGACCGTTCTTCACCATTTATTATTACGTCATTACCAGGTAAGCCTGCCGCGTATGTGCTGACCATACAAACGTGCACAATAACACCAAAACGATCCATTTCCAATGTAATGAATACATGGTTACATTTTCAAAATTGGATGTGCGGAATATGTCACTTGGTTTGAATTTTTAAGAGGATTCCTGAATATTTGAATCATTTAACAAAAAACTCCAGCGTTTGCAACTCGAGATATGCTATTCTACAACGAAGATTCTTTGTTAAAATTCAGGTGTTTAATAATAATAAAAATAATAATAATAATAATAATAATAATAATAATAATAATAATAATAATAAATAATAATAATAATAATAATAATAATAATAATAATAATAATAATAATAATAATAATAGCAATAATAATAATAATAATAATAATAATAATAATAATAATAATAACAATAATAATGAGGACTTCATATAGAGCCTAATCTTTAGAAGCTCTAAGCGCTTTACAACTTTAGACAACACCTATAAGATAAGAAACATAATAATATTATTACAAAAACAAACAACATGAAATCAGAAAAAAGATGTAAAAAATCAAAAACATGCTGATAATATTTCAGGTAGGAAACAATATTAGGTCTTTAAGTTTGTTCTTGCTGTCGAAATAAGTGAGTTTGAGAGCCCTCTTGAATATGATCACAGTGTCTTTGTGTCTATGTTCAGTGGGCCATTCATTCCACGTTGCTGGGCCCTTGTATGCAAAAGAACGCTGTCCATATGACTTTGTTTTCATACTTGGAATAATGAGTATACGATTGTCAGAAGAGGAGCGTAAGTATCTTGCTGGTGTATATACATGGGTGAGGTCAGATAGGTATGTTGGACTAGAGTCCGACAGTGAAATGTAGCACAGAGAACAAATTTTGGGTTTGATTCTGGATCGAATGGATAGCCAGTATAGGGTACAAAGCACAGGGGAGGTGTGCTCTGATCGTGGTACTCTAAGTATGATCCGAGCAGCTGTGTTTTGAACATTTTGAAGTTTCTGGAGCAGATATTGAGATGAACCAGACAGAATTGAGTTACAATATTCAAGTCTTGAAACTACTAATGAACACGCAAGTGTTTTAGTTGCATCAGCTGAAAGATATTTGCGAATTGAGCTGATGCATCTCAGCTCAAGATATGCAGCCTTGCATATGTTCATGACATGTTGGTGCAATGTGAGAGTACTGTCCAGAGTAACACGTACATTCCGTACTGATTGTGTCAATTTAATGTTGGCGATGCTGATATTTATTGTTTTAGGTAAAGGATGTGAATGAGAAAGTCGATGTGTTGTGATCAGAATGGCCTCAGTTTTAGCATCATTCATCTGCAGCTTGTTACAAATCATCCATGATTTCACATCAGAAATGCACCTCTCTATACCTAGGATGGTAGTATCAACTTCAGTTGGGTGGCTAGATTTGTATATTTGCGTGTCATCAGCGTACAATTGATGAGGCAGTGGATTATGATCGATGACACTGGAGAGCGACTGAGTGTAGAGAATGAAGGGAACAGGTCCAAGAACAGATCCCTGTGGAACACCACAACATAGATCAACTGGGTGTTAGTCTATTCCATTTGCAGATACAATTTGTGTCCTGTTGACTAAGTAGGACTTAAACCACAGTAAGGCTGTAGCATGAATGCCAAAAACATGCTGGAGACGGTGAAGTAATATACCATGGTTTATTGTGTCAAATGCTGCAGACAAATCAAGGACGGTGAGGACTGTAATCTTTCCGCTATCCAATGCAGATAGAATGTCATTAACTACTTTTAGAAGAGTAGTTGCAGTACTGTGGCAAGGGCAATATGCAGATTGTACATTGCTAAAAAGACTGTTTGAATTTAGACGAGATACAAACTGGGATAGAACAACCTCTTCTAAGCAGCAGTGATGTTGGAATTGGATCAAGTTCACATGATGTACTCTTCATCACGATTGTACGTACGAAATCCATAGAGACAGGTATATGTTTTATATGTAAGTGTGATTGTTTAGCGATGACGTAGTTATCTAAATCTATACATGTGAGCATTACATGGAAAACATTCAAAAATGGTTGTTTCCACTTAGTGATGCTATCTGACGAATAACTTATATAACGTTGAGGTTACCGATGCTTGCTATACACTTTAGAATGTATTGCCGGACATCTTCATGCCAAACAAGTAGACGTTACAATCCATTCTATATTTCTTCCACCTTTAAGTTTCACACTTTATATTAATATTGACTTGATCCGGGCAATAACACCGATGGCGATCGTTTCCTAACTAGATAAAAATAAAGCGGACACCTTGTAGAAAAGGTACAATCCGCCAATCAACTAGACCACCCAGTAGCGCATTTACAATGTCAATGACACTACTATGTCTTCATACGTTTATTTAAATGTTTATTTGTGATACATTTATCTGAGAAATATGCAAAGGTTATCTTTAAATTATGAATATATCTTTTCCTGTACTAGCAGAGCCGCTATGTACCTATTTAATATCGTTTTATTCGAGATCTTAAGATGTAGAAATAATATGTACAGATACATTTTTGCTACGATGTTTTGATCTAATCATCGTCTATGCGTACCTTGCATTAAATGCCAATAGTGTTTAAGATTAGACAAAACTTTTGTTGGAAGTATGTGCATGCTATAATCTTATTAATCACGGGAAAAAACACATTCACTGCTTGAAAAATATCTTTACTAGCACTTAAAAGATGAAGAAAGACAAACTTTGCTTGATCTTTACTTAACTTTAACACAAATTTTAAGAAAAAGTTAAAGGTATTAAAGATGATATTTACAAAAAATGTTACGGTCCTAAAATGTAAATAAATGGTCTACTTTACCAATGGAAAAAGGTGTATGAGAGAAGATATTTTAGTTTGTAAAGAGGTAGTAAATTGTTCCATTAAGCAATTAAAGGGAACCATTTCCATTTCTTAAAATGTAAAAAAAAAGAACGAATTTAAGTCATAAAGTCTCATTAAAGTTTCACATTACATGTCTTTACATTAATTAGTATATACTGCAATGTACCTCTACAGTAGTCAGTAGCTACCTGTAAAAAACTTAAAGTTATAGAAAGTACTATATTTTATCAGTCTTTACTGGTACTTTTGATAATATCAACTTTGATTTGCATGAGAATATATATTGTTTGTTAAGTAATGCAACAAGGGTTTACATTACACATTAAACACTTTTCGCCAGCGAGTCTGGGTTCAATCCTCCGTTCTAGCATTGGTTAAGATTCGGGTTTGATGGTTTCATAATCTCCATCGCAACCAACACCACCATATCGCTATGTATACCAGCTGTCAAGTGCACAAAAATGATGGTAATCTGATGTATGAAGAATTTGTAAATCAGGAAACCTTCATGCACATGGAGCTGTCTTTTCACTACTGTAACCTTGGTAACATGTTTTACTGCATCATAATACGGGTTTATAGGACAGGTAAGCGTAAAGTGTAAAGAACACACTCAAAAAAGAACAAGCTATCAGCATCATCCTTTATTACAACATTAATGTTCTCAATAATTCAACAATAATGACATGTGTAACGGACAACTAGATATACAATCACATCATGGTTATCCAACCTCTATTTATCTGACAATTGCCTTATAATATGCTTCAAATGTACATGACTGATTAATAATAACGCATGCATTTATCCATTTATACAGCAATTGCCTTAATAAAATATTTAATTTCAGTGGCTTGTCCCAGATAAATAAAACGAGACTCTACATTTGTATGGAAATGTATATTATATGTAAAATGGTATACAATTTTCAAAGTGAAATAGTGCAGCAGTTCCATTACCAACATACTAAAATCTGTGAGCAGTAAAATAGTTTTTAAATGATGCAACCAAGAAAAGCAGAAAACATGATTGATCATATACTTTTTTCCCATTGACAGAACACCCGATGTTTCATATGACAGAAAATAACTGTGTTGTGCTGTCTAAAGCTTTATTTTGTGTTAAAACCTTTAACAAAATGTAAATACATTTCCAACCATTAGTTCTGAAGAAACAAAAAATCTATGCCGTAAAAGGATCACATAATAATAAAGGAATGGGTCCCTTTTATTAGATCAGCTACATTATTATTTTAATTTTCTGATTCAAGTACAAAATGATTACATTACTTCTCACGGTGTATTTAATTTACATTCAACTATGTTGCGGTCCATTATAACCAAATAGTTCTGCAATACCCACTCTACTTATGACATAAACCTTAGAAATGGTGACTACATTGCTCACAGAAATATACTCATCTCATCTGCATCCTATTCCTAGCACATGATGGAAATGTCTATAGCAAAAAAGCAGAGCACAACTCTTGTGAAAATTGTGTCAATACAATGATTGGTCAACATGTATATCGTCAGAGTATGACCCTGTTACATGTCTAGTTTTACAGCAATTCAAAAAAAGACTGCAGGAGTATTTTCATTCACAAAATTCTGACATACACTGCGTCAAGCTGAAAGTCAAGAAGGACAATAACTCCTCCAAAAATTAAGCCCAAGAATTTGTCAACATATGCACATATTTAAATATAACCATAGTATGTACTAAGTTTAACACAATCCATTAAAAAAAAACTTTAAAAAATGCAAGACAATTGCATTTAAATTACAATGAAAGTTTCCGTCATGCACTGCATTCAACAGTAAGAAAAAATAGTAACTCCGATGATAAAACAACGGGGTAGCAAAGTGATTTGTTGATACGTGTATATCTTCAGGTCATGACCATACTATTTACCAACGTTAATGGCAATCCATCCTAAACTCTGGGACTAGTTGTGCCGGGTCATTTTTGATGGAATGTTTACAACTGCACAAATTACTCAGTTTATGATAATTTGCATAGTGTACACCTACACAAAACAATATTTTATAACTGCACATTTTTCTTTTACAACTGCACAAATTGATATCAATTAGCAAAATGCCCTGAGTTGTCCTAATCAGATTGTGCTGTATGGATGGACCCGAATATTACTATAAAGAGAGAGAACTAAAACAGGAAATATAAAACAGTCTTGATTGAGAGAAATTAAACTATCTTTGTCTTTATACAACATGTCCGCCCCCTCTCCCAACTGCAGTAAAAAGCCGGTCCTAAAAACTCAAACGTTTGACATAACGCCCTAATAACATTAAAAAAATGTTAGCATGTGCATATGCGTACAGAAATGCCTAACAAGTTTAATGTGTCACCATTAAGTACTGTTATGTAGAATCGTTCTAAGAATGGTTCCATTAAATATAAAAAAGTATTTTAAAAAATCTAAATTCGGTTGAAAATGTAAAGAAATGTTACAATAACCTGACAATCTTACCCAGTCTTCTATACATGCATCAAAATATGCCATATGAATTATACCAATTCGCCAAAGTCAAGTGGGTTTTGCGTAATCATGCTAACAATGTTCAAATGATGGGTAAAGAGAAAGAGAGAAACAAATCCACCCACTGTGAGCAATATGAGTGTAAAACTAGCTTGCACCTTGAGTAAGCAATGTTCATACCCGAAAAAGCCAGTGCTCCCCTAAATTTAACAAATCCCCATATCATGATCATTAAAGCGGGTCAGATGTACGTACATTGTTCACTTTACAGCTCAAACAAGGTGCAACAATGATACAAGTACATTTATCAGGCAAATCCAAAAATATGCAAGCAAGAAGTTTATGACTTTTAAGTAAGTTACATGAAATCAAATAATTAATTATCATGGATGCAAAAAAGTCAGATTTAGTTTTCTTCATTCAATGGTTAATGTACTGCATAATTCTGTGAGATAAAATCTCCCTCCCCACCTTCTGTCTGATGTTCAGCAGATTCCTACTCAGTATTGTTTTCGTCATACTCCTGGAGGCTTTTTGGTGATTACTAGGTTGCACATGCCCCCACTAAATCTGGAAAAGGGAGGGGGAAGAAACAACATAACGACAAGGGGGACCTAGCATTTTAAACAGACAAATAGCAAGCATAAAAAGTGTGTTAAATGCATATATGTTCTGAATATTACAATATAACACTAAATGCATATTGTGTTAGGTATATTAAATTACAGTATAACATTGACACCAAAATCATGTTTTATAAGAACAGTATTTTCTCTGCACACTGACCATTACATTATCAAACCATGCACAGCATACTATGTCACTCCTCTGTCCATTTTTATATCTTCAAAAAACAGTGTCACATATTTGCTGTGTGTCACTTCGTTTCAAATCCTGAATTGTCTGTTTGTGAGCTGAATGTAATGTCTGTCGGGGCTGATGTCCTGAAAGTAGCAATTCCAAGTATGAAGGAATTTTCTTCGACGGTTTGTACACACCAATTGGAAGGCGTCTGATTTGTTTCCAATCAGGTCATTTTTTCCAGTCTAAATTACAATTTGAATTTTGACATTGAAAGGACACATTTGTTTCAGCACAGCCATCTTTAGTATCATCTGATACGAGGATGTGTTCGTTCTCTGTTGCTGTGCCTATTGACAGAAAAATCTGCGCTCTGACTCTCATTATAAGTATTAGTGATAAAATAATGAAAAAGTATCGAGTTTCAAATGTCTTTGCTATTTTATACATTGTCCTGCCAAGCTAACCTCAGATTCTAACATCGATAGGCAATTTCGGTCAGGTGGAGAAATAGGTCTTTGTCGAATTGACAGGAAATTCAGAGTATGTTCCTATTGCTTCCAACATGTGCTCTCCTGGCCGTTCTTAGTAACCAATCAGAACTGAGCACATGCGACACAGGAAATATGTGACATATATCACAACTACACAGGGACAACATATCCGTTGAAAGTGACAACTGGGGTTTTTACAAGTATACATGTATCAAAATAGACATTCTTCACCAAAAAAAAGCGCACAATTCTTATTTTTTGCACGATTGTGCCGACATATAAATCTTAAATCTGGGGGGAGAATTTTCACATTTGCACATCCTAGAGGCAATCCTGGATTATCCACTTTGACTCCTCTGGGACATCAGGAGTGTCTTTGACATTTTTGATGCCCCACGCTCTTTTTAACAGAAGCCACATGCTCCTTGACAAACATATATACATGTATTTCTTGTCCAATGTTTCCTTCCTTCTTTGTTAGGATCCGATTCCCATGACGGCGGGTGGGCAATCAGCCCATCATCTTTCCCTTCTTCATCTAAATTCATGTAGTTCTTGCCCAGCACCTTCCTTACTTTTGCCTTTTTTACCACACTCCAAGTTTCTTTCTTGTCCAAAGCAGTGAGTCTTCTTTTGGATTTATGTTACATTATAACTAAGAAAAATGTTGCTTATGACGTATAACATCATTCATTGCCTGGTCTTGTAAACTTACACCCTTATCTACTCAGCCATGGACCTATTGCCCCGAAAAAAAAATGGATCAGGTAGAAGGTAAGGTTTTAACACGAACGAAAACTCTCACTGGAGAAGCAGAATATAAAACTAAAGCCTTATATATATATATATATATATATATATATATATATATATATATATATATATATATATATATATATATATATATATATATATATATATATATATATATATATATATATATATATATATATATATATATATATATATATATATATATATATATATATATATATATATGTATATATATATAGATATATATAGATATATATATATAGATATATATATATATATAGAGGGTGAAATTCACATTGGTAGCAAATGGTAGCCATTTACACCCAAATGAGTTTCAAATAAGATTTACCTTAACGTTTCGGTCTAATTGCGGGGAGATTGGTATTTAATGGTTGTATTTTTTCTTTCCCCTTAATTGCTAGCCCAGTTGAGTAATCAGAATTAAAGGGGTTTCGTGAGTTTAGTGGCATTTTCCAGCAAATGATAGGCTACACATGGCATACAGTACAACTGGTGGAGGAAAAATCTTGGGAAAACTATGTAGAACCACTGACCCACGGGAAGCTACTGGCAAGCTTTCTCACATACCTAAATTGGCAGAACCCACACAAAGGTGAGATAGCAGTATTCATTACTGGCGAACGCATTAGACCACTGATCCAAATGGGGGTCCCCTGATCAGGTTTTATACGGAATACATATATTTGTAACATGACATATATCATATTGTTTTCTCATGCTTTGTCATCAATTGGGTCATCTACATATAAACATATATATTGAATTTACTTTGACTATGTTCAGTGATTTTGGAACATTTGTGATATCAAGGTTTTCTTTATAAGCTTCATGTAAAACAATGCACTTAAATAAATGAAAAATTGTTATTATATGACCTGAAAATTTAATTAGGTCATCTTCAAATGCAAACCAATATAGCTTCCAAATTTCTTTGTGTTAAGCAGCTTTTGAGCAATCATGCTCAGTAGCGTACACGACAAATAGACAGGCATGAGAAAATCAAGTCTTTATGCTAAAGCAGTATAAAAAATGTTATAAATATTTTTCTTATAAAAAACTAAAGTAATTAACAAAGTGGCACGGGCCCTGCAAGTACAGTGGAAGGAAACTGGTACAACAGATACATGCAAATTTCCGAAATGGAATGTAAATTAGTGCACATTCTAAATGGAATGCTATGTTCGAATCATGTTTGAAGAATTTGTCTTCTGCATATTTACCTCTTTTTTGTCAAACTACCATGCCATGCCCATGTCAAGTCCTTTGACATATGCCTCGTGGACTGCGTTCTAAAAAAGAAATCAAAATTAAGATACAGCATAAGGAACTAGTATGGCTTGCTATTACACATTCCAAACTACTATTTATAGTATGTTTAACTTGAGCTCTTACCAGCAACTTTTTTTAAAATTTAGCATTTTCCAAGTTATTACTTTGCGAACAGATTGGAATTCTGCATTAAGAATACAAGTATGTCAAATTTTAATATATGTCACATATTCAGGTTATCCTATCTAGATCTGATGCTGTACATAATGTTTCATTTTTACTCTTTATATTTAATCCCAACGCGCTTGAATGTGAGTGCCAGAAGCTTCATTCATTATTTAAATTGTGTGTAACAATTTTAAGAAAATTATGATATTGATATTTACACATATGCTACAAGCATGGTACAACAATAAGAAAATCTTAAAGACCAAGCTTTCCGTCAGACAAGTAACCAACATGTGGGTGGGTGTGCATTTTTCTCCATGATTAAACATTATTGAATTCACAGGTGTCTTTTCATTATCACGCCAACAAACAAATTGACATGTGAAAAGCCTTATTAAAATCTCAGTCATGATCTGTTCGATATCATATACTAACTGACGTGTCAAACGTTTTCAATAACTGCTATTGGCTGATCATAGGTACCACAGACTAATTATCATGCAAATCAACCGTGAATTGCCCTTTTATTTCTTAAGGTGCACTTGTCAATATATCTTGAAAGAAAAACAACAAGTGCAACAATGAATCATACAGTGAAAAGTGATGTTAATTCCACAGCAGAATGAGCGAGAATGATACCAAATGTCATACTCTGGCTCTTCTAATGTGGACCCAGCATTTAATTTTTAATCTTTTCTAGTCAGGTTCTGCACTAACTGTGTAGTATATATGGTCGGAACAGTACACATGTGCCACGTATCGATATGATTAAGGATATGATGCATATCGGCTATCAGTTTAAATAATAAGAAGACAAATGACTAACAATTATTCATGACTGCTGATGATTAAAATAACTTATTAAAGTTAGATATTGTTTTGTATCGATTCTTCACCTCTATAATTGCTGTTGCAAAATTAGCATTGCATGAGTATATCGATGAATCGTGTCACCCCTAGTAATATACACACCCTGCAAGTACGTGTACAGGGGTGCTACATTCAGATATCCTTTGTGCAGGCAATGATGTCCTAAGCTTCAGAGACTGATTTCGACTAGTTTGTGAGAAAAATAATATCATGATAAAGTTAATCTACAACTGACACCTTCATTAAATCTGGCACAGAGACATTTCCATACACATATTTATTTAAAGAAAGATTTTAACATATATTAAAACATAATATGAAGAAAAAAAATACATACGCAGCCTTCTCATTATCAACCGGACAAGAACTAGATTAATGTAATTTATTACTTCTTTCCTTTCTTTTAAAAGTACATGGATCTTTTGTCGACTACAAAAGGGAACTTTGTTCATGGAAAGTCAGTTTGCTGTCCAAGAGGAAACACATTTTTATTTTTTTCCTTATGGTGAACATTGTTAGAGAGCAATTTGATATGGTTATAAAATCCGAAAGTGAAAATTCCATATGAAAACGCTAAAAATAAAAAATAAATACAGAATGATAGTTGGGGAAGTGAAAAGGAGTGGGGGTGAGATCCAATTACATTCTAATAATAATGCCCGTTTTTGTTTCTCTCAAAATGTACCATAGTTTTGTGATATTTACGCTATATATGGGAATTTTACTATATATATATATATATATATATATATATATATATATATATATATATATATATATATATATATATATATATATATATATATATATATATATATATATATTAGCCAAAAATTCGACCCATGGTCGACATACGCGCAACCTTTAGGCGACCGCGGTCGCCTAAAGGATATATCTCGTGTCGCCCAAAAGTCAGACAGTATTTTCTACTGTTTCTGTGAAAATAAAACTGCATTGGTCACTTGATATATATAAATGAAATAGTAATAAGGTTAAAACGTATTTTTAAGTCAACTTTATTTAAAAGGATGCTTAGATATTTCAATTTTAAATTTTTTACTTATATTCGCGGTGCAACCTTTCGGCGACATCATGTATATTACGTGTATCTTTATTGGTAGCGTGTATGTTTATATCACTAAGATAGATTTTAAGTTTATTTTTGATCATCATCGTTTTACATATCCCACCGTTAGGATACATAATGAAATACCATAGCCCCGCATGTTATCTAAATATTTTGCCCACTTCTAGGTTTAACTTCAAAGTGATACCTTCGAGCGTAATGCGCATGCTTATATATTGGCCTTGTCAGCTTCTGGAAAAGCTGTCTCTAAATTTTCAAAAATAATAGCGGGTTTGCAGTTGCCTTACACAAAGCGCATTGTAATTACTGCAGACGTAATGCAGGGATTTGTAGACATAATAGGGATCTAGCAGTGTAGCCAGTAGGAAGAATATTCCAAGGTATAGAAGAGGTTGGTTGATCATGCAGTTTGACTCAATGTGACTGTTGCTTGTTTATTCTGTCAATAACAAAAATACAATCGTATCTATCTGAGATACCCATTTCACAACTAAACTTGCATAATATAGGCATTTCAGTTTAAATGTAAAATTGATGATATCATATATGATGGATGTTCATGAGGAATTACAAGTACCTGCAGTTACAATATGAATTTTTTAATATAAAAATGCCCACTATATGCACATACTAACTGGCCCCCACCTTGTTTCTATGTTGTTTACATGCATATCTTTAGGCTTTTAACCTTTGATTATTACTGTTTTTAATTGAAATTTTACTTTACAAATTAATGGTCGCAATAGTTATAAAAATGTTGATCCACAATTTCAGAACGTTACATAAACGATGGTATGGTTTCGCTGTTGAATATTTTTGACTATCTTTGAAGTCCAGCAAGGAACCAGCCAGTAGTGGGGGAGGGTGCTTTCAATAGGATATTTTGTTTTCTTTTAACTCAAGATAAATTTGTTTTTAAAATAATTAAATTTGTTTTTTAACTAATAGATACATGTATTATGTTATTGTTTTTTTTATAGCTTTGCTGGTCATATACTAGAAGTGATTTTGGATGGGGTGTTGACTGTCTTCAGTAGTCTATTGTTTGTGTGTGTTAACACAAGTTTTTTTGTTGCTGCTTCTCCTAAGCTACTTATAGTATTGACCTGAAGCTTTACAGTCACATTGATCCCAGGGTCTAAAAAATGGTGCTGCTCTGACATCCAATATGGCGGCCACAGTGGCCATCTTAAAAATATTGTTATCACTATTCCTAAATGGATGGTCTTATCACCATTCAGGCATTCTGTTTTCACTTGACATCTAGCTGGTCCCTAATGAAAATGGTACCACCAGTATGGCTGCCACTGACCATCTATTCTTGTTACTGTTACAGTAGTCCCCTTCTTGAGCGGCCACCCGCTCCTTACGGCCAGAATTCATTGGCACTGACGAGTTTGTGTTCAAAAGTACCCCTCGTGGAAGGCCACCCGACTAACGCAACCAGCGTCCAGCATAGTAGTGCAATAATATAAAATTTACCCCTCACAATCGGCCACTTTTTTGAATATGTATCCAGAACCAGTATTTTATTCATAACATATGTTAATCCGATTTCTGTTTCCCGATGTCAGGTTTTCGTCACTGAAAGAAGTGTTGAGCAAAGTATATGTACTTTAGCTTTGCTTGTCATAGAACATAAGAGGTTATATGATTGTCTATCATGCATCATTTGTTATCCATCCATTTGTCTTCAGTGTATCCCCTAGGGGTGCAAGACTGGGAGTAAGAAATCTCCTTGGTGTCAAAACTGGGGGTCAGAATGAGTAAAAAACAAACTTTGATATCAAAACTGGGGGTCAAATTAAAAATTTGGGTGTCTCTGAAGCGCAAATGAGGGTAAAGGGAAACACTGGTCTGTTACTGCTAATTTGTTGTCAAATCTCTTAAACTACATTGATGATGGCAGTGAACCTTTTTCTTATACACACATTCATCTCATGGTCTAGTTGGTCCTAAATGAAGACGCTGCTACTCAGACATCCAATATGAAAACAGAGTTTTCACCAGAAGTCTTAACATACAGGTATCGTCTAGTTGAAAACCTTGTCATTATTTCTAAATGGATGTTGTTGTTGTTGTGTTGAATTATAGTGGTGTGCGCTCGCATTGAGCATGTACCGCTGGTTTATTGTGCCACAGGCACCTTTTTGATTACTCCTGGGGGTAGGAATTGTATCACTTCCTCCAGGCTTTTATGTGTTCACACAACACTTATTGATTGGGCCGTCCGGTCGAGGTACTATTTGTGTACATATCGATCTGATTGTAAGGCCTATGTTTGAGTGGGATTGGACCCAGCACGCACTCAGTTATTCATTCGCATTGATTAGCGACTAGTGGGATTGGACCCGATCTAGTTCGTTTTTAATTGATGATTTGTGCACTGCACGTATGGGTTATAGTGTCTGTCTGTGGTAAAGGGTGAAAGTGGTTAGGCTCGGGTGGTGTTGTCTTGCCACAGGTGAGTAGTACTTTTCCTATCCAGGATATTTTGTTCTAAATTCCGTCTTTGAAATTGATATAATAAAACTCTGTGCTGTTTTTAAGAGAGAGATAGAGCCTATTGAGGTCGATGTTAGTTTCTAGGTGACAGCAGTTTAATCATTTGGTTTTGCAGCCTTGTGCTGCTGGCCCTGGATGGAGTTGGTGTGTTTTCCATCTTAATGAGTAATTTTGGGTCCTATTTTTTCTAGTTGTAATTTTTGGTTGCAGCCTTGTGCTGCTGGACCTGATAGTCATTGGGTTTTTTGACTACCTTATACAAGTAATTTTTGGGGTATTATTCTATATATTGTTATTTTGCAGCATTGTGCCGCCGGGCCTGATAGTCGTTGGTTTTTTTCGACTACCTTATATGTGTAAATCTGGGGTCTTAATGCGGGTGTCCCTGATGGTCTATTCTTGCAACCACCTTATACGTTCTATTTTGGGATTGTATGGTTAAATCTAGGTTTGTTTTAGCTGTCAGCCATGTATAGAAGGTAGAGTTTTTATAGCTGTTAATTAGGGTGTTAGGAGAGTGGTATGGTATGAGAAGTAGAGAAAGGTTTGTTAATTTCACCACCTAACCCTCCCCCCCCCCATATTTCTTCCTGGTTTTTGGACTAGCTATCTATTTACAGTTTGTGTTTTTTAATTTATGTTTGTTATTTGGATAGTTTTATCAGTCAGTGGGCTTAATTTGATTATAATTGTTTAGATTCATCCTTAGTTGGTTTTTATTATTCGAGGCTACGTACGGCCGTGTTAGTCCATGAACCCACAAGACCTATCCGGCCGCCCTAAGTTCCAAATATTTACAATTAGATTATATTTATCCTTAGTTTGTTTTTATTATTCAGGGCCATGCACGGCCGTGTTAGTCTGTGAACCCACGAGACCTATCGGGCCGTCCTAGTTCATAAATACTAAATCTATAGTTATGCAAATGAAAGTAATCTGAGTTTTTGCTAATGGTCTGAATTTGGTATATATTTTATGAGTGTATTTATTATTGTAATCTAATTTTTTTTGTTTTGTATTTTAGCTAGTTTCAGATTAGATTTCCTTGTCGATAACACTCTCATCTCATAGTTGGAGATATCAGGAAAACCGAATCCTAGTCTTCGCTATTGGTCTAAATTTGGTATGTTGTTTACTTATATATTTATGATTGTTATTTAAATTTTTGTACATATTTTAGTTTTTTTAAAGGAAAGTTATGATGTTGTTGTAAGTGATATTTAGATTGGGGTTAGTGCTATTTAAGAATTCTGGGTATGTATTCGGCGATCCTATTTTGTTTTGTTCGATTTTGAAACGTTCCCTTTCTTTCTTTAATCTATTGCATATGTTGCAAATGTGGTGCAGATCTTCTGGCACCCGACAGTAGAAACAATTTGGGTTATGAGGTTTTGGTCCTATGTGTCTTCCATAGTTGTTGGCCAACTTGGTTTTTCCAGTGTAAATTCTATTTATTACTTTTTGATCTTTTCCTTTAAGTAAAAGTGGTTTTCTATTTCTAATGGTTTCGTTGAGTGTTTTATATAGTTTTCTACCTTTCTTGTTATTGTTCCAATATTCCTGCCATTTTTGGTTTATCATGATTGTTGTTTGACTGTATATTTCACTAACACTGTATGCCAGTGGTACGTGGTTTAGCTCGGTTAGCTTTTGTTTAGCTAATTTGTCTGCTAGATTGTTTCCTAGTATGTTTATGTGGGATGGGACCCATAGGAATTCTATTTGTTGTTTATTGCTTTTCAGTTTTTTGAGTATTAGGTTAGTTTGATTTAGGAAGTTTTCTCTATATTTGGTGTTGTTATTTAGGATGGTTGTAAGGACGCTTAGCGAGTCGCTTATTATTACTGTTAGGGGTGGGTTGTTTTTTTCCACCCATTATAGTGCTTTTAAAATTGCCGAGAATTCTGCTGTGTAGATCGAACAGTGATCTGGTAATCGGTGACCATCTTGTATATTTAGTTTAGATATTACGTAAGCAGCTGCTGTTTTTACGGGTTCTGTGGTTTTTGATCCATCTGTGTATATTTGTAGATGGTTTGGATAATTAGTTGTTAATATTTCTGATGTTATAGTGTGCAGCTGCAGTTCTTGATATGATTTATTGCCGTGCTTGGTGATGGTAGTATTGATGTTGGGGCCTTTGTTATATCAAGGTTCAGTATCGAAGATATTATTTTCTATTTGTTTTATTTCTATGGGGAGTAGTTTAGTTAGTTCGTGTACTAGTTTTCCTGGTGGTACGTGATGCCTTTGAGTGGTTCTAAAAGGTATATTACATTTCTCAATTGCTAGTAATGGGGGGGGGGTGTATTGGATTGAGTTTGTAATCTGGCTGCATATCTCAGTATGAGTTCCTGTCTTCTGAGATAGAGCGGAAGTTCTCCTGTTAGTACCTGGAGCTGTACTAGCGATGTTGATGGTTGTGCCCCAGTGATTGTAATTAAGGCTTTTCTTTGTATTTGCTCTAATTTCTTTAGCTGATTTATTTATTTATACTTGCCACCCATAATCAAGTTTAGATCTTATCAGTGCTAGCAGTGTTTCCTGATTGGACCCCCAGTTCGATCCTTTAAGGCTTTGTTCGAGATTTAGGTCCTACTTAACTACTTCCTGCATATGTTGTCCCCAATTTAGATGTTCGCCGAAATACATACCCAAAAATTTCTTGAATTTGACATATTTTATTACTTGGTTATTTATAGTAAATGTTGGTTGTGGTTTGTTTCTTTTGTATGTGGGTGAGAAAATGATAGCTTCAGTTTTGTCCTGTGATAGTTTGAACCCCCATTTGTCAGCCCATTTTCCTATGTTATTTAGACTGTCTTGTATATTTGTTATGGTTTTTTGACTGTTAGGGTTTCCAGCTTTCCATATTCCGCTGTCATCTGCGAATTGCGAAATTTCAGTTTGTGTGGTTGCCAGGTTTTTATCTAGATCGTTGATCATTAGGTTGAATAGACTGGGACTGAGTACACTGCCTTGTGGAGTTCCATTTTCAAGGGGGTGTATTTCAGAGTGTGTGTCTCCAACTCTAGTTATTATTTTGCGGTCCGTTAGGAAGTTTTCGATGAAGTTGAACATTCGACCTGTAATTCCATAGTGATTTAATTTAGCTAGTAAGCCTTTGGTCCATACTAGGTCAAATGCTTTTTCTAAGTCTAAAAATACCGCTATTAGGTTCCTATCTGCTTTCCTTTTTGAGTTAAAGGCTAGTTTGATAACGGTTTCTAGTCTTATGAGTTGATCCGTAGTGGATCGTTTGTTTCTAAATCCGCATAGATTTTCGGATATTAATTTATTTTGCTCTAGGTGGCATTTCAGTCGATTAGTTAGTATGGTTTCCATAATTTTGCATATGTTGTTTGTTAGAGAGATAGGTCTGTATGAGCTGACATTGTGAGGGTCCTTATTTGGTTTCAGGATAGGGATAACTCTAGCAGTTTTCCATTTAATGGGTAGATTACCAGTTTTCCATATTTTATTTCAAAAATTTTATTATTATTTGTTTGATGTTATTTGGTATGATTTTGTACATAAAGTATCCTATTTTATCCTCTCCAGGGGAAGTTTCTTTTTTGGTGCTTAGTGCTTTATCCCATTCGGCAGTTGTGATATCTTTATTAAGGTAGGAATTTTTGTTGCCATTGTCAGTAAATAGTTTGCTATGGGTCCTTTCTACCTTGTTTCTATGTTGTTGGAATGAGTTGGTGTGGGTTTTATTACTACTCATTTCTGCAAAGTGTTTAGCTAGTGTTTCAGCTTTATCTTTGTTTGTGTTAGCTTCTGGGATTTTTGGGGTGTTATTTGATGTTTTTCCTCTAACTGCCCTAATTTTATCCCAGACCTGTTTGGTGCTGGTTTTGATGTTAATACTTTTGCAGTATTTTTGCCAAGTGGTTTATTTGGCTTGTTTTATAGTTTTTTTGAGTTCTTGTTCTTTGGTTTTGTAATTGGTGAAATTCAAAGAGTTTCCTGTTCGTCTAAATATTTTGAGAGCTTTTTTTCTTACCTTTATGTGCTTGTTTGCATAGTTCGTTCCACCACGGGACTGGTTGTTTGTTCGGATGGCCACTAGATTTAGGTATGATAGATGTTGCAGCTAGATTGATAGTATTAATCAGATTGTCATAGTATATGTTTAAATTTTCATTTTCTATGTCCTTGTAATCTATTTCGCTAAGTGAGGTTTTATATATTTCCCAATCGGCTTTTTCGTATTTCCATTTGGGATGGGTTTGTTGTGAGTTGTATTGGGTAGTCATTAGCAGGGTGGTTATTAATGGAAAATGGTCACTGCCTATGGTATCAGTTTGATCCACTCTCCATTCCGCCACCTGTGCTATTGTTGGGGAGCATATGGTTAGATCGATGGTGGTTAGGGTACCATTTTCAGGATTTAAACGTGTTATGGTACCATTGTTTAGAATAGTCAGGTTGGATTCAGCTGTCCAAGCTTCGACCAACCTGCCTCTTTTGTTTGTTCGATCACTAACCCCAAAGGTCATTATGTGCATTGAAATCTCCGCATATGACTACTCGGTCTACTCGTTTATTGTCATTAATTTGTCGATATGTATCTAGGTTCGAGTCCTTAGTACTGCCTCCTGGATCGTGTAAGTTAACTGATTTGGATATTTTCTATTCCTGTGATTATTATTAATGATTGTATTTCTACTGACTGATTTGTTTCTACTTTTGATGGTATGGGTACTGGTGTTACAATAGGCATGCTATTTATAATAAAGGTTGCTAGCCCCCCTCCTTGTCCTTTGATTCTATTTTGGAAGTACCCTGGGGCGTAACCCTGAATTTTTGGTAGGGCCCTAATTTTGTTCGTAATTTTTGTTTCTTTAATGCAGATTATGTCAGGTTTTATAGTTAAGTTTTGTAATTTGAGCTTTAACTCGTCTATATTGCCTGACAGTCCTCTTGCAATCCATTGCCATATTGTAAGATTTCTATTGGTTGTACTATTCATGTTGGTGTTGTTCATTTATTAACCTATGATGTTGTGTAGGTGTGAGTCCTATGAGTCCTACTGTTTCCAGTATTAGTTTTAGTCTGCTATCTAATTGTTTGATCCTATTTTCTACTAGTGTGTCTAGTTTTTTTTTTATCATAGTTATTTGTTCTTTTGTTTGAGAGGTGTTAATGATAATTGACCTTTGTGGGGAGGGTGTGTTTTGATTATTAGATCTGGTAGGAATTTGTTGACTATCAGGTTTTGGATTTCTTGTTGTGTTGGTATATTTAGTTTGTTGTGGTTTGTTTGAGAGTATTTCCAGTTTGACTATTTGTTAATGCATGTTTCTTGTGTTCATTAGTTGAATAATTTTGTCCTCCCTAATAGCATAGGGGCAGTTTGGTGTTTGGGGGAGGTGGTTACCTTTACAATTGGTACATTTTGGGGTTATCCTTTTGCATTGCCCTCTGTGGTTCCCCCCACATTGTTTACATACAGTTTGGAACTTGCATTTGGAGCCATAGTGGCCCCAGTGTTGGCAATTGTTACACAGCCTGGTTTTGTTGATGTAGGTTTCCAGTTTGTATCTGATTCCTGTGGGGTTTTATCTAATTACTGTTGAAATAGGTAAGTTTGATTCTATTACTGCTGTATTTGTATCGTGTCCTTGGTAATTTCTTAATTTGAAGCTCTATTTATTGGGGTTCCACCTTCCTTGATTTGAGCTGTTATTTAATCGCTATTGAGTTTTTGTAAATTTCTGGTCAATTTTAAGATTGCTTTAAAGATTGTTTGTTGTGGTTCTGATTTCTTCTGATTTGGACTGTATGTTTTATCTGAATATTTTGTGTTTGTTTCTTGTCTAATATTTGGTATTTGTGTATTATTACTATTAATTTGAGTGGGTTTTGAGGTTTTATGGTGTTTTTCTACTTGGACTGGTATCGTATTGATATTATTGATTTCCAGGTATTTGGCCATTTGCTTTGAGTGCTGCAGTGCACTATTATGTATCCTGTGTTTGGTCTTATTATTTTGAATTGCCCTGAGTGGTTCCTTTGAAGGGCTCCTACATTGCTATTGGTTGTCATGTTAATAAATCTGGGGTTTCTACTTTTGATGTAAATTGTTAGTTCAATTGGGTGATATTCCTTCTTTGGTGTCTGATTTTCCTGTTTTGTTTGTTTTGTGCAGTTAATTGGGGGTAGGTGGTTTTTTCTAGTTTGCTAGGTTCTTTTGTTTGGGGTTTTTGGGTTGCTAATGGTTTGTTCAAATTAATTGTGTTTGTCTGATTTGAGTTTTGTTTTAAGGGACCTTTTCCTTTTCCTAAATATTCCCTTTTGATATATTTGTTGTTTCTGTTATCTGTGGCGGTTTGACTATATAGTAAGTCGTCTTCGGTTAGTGGTTTTGATTGTCCCGGGGTTTGACTATTGTGATATTTGTTTGCACAGCTTTTGGTCGGATTTATGGGTTTTACTGTAGTTGTGCCCGTAGGCGTTATGGTCGAGCAGCCTTTGTTTGTCTGCTTATTATCCATCTGTGATTTCCCGCTAAAGCTTCCCGCCCCTGTTGTTTTAGTTTCAATTTGTATGGTTAGAGGTAGTTTTCTGGGGGATTGTGCCAATGTTAGGAAGTTGGGGGTTGGTGTTCTAAATAAAGATTCATTTGTGTGATTTTCCATTGCTATTGTCGTTTCCAGTACTTCTTCTCCCGTTGATGTATCGTATAGATTAAATTGTATTTGAGATGCAGGGTCAAGTTTTTTTGCCTGTTCTCGGATTTGTTCAAAATCAGGGGTTGAAGATGTAAAGGATAATTCAGTAGCGTGGATCTGTTTTGAGTCTGGAGTTTGTTTAAATATTCCTGTGTTTATAGGTGTGGTGGTTGCACTTTGATTTTTGGAGTTGAATCTTGCCATATTTCTTCGTAATTTGCTTTCTCTGTAATTTCTTGTGCTTCTATCATCGATAGCTTGTTTAGTCAGGTTTTGTGATGCGATAGTATTAGTTTTTTGTGAGTTTGGTTATAGGAGATACGTTTGATTTGAAGTACAGAAAGTAGAGTGCTGTTTTATCCTTGTAACAGAGAAACTAACAATATTACAGGTGCTCGTATATTGTAAGGATTCTGTCCAGTGCATATACTAGTATGGTTTCTAGTGCCTGTATTATGGATCGCTGCTAACAGCTAGAGAATGTTAGATTATTTTAGAAAGTAAGAGAAAGTTTAATTTGCCGTTATTTATTTTCTTTGATTGAAAATCGCACGTCGTTATTTGTGCTATATCGTGTGCGGATTCAATCCAGGTATTTCTAGTATAATTCCTAGAAATTGTTTAAGAAAATAGGCGGCAAATTGAATGTATAGATATAGAAAAAGAAATTAAAGTTTTTTTTTAAAACAGCACAGAGCTTTTGTTGCTCGAAAGTTTAGTAATTTTCCTACCTTGTATTTAACAGTTAAATACTATGAGGTGGTGTTTCAAAGATGGCTGCTAGACGGGCTGGTAGGCTGGATTCCTTTGTTCTGGCGGAGAAAGATGGCTGCCGGTTTCTGCTAGGCGGGCTGATTTCCAAGTTTTATTGTCTTCTTCCCTCTAATCCTTGATTGCACCCTGCACGAATTCGGCGGTTAAAAAATCTGCACAGCTTTTAGAACACAAAAAACATCCATTAAGGCCAGAGCTTGCCGAAACAGGAAACTATCGTATATGAAGTCTTGAAGTCTATAGGTCTTCTCCCCTCAGCGGTCTTGATGTGAATGACTAAATGGATGGTGATATAATGTTTTAACTAAAAGACTTGTGATGATGTCTAGTTGGTCTTAAATTAAAAGGGTGCTGATCTGAGTTCTATTATAGCTGTCACGGCCTTGATCGATCTTTTTATCATTACTCCTCCATAGCAAATAGTTTTGTGACAATGATGCTGTTCACAAATCCAATATGGCTATCATAGTGGCCATTTTGAGAACTTTGTCATCACTTTTTGTGCTAAATGGATTTCTTATTAACATGTGGATTATACTAAAATCTGAAGGTGTCTAATGAAAATGGTTCCACTCAGGCCACCACAGTGAGTAATTTAATAGTCAATTCAGCATGGTGTTTTAATTGGAAAACTTGTTGTGATGTCTAGTTGGTCATAAATGACGATTATGCTAAACTGATGACCCAATGGTCATTTGGAAATTCTTGCTCTACTCTTCAATGGAAAGTTATTTTGAGATGGGTATTCGTCAGAAGAGTTCTTCTGATGTCTATTTAGTCCTGAATGAAAACAATGTAAAATGACTCACAGTATGACCACCATGCTGGCCATGTTGAAAGTGTTGTTATCTCTGCTCCTCCTAAATGTATACTTATATCAGCAAAGGGTTTTCACCAGCAGACATATGATACCTAGCTGTTGCCATTGGTAGATCCAATATTGATGTTACATTGGATGTCTTGAAAATGTTGCTGTCACTACCCCCCCCCCCAAAGCATGGATAGTTATATTGTCATCAGTATTTCACTAAAAGAGTTTTAATGTTGTCTTGTTACAACTCTATGGTCTTCAAACTAAGTAAAAAAAGGATTATAAATCATCAAGTTTAGCAAAATTCAACAGAAAATGTATTTCCTTTTAATAAAAGGAACTTAACAGTATTGTGAATTAAATCCCAAATAGTCCTATAAATTCTCTCACATTTCCAAAAGTGTAATGTTCCAAATGAATTCCTTCGGTGTTCCAAATAAATTCCAATCTTGCATGTTCTGATATGTGAATGGTCTTGCTGTTTCATATTGATGTAACCTAGAATATGACCTTGAATTAATTCACAATAATCCTTAAAGAGTGATTTTATCCTAAAATCAATGAAAACTTTATAATTCCAAGGAAAAGTGGTAATTAAAAATAAATAAATCTCCTCAGATAATAATTAACACTTCTAAAGGACCAATTCCACAACAAATGTTAAGATAGGAATAGTAATTCTGAATTGAACAACATTACATGTATGATGTATGTACCTTCTTTCTTGACCAATGTTGCAATAAACCATTTTTGGGAAATAGTCTGTCATCTTAGTAGAATTTCCATCAAATTTGTAAATAAAAAGAGAAAATAAAAAAGGTCATGTCTGTTTATATAAATATTAGCAACCTGTTAAGAAAAGGGCAGGTAGATCATGTTTTTCAGAGGGGAATACCAATGTCCTGAATTCACATCCAAGTTAACATGTTTACAAACAAAATTACATTATCTTAAAGTAAAAGCCCACAATAACGAACAAAATTACTATTAGTATGTTTTTTACAAAATGCCCCGTTGCGCCGTGTGGTCTAAAGCGCTCTCCGTTATGGATCACTGCCATTTTACCTCTGTCTTTGCCGGTTCGAATCTCGGATTCAGCCAATGTGGGTATGTTAGAAAACTTGCCAATAGCTTCTCTTGGTCCAGTGGTTCTTTCCGGGGTTTTCCCGGGTTCTTCCTCCACCAGTAATACTGGCCGCCATGTATAGCCTATCATGTGCTGAAAAATGGCATTAAACCCAACAACAACAACAACAAAAAGAATGATCCATAACAGTGTATAATCATTAAAAAAATTAATATAGTATACATAACAGTCTATTTAGTCTTTACCAATAAAAGGGTATTATATTCAATTCCTGGAAATTCTCAGAAAAGCATCAGTCCATTCTAGCGACTCTTGTTATTTTTATTGTAGTAAAAGTAGTATTTGTTGTTATAGTTGTGAGATTGTTGTTGTTGTTATTTTCTGGAATATGACAATGAATTTTGTGCATGAAAATGAGATGTTACTCAGGAGTTGCTCTTATTTTTGCATAGTATAATACCAATGTCCTGAATTCACATCCAAGTTAACATGTTTACAAACAAAATTACATTATCTTAAAGTAAAAGCCCACAATAACGGACAAGATTACTATTTAATATGTTCTTTACAAAATGACCTGGGGCCCCGAGTGGTCGAAAGAGCGCTCCGTTATGGATCACTGCCATCTCACCTGTCTGCGCTGGTTTGAGTCTCGGATTCAGCCAATGTGGGTATGTGAGAAAGCTTGCCAATAGCTTCTCGTGGGTCGGTGGTTCTTTCCGGGGTTTTCCCTGGTTCTTCCGCCACCATTAATACTGGCCGAAATATATAGCCTATCGTGTGCTGAAAAATGGCATTAAACCTCAAAACAACAACTACAAAATGACCCATAACAGTGTATAATAATATAGTATACATAGCAGTGTACTTAGTCATTACCCAAAAAAATGGTATTGTATTAAATTCCTGGAAATTATTCTCAGAAAAGCATCAATCCATTCTAGATTGTATTGTAGCAAAAGTATTATTTGTTGTTATAGTTGGGAGATTGTTGTTGTTATTTTCTGGAATATGACAATGAATTTTGTGCATGAAAATTAGATGTTACTCAGGAGTTGCTCTTATTTTTGCATAGTATACTCCCAGCAAGATAAAAAAATACTTAGATTAAAAAAGCATAACTGAAATGCGTGCTGCACTATGAATTTTTCATTTGTATATCCAAGTAGGAAAAGGTACAGTTTGGATCTTTCAATTCACCAGTTTTTAAAACAAAAATATAAAGTGAGGGATTGTTCTTTAATTTATATTGAAATATTTTTCCATTTATAAACTAGTTGCAACTGGAATTTTTTACATGATAATTAAGTGTTGATAGTTTTTAATCAGTATATTGCTGCATTAATTGTCATCATCCTTTCATTTGTTAAAATCACAAATATGAGCACGAAAACCTCAAACAGTGAGCTGATTTTAAAATTTTAATTTTATAATTGCCATAGCTGAACTTTAAACTACATTATGTCAGATCTTTGGAATAAATATAACTTTGATAGTTTCAACATTTAAATTCAGACATTAATGAGTTTCGAATGGATAGCCAGTGTAGGGTACAGAGCAGCGGGAGGTGTGCTCTGATCGTGGTATTCTAAGTATGATCCGAGCAGCAGTGTTTTGAACTTTTTGAATTTTCTAGAGCAGATATTGAGATGAACCAGACAGAATTGAGTTACAATAGTCAAGTCTTGACACTACTAATGAACACACAAGTGTTTTAGTGGCATCAACTGAAAGATATTTGCGAATTGAGCTGATGCATCTCAGCTCAAGATATGCAGCCTTGCATATGTTCATGACATGTTGGTGCAATGTGAGAGTACTGTCCAGAGTAACACGTAGGTTCCGTACTGATTGTGTCAATTTAATGTTGGCGTTGCTGATATTTATTGTTTGAGGTAAAGGATGTGAATGAGAAAGTCTTTGTGTTGTGATCAGAATGGCCTCAGTTTTAGCATCATTCATCTGCAGCTTGTTACAAATCATCCATGATTTCACATCAGAAATGCACCTCTCTATACCTTGGATGGTAGTATCAACTTCAGTTGGGTGGCTAGATTTGTACATTTGCGTGTCATCAGCGTACAATTGAGACAGTGGATTATGATCGATGACACTGGAGAGCGACTTAGTGTACAAAATGAAGGGAACAGGTCCAAGAACAGATCCATGTGGAACACCACAACATAGATCAACTGTGTTTTAGTGTATTCCATTTGCAGATACAATTTGTGTCCTTTTGACTAAGTAGGACTTGAACCACAGTAAGGCTGTAGCATGAATGTCAAAAACATGCTGGAGACAGTGAAGTAATATATCATGGTCTATTGTGTCAAATGCTGCAGACAAATCAAGGACGGTGAGGACTGTAATCTTTCCGCTATCCAATGCAGAGAGAATGTCATTAACTACTTTTAGAAGAGTAGTTGCAGTACTGTGGCAAGGGCGATATGCAGATCGTACATTGCTAAAAAGACTGTTTGAATTTAGACGAGATACAATCTGGGATAGAACAACCTCTTCTAAGATTTTTGAAATGAATGGGAGATTAGAAACTGGGCGGTAGTTCTTTAAATCGTTATGGTCGAGTGTTGGTTTCTTCAGCAGAGGCTTTACAATGGCAGTTTTGAAAAATGATGGGAATTCCCCGGATGAGAGAGAGGTATTAATAACATCAGGTAGTAAAGGCAATACTGGATCTAAGCACTCAAGCAGCAGTGATGTTGGAATTGGATCAAGTTCACATGACTTTGGTGTACTCTTCATCACGATTGTACGTACGAAATCCATAGAGACAGGTATATGTTGTATATGCAATTGTGATTGTTTAGCGATGACGTAGTTATCTAAATCTATACCGTGAGCATTACATGGAAAACATTCAAAAATGGTTGTTTCCACTTAGTGATGCTATCTGACGAATAACTTATATAACGTTGAGGTTACCGATGCTTGCTATACACTTTAGAATGTATTGCCGGACATCTTCATGTCAAAGAAGTAGACGTTACAATCCATTCTATATTTATTCCACCTTTAAGTTTCACACTTTATATTAATATTAACTTGATCCGGGCAATAACACCGATGGCGATCATTTCGTAACTAGATCAAAATAAAGCGGACACCTTGTAGGAAAGGTACAATCCGCCACTCAACCAGACCACCCAGTAGCTCATCTACAACGTCAAAGACAATACTATGTCTTCATACGTTTATTTAAATGTTTATTTGTGATACATTTATCTGAGAAATATGCAAAGGTTATCTTTTAATGATGAATATATCTTTTCCTATATTAGTAGTGTCTCTATGTACCTATTTAATATCGTTTTATTCGAGATCTTAAGATGTATAAATAATATGTACAGATACATTTTTGCTACGATGTTTTGATCTAATCATCGTCTATGCGTACCTTGCATTACATGCCAGTATTGTTTAAGATTAGACAAGGTTTTTGTTGGAAGTATGTGCATGCTATAATCTTATTAATCACGGAAAAAAACACATTCAGTGCTTGAAAAAATATCTTTACTAGCACTTAAAAGATGAAGAGAGACAAACTTTGCTTGATCTTTACTTAACTTTAATACAAATTTTAAGAAAAAGTTAAAGGTATGAAAGATGATATTTACAAAAAAATGTTACGGTCCTAAAATGTAAATAAAGGGCCTACTTTACCAATGAAAAATAGGTGTATGAGAGAAGATCTTTTAGTTTGTAAAGAGGTAGTAAATTGTTCCATTAAGTAATTAGAGGGAACCATTTATATTTCTTAAAATGTAAAAAAGAATGAATTTAAGTCATAAAGTCTCATTAAAGTTTAACATTACATGTCTTTACATTAATTAGTATATACTGCAATGTACCTTTACAGTAGTCAGTTGCTACCTTTAAAAAACTTAAAGTTATAGAAAGTATTATATTTTATTAGTCTTTGCTGGTACTTTCGATAATAACAACTTTGATTTGCATGAGAGTATATATTGTGTGTTAAGTAATGCAACAAGGGTTTACATTACACATTCAACACTTTTCACCAGCGAGTCTGGGTTCAATCCTCCGTTCCAGCATTGGATAAGATTCGGGTTTGATGGTTTCATAATCTCCATCGCAACCAACACCACCATATCGCTATGTATACCAGCTGTCAAGTGCACAAAAATGATGGCAATCTGATGTATGAAGAATTTATAAATCAGGAAACCTTCATGCATATGGAGCTGTCTTTTCTCTACTGTAACCTTGGTAACATGTTTTACTGCATCATAATACGGGTTTATAGGACAGGTAAGCGTAAAGTGTACAGAACACACTCAAAAAAGAATAGCTATCAGCATCATCCTTTATTACAACATTAATGTTCTCAATAATTCAACAATAATGACATGTACAACGGACAACTAGATATACAATGACATCTTGGTTATCCAACCTCCATTTATCTGACAATTGTCTTATAATATGCTTCAAATGTACGTGACTGATTAAAAATAACTCATACATTTATCCACTTATACTACAATTGCGTTAATAAAAAAATTTAATTTCAGTGGCTTGTCCCAGATTAATAAGACGAGACTCTACATTTGTATGGAAATGTATATTACTATGTAAAATGGTATAGCGATATACAATTTTCAAAGTGAAATAGTGCAGCAGTTCCATTACCAACATACTAAAATCTGTGAGCAGTACAATATTTTTTAAATGATGCAACCAAGAAAAGCAGAAAACATGATTGATCATATACTTCTTTCCCATTGACAGAACACCCGATGTTTCATATGACAGAAAATAACTGTGTTGTGCTGTCTAAAGCTTTATTTTGTGTTAAAACCTTTAACAAAATGTAAATACATTTCCAACCATTAGTTTAAAAAAAAATCTATGCCGTAAAAGGATCACATGATAATAAAGGAATGGGTCCCTTTTATTAGATCAGCTACATTATTATTTTAATTTTCTGATTCAAGTACAAAATGATTACATTACTTCTCACGGTGTATTTAATTTACATTCAACTATGTTGTGGTCCATTATAACCAAATAGTTCTGCAATACCCACTCTACTTATGACATAAACCTTAGAAATGGTGACTACATTGCTCACAGAAATATACTCATCTCATCTGCATCCTATTCCTAGCACATGATGGAAATGTCTATAGCAAAAAAGCAGAGCACAACTCTTGTGAAAATTGTGTCAATACAATGATTGGTCAACATGTATATCGTCAGAGTATGACCCTGTTACATGTTTAGTTTTACAGCAATCCAAAAACAACTGCAGAAGTATTTTCATTCACAAAATTCTGACATACACTGCATCAAGCTGCAAGCCATGAAGGACAATAACTCTTCAAAAAATTAAGCCCAAGAATTTGTCAACATATGCACATATTTAAATATAACCATAGTATGGACTAAGTTTAACCACAATTCATTAAAAAAAACTTTAAAAAATGCAAGACAACTGCATTTAAATTACAATGAAAGTTTCCGTCATGCACTGCATTCAACAGTAAGAAAAAATAGTAACTCTGATAATAAAGCAACGGGGTAGCAAAGTGATTTGTTGATACGTGTATATCTTCAGGTCATGTCCATACTATTTACCAACGTTAATGGCAATCCATCCTAAACTCTGGGACTAGTTGTGCCGGGTCATTTTAATGGAATGTTTACAACTGCACAAATTACTCAGTTTATGATAATTTGCATAGTGTACACCTAGACAAAACAATATTTTATAACTGCACATTTTTCTTTTACAATTGCACAAATTGATATCAATTAATAAAATGCCCTGAGTTGTCCTAATCAGATTGTGCTGTATGGATGGACCCGAATATTACTATAAAGAGAGAGAACTAAAACAGTAAATATAAAACAGTCTTGATTGAGAGAAATTAAACTATCTTTGTCGTTATAAAACATGTACGCCCCCTCTCCCAACTGCAGCAACAAGCCAGTCCTAAAAACTCAAACGTCTGATATAACGCACTAATAACATAAAAAAATGATAGCATGTGCATATGCGTACAGAAATGCCTAACAAGTTTAATGTGTCACCATTAAGAACTATTATGTAGAATCGTTCTAAGAAGGGTTCCATTAAATATAAAAAAGTATTTTTAAAAATTCTAAATTCGGTTGAAAATGTAAAGAAATGCTACAATAACCTGAAAATCATACCCAGTTTTTCAAACATGCATCAAAATATGCCATATGAATTATACCAATTCGCCAAAGTCAAGTGGGTCTTGCGTAATCATGCTAACAATGTTCAAAGGATGGGTAAAGAGAAAGAGAGAAACAAATCCACCCACTGTGAGCAATATCAGTGCAAAACTAGCTTGCACCTTGAGTAAGCCGAGGGGGACATGTTCATACCCAAAATGTCGGTGCACCCTTAAATTTAACAAATCCCCATATCATGATCATTAAAGCGGGTCAGATGTACGTACATTGTTCACTTTACAGCTCAAACAAGGTGCAACAATGATACAAGTACATTTATCAGGCAAATCCAAAAATATGCAAGCAAGAAGTTTATGACTTTTAAGTAAGTTACATGAAATCAAACAATTAATTATCATGGATGCAAAAAAGTCAGATTTAGTTTTCTTCATTCACTGGTTAACGTACTGCATAAGTCCGTGAGATAAAATCTCCCTCCCCACCTTCTGTCTGATGTTCAGTAGATTCCTACTCACTATTGTTTTCATCATAGTCTTGAAGGCTTTTTGGTGATTACTAGGTTGCATCTAGGATTTGATAAGTGTGGGCACATGCCCCCACTAAATCTGGAAAAGGGAGGGGGAAAAAACAACATAACGACAAGGGGGACCTAGCATTTCAAACAGACAAATAGCAAGTATAAAAAGTGTGTTACATGCACATATATGTCCTGAATATTACAATATAACACTAAGTGCATATTTTGTTCGGTATATTAAATTACAGCATAACATTGACACCAAAATTATGTTTTATAAGAACAGTATTTTCTCTGCACACTGACCATTACATTATCAAACCATGCACAGCATACTATGTCACTCCTCTGTCCATTTTTATATCTTCAAAAAACAGTGTCACATATTTGCTGTGTGTCACTTCGTTTCAAATCCTGAATTGTCTGTTTGTGAGCTGAATGAAATGTCTGTCGGGGCTGATGTCCAGAAATTAGCAATTCCAAGTATGAAGGAATTTTCTTCGACGGTTTGTACACACCAATTGGAAGGCATCTGATTTGTTTCCAATCAGGTAATTTTTCCAGTCTAAATTACAATTTGAATTTTGACATTGAAAGGACACATTTGCTTCAGCACAGCCATCTTTAGTATCATCTGATACGAGGATGTGTTCCTTCACTGTTGCTGTGCCTATTGACAGAAAAATCTGCGCTCTGACTCTCATTATAAGTATTAGTGATACAATAATGAAAAGTATCGAGTTTTAACACATTGTCCTGCCAAGCTAACCTCAGAATCTAACATTAATAGGCAATTTCGGTCAAGTTGAGAAATAGGTCTTTGTCGAATTGACAGGAAATTCAGAGTATGTTCCTATTGCTTCCAACATGTGCTCTCCTGGCCGTTCTTAGTAACCAATCAGAACTGAGCACATGCGACACAGGAAATATGTGACATATATCACAACTACACAGGGACAACATATCCGCTGAAAGTGACAACTGGGATTTTTACAAGTATACATGTATCAAAATAGACATTCTTCACCAAAAAAAGCGCACAATTCTTATTTTTTGCACGATTTTGCTCACATATAAATCGTAAATTTGGGGGGAGAATTTTCACATTTGCACATCCTAGAGGCCATCCTGGATTATCCAATATGACTCCTCTGGGACATCAGGAGTGTCTTTGACCTTTTTGATGCCCCACGCTCTTTTTAACAGAAGCCACATGCTCCTTGACAAACATATATACATGTATTTCTTGTCCAATGTTTCCTTCCCTTTTTGTTAGGATCCGATTTGCATGACGGCGGGTGGGCAATCAGCCCATCATCTTTCCTTTCTTCATCTAAATTCATGTAGTTCTTGCCCAGCACCTTCCTTACTTTTGCCTTTTTTACCACACTCCAAGTTTCTTTCTTGTCCAAAGCAGTGAGTCTTCTTTTGGATTTATGTTACATTATAACTATGTTGCCAGTTAGATTGCACTTGATTGCTTGACTTTGCGATATATATGTATAACACCAACATGAACAAAAACGGTTCTAGCTATTATCAATCCAATTATATATATATATATATATATATATATATATATATATATATATATATATATATATATATATATATATAGATGGAAATTGTATTCCAACCTTTCTTTCAAATGTTAGAGGAAAAAAATATATCAGCCAATATATTATCTCACCTCATCCAAATCGATATCGGACTCAGACGAATCAATTACCACGAGTCTTGCTCATGAGTAACTCATTGCTTTTTCAGTTGCTTCTTCTGGTCTTTTGTTTTCAACATCAACGTCCGATTGCTGATACTGGCTCATGTAAATATGGAAATCGTCGTCGCTCAGATCATCAGACATTCTGTTTGTGTATTTATGGCGAGGCTGTTTGAAAAGGCGGTTGAAATCTGCGCCAAATACCGTACCATTTACACTAGGAGGATTGATTGGCTGGATAACAATCATGTGCTTCTGATGTTGCGCTGCGGATGAGCTAGATCTAGCCTTGCTGCTGCTGAGTTACGACAGAGTCAATGATGAAATACGCTTCACTAGAATCACGTTTATTCGCAACGTTACGAATATTTGTTTACAACATTGTTGTCAAAACAAAAACAGATCACAGTTCAACAGTCAACATGCTGCATACAACATAGCCAGGTAACCGGACATTATGTATCCTTATCAAAATATAATCTTTTTGCAAGTTTCGAGGGGTTGGTTGAGAATGAGAGAATGCTGGCTGATTGGGCCCAAATTACGGACTTATTCGCATCTAATGCCAGGCTGATTCTGACCATATGAAATTTTACCTGGTTTCATCATGGATTTAAAAGTGATATTTACCTTTGTTTAAAATATATTTCTCATTATTTGCCAGGTATCCTGTTCATTTAGTACTTACACATGGAGTGGGAAGGGGGGTTAACCCAGATGCGTAAGTTGGAGGGGGGTCTGCTGATAATGTACGTACGCATAGGAAATGGTTGTGTGTGAGTGAAACCTCAATAATAATTTATCTAATACGTAACATGTTCGACTGCATTTAATTTAAATGTTAATTGTTACAAGCAATTTTTTTTTAAATTGTGCCCACACAATATTTGTGTGAAACCATGCGCATGCAATACTTTCATGGAACTGATACACACACAAAACTTGTGTGAAACAATGCACGTGAATAACTTTCATGAAGCTGGTACACACAAAGCTTGTGTGAAACCATTCCCGTGTATAACTTACATGAAGCTGGTACATACAGAACTTGTGTGAAACCATGCACGTGCATGACTTACATGAAGCTGGTAAACACAAATTGTGTGAAACCATGCACATGTATAACTTGCATGAAGCTGGTACACACATAACTTGTGGGAAACCATGCACATGTATGTCTGACATCACGAAGCTGGTACACACAGAAGTTGTGTGAAACCATGCACATGTATAACTTGCATGAAGCTGGTAAACAAACTTGTGTGAAACCTTGCACATTTATTGCTAGACGGTACATATCGAAATGCCGACCTTTGATCATAATACAAACATTAATTAATAGCAATGAAAAACTAAGCACTCTAACTAAAAAATAAATGTTCAGTTAATCGGAAACAAGAATGAAAAGGAAAGCAGAAAATAGTTTTCAGAAGCCGGTTATTCACTTAATTTCATTATTGTTTTCGATTAAATGAACATGTACTTTTGAGTTAGAGTGCTTAGTTTTTCATTGCCATCAACCAAATATTTTTTACTACGAAAATTTGCACATGTCTAAAGCTGTGTGTAACATGTAAGGTTAGAAAAAACCTGCTATTGTCAGTTTCCAATCTATTATAATTCATGTCCAACAATCTGTGTCCAAAATTATTTACCTTCCAAAAGTTTAGTAGAGAATTAATTAATCCCTTTGCAACTTTATAACGAATACAATTAAAATAAAGGGAGATAAGACAACATTGACTAAATTCTCTCAATCTTAAAAATGTCCTGCACGTTGAATATAAACTTTTTTTATCTTTTTTTATTATATTATGTATAGATTGGAAGCTGACTATAGTAGAAAAATATTCAGAGAATGATTTGTGTTTTAAAATAAATTGTTCTTGAAATTCCAATATCTAGAATTTTAAATCATACTGTTTAATATTCATGAAATCATGTGTTCAGTTTGTGGATGTATCTTATGTAACAGTAAATAAAATAATATTTTTATAATTTATATTTTTCCAATTGTCAGTGACAATTTTTTAAAGTTATCAATCATTATAAGCTTAACCTACTATTAGTCATTTATGATTTTGTGGTTGTTGAGTTAATATATATAAACATTGTTTTGTTTTTGTTCCAACTGAAATGTAAAATCTTTTGACTAAACTAATAGTAAAAGCTGACAAAACAAGCAATGCATGTTCTTCTGTACTTTCACTGTTTCCCTAAGGATTTAAAATTCTAGACAAAAGATTCTTTGAAAATTCTCAAAAGTTTGTAACTGCAGCATGCTTTCTGCTGTATCTCAACTGTGAAACAAAACTAGTGTACTGTCCAATTCACTACATACACCATTTCTTGTCATTATCCCGTCTTGAATTTATTTCTAACCTTTTTCAGATCATAAATATTCCATAATATAATCTCCCTACAAGCCTTCAACATTTTAATCATCCCTATCCTCAATACAGTTGTTAATGTAGCCATTTTCACAAATTGATCTTATATTTGGAAACGTTTAACTTCCTCAAAATTGTAACCATTTCAGTTCAATTTGCATCAAAAATGACTTAACCAAATATACTGATTAATATCGTTTATCCGGTGTCATCTTTATTCACTTTAATAACAGTAATATCGATCTAAAAGCGATCATATAGTGTTCACAAAGTAATTTTCGTAAGTGTCATCCACTTTTCTGGTGTCGTTTGGCCAGTTCAAATGCTGATTTGCTCTGGAACTATGGAAAGTACCAATACATTTGTTTCAAACACAAATTGTTAGAACGCATATGCACTTGTCATTCACTCATTATACAACACCTGGTATTCTTTTCTGTTTCAGAGAATACATCTGGCATAAACGTGTATGTAATGTTCCCTGTTTTTATTATAATTACGAAAATATATAAATGAATATCAAAATATGTTTGTACCAACCTGTACGCTCTATGTGGACACTGATTGTTTGCCACTGTATGTTCAAACCCATGCCGATTCATTACGAAGACTTGAATATGCCTCACCGAGCCTTCATAAAAAAGATGTTAGTGTTCGAATTGGTTTGCCTGGTGTCGGTATAGGATAGCTGGTTGGGAATGATGTTAAATGTATGTGACATGGTGCCCCAGAGTTAGATATCACTATAAATAGCCACACTGCAAACATCGTAGCGATATGACTGAACATCATTAAAGCTACGTTACAATTAAAATCACACATCAAAACACACACATGCACAAACAGACACAAACACACAAACATGGACACACACATACACCCATCTAGATAGATTATTTGATTGACTATTATAGGAATTAAGTTAATTTTATTTTGTTTTTCTCTGCTTACCACGATTGAGCGGTATTTCTATATGCAGTTGTACCATCTGGATTATATAATTCGGCTCTCTAAAACTTACTTCTTTTGAATAATATTTTCAATAACAACCGACGACGTTAACTATATTTTCAGCGTATCCTAACGTGTAATCCTATACAGATTATTTCCTCGTGTATTTATCTAGATACATATATAAATACATATATAAATATATAGATCGATAGATAGACGTATAGATAGATAGATATATAGATAGAAAGATAGATAGATAGATATATAGATATAATTTCTATAATATATTAATGCTTATCAAAGTCTGTTTAGCTTGATCAACCTAATATGCAATACAGCACCATTTCCGTCCTTATTAGATCCAAAAATCAAATGTTTCATACATAGCCAACTATTCAATGGTCAGTCGAAAAGAAATCTTGTTGCTCGTTAAAGGATTTAAAGACAAGAAAATTTCTTTTTCTATCATTTCATAAGCCACATCTTGCGATTTTTATATATCTCAGTACATTTTTATTTGTCTCGGACTACTAACGCATTCGATTATTAAAAGCAATGTACTAAAAGGTGTTTGTGGCTCATAAAAATGCATTTAGTGCCTTAAAGAAAAGTCTTCTTTCCATTGCGATTTACTCTTAGCTTCTCCGTTTTTTTTCTCCTGAAGTTCTGTATATTTTATGATCATCCATATAACAAAAATCAATGAAAAAGCATTCCGTGGCATTCTTGCTTGCTACGGTGACTTTCATGTTAGTATGCCAATTGTAGCAATAAATAGTTACGGTTGTTTTTAAAGATTAGTTTGATTGTCGTCTAATTATTAATCTGCTGGATTATTTGATATATGCGACATGCTTCCTCCATGTGTTTAAACGGGGATCAAGGCCAACCATTCTGCAGCAATACTTTGATTGCCAGCTCGTCATGCAGTTCTCGAACTCTTCTTGATTGAATAATTTGTCTGCTTAATGAGTTCAACATGTTTGTGAACGTTTCTGGATTCTTGAAACAGCTAGCATATTCCAAACATTGAGCTAATGCTGATTAGAGAATGCAGAATGCATGTAAGGTTACCTTCCTGTTACGTTATACTCGTGTGTGTGTGTGTGTGTGTGTGTGTGTGTGTGTGTGTGTGTGTGTGTGTTGATCCCTGCTTTGCTTAGATGGTATTCCTCTTTTATTAATACACTGTTTCTTAGGAATCTTATTGAGAAATAAAATCAAATTAGCAGCATGCATTATACGCGATTGCTCAATTCATGACGCATGTATGGTAATTTAGTATCAATAATAAATTGGCATACACTTGCAAATCTGTATCCAACAAGATGTATTCGTAAATATTTACTAAAGATAAATTACTTTTAAGAATTACGTGTTAAGCGTTTTAAGCAAACATTGCATCGGACATTATTGCTGTCTGATCTCAAATAAAACAAATTGTAAATGAAATGTTACAAACGTCATTAAAATTAGTTGTGTCCTAGAGACTATGGGTTATCTGAATATCCAAGATGTGGAATTGCTAAACAACTTAAATACAAAATATATAAAAACAGTGTGAATGTTCTTTAAATTGTTGTACATATTCTTAGCGACTTAACAAACATTAAGAAACAAATGAAAGTTATTTTACACACAGACCATGACATATATACTTAATGCTAACATGTACATGCCTCCAGGTTATGTATGTAGCCCCTAGAAAATAAACATGTCTGATGCGCAAGTGGACCAGAAGAGGATAACCACCTGTTGAGTATAATGAGGTAAGAGGCATATGCCTATCATAATTTTGCAACTCTGATTAGTATAAATGAAATTATTTATTTAACTCGCTATAGTTTCCTCACAGCACTGATGTATACTAATTGATACGTATTTTCCCAATGGTGAATGATTGCTAGTTATAATAAGCTAATAGAAGATGAAATGACTTAGAATTCAAATTTTTCGATTGATTATAATTAAGACATGGACCCTAGTATACCATATCCTTTGATATGATTTTATCTTTCATTGTTTCATTATAATGCCTACATTTATCTGCACGTTATCAATTTGTTTCTCTTTAGGGCATCATTAAAGTAGATGTTCCTATGTATGTATATATATTCTTCATTTCATTATTGTATGACTGTATATCATAAGAGTCATTCTGAAAACAACATACTACATAGTTAACATTGCCGATAATTGTAGCCTACGACATACAATTGTTCTCAGCATGATTTCGTGGACCTGAGTTTACAACTTTGACACCCACCCTTGAAAATGTATGATCTGCATTACGTTTGCTTGGTTTGTTTGCTAACAGTTACGTAAACATACCTACCCTTGGTTAATATGATTGAGCTTATTGCGATATAGGACGAATGGAGAAGAATATAAGGTTGTTTTCACTGTTATTTGTCATTCTTGATCTGACATCACTTGTGGAATCCGTCGTTTAGTTGTCTCCGGTTATAATTATTGCTGATTTATTCATTTAAACTATTGACTGTGATTACAAAGAGCTCGCATGGGACTAAATTAGCATCGTGCTACTCTTGTGAATTCATTAAAAGGCAACAGGGATTATATCATTCAGAAACGTCAAGAATGTTGAAAAAGTACCCCATTCAAGGTTATCTACAACATACTCAGCGCAAAAAATGATTTAGACAGTCTTTAATTTAGGACTTGTGATAAAACGTTTAGGATCATATGAAAATTAATTAACAATAATCTATCTTTATTTACATTTTTAGTTCTTATTTTCGAGAAATACTTTATTTGTTTAATTTTTTACCGAAACTCGATTTCGCAGTTTTTTATACTTAGTTACGAACACGCGAGTCAAAACAATGTCCCTACACGTTACTTAATTGTATGTTTGTGCGTATCATAATTACGGGTAACCAACATGCCATATGCCACAATATTGTTCTCGAAATGGATTGTGTTCCGCTTAAATTGTCAACAAGGCCACCGTTGAAAGTACATAATAAGCGGTTTCTCGCCGATAGCTAATAGCTTTTAATATCTGTATTGATTTCCTTCCTACATGCATGAAATGTTTCAACGTAATTTGAATAGGGCGAATCTAACATGCAAACATTGTGGCAATGACATCAGTATGGAATATCTGGTGTCTCACATGCTGATCAGTTGTGTCAATGGTCCGGACATATTCGTATAACTGTGACGACGAGATCGCCAAAACAGGTGAAAATAATAAATTTTAGAAAGTTTTCATTTTCTGCTTTCATTCTAAATATCGATTTTCAGCCAGAAGGTCTGATTCCATTTTCAAGGCTATTTAACGAACTTAATTCACACTAATGAAGAAAAGAATAACGTGTTTTCATATTCAGTAATTTTTGTATTTTTCATATTATAATAAATTATATCCATCTGTCACGTTGCAAAACTATTAGTCGTTTTGAGAGAGCAGTTTTTGAGATTCGCGATAAATATCATTACGTTGAATATTTAGCTTGTATTTCCAATTTTATACATCGACATTGCCGTATCTACTGGATGTCATCACAGCGTGGTACTCCACATTTTTCATCTCTGACGTCATGATTGATGGTATAACACCATGTTGTTCCACTTCCATCTGGGTCACGACAGTAATTTTGTGCCTGTCAAAATGTAAGGAATTCTACGGTACAAAATGACCAGAGATAACATGAAAGTTGTTATTAACAATTAAAACATCATTATATCATCTGTTTACAATAGAAATATGCAATCTTAATGACTCCAGTTCAGTTACAAAGAATGCGATCACGACTTTCTGCATCTTGATAATTGTATTGCAATAATTGTATGAAATGGAAAACATATGTCGTATAAAGGGGTAAAGCCGAGAAGAAGAAACTACCCATGGACAGCTACTGACAAGCTTTCTCACATACACCATTTGGCCTAGCGTCAGACTCAACCCACCCAGACAGATATGTGATACCAGAGATTGTATCACTTGGCAACCTGGAGCACCGGTTAATAACTGGTATACATATGATGATATCTCATCTCCAATAGTCCTTATGCTAATTTGTCATAAAGCATCGCACTAAAAGGAAGTAGTGTAATATCAAGCATAACACTTAGATAAATTTCTGAAAATTATAATGGAGCGTAATTCACTTCATACAATCCCCCAAAGGTACATCTCGATATATTATGGTACTCTAGGTATTTTGCCTTTATCATTAGACTGGTTCCCAGCCTGTAAAAAAAATAGTTGTCGGACACACACAGAGACTCAAAGACAAAGACGTTGTTTTATTCCAATACTTTGGAATTCTCAAGATTCTTAGCTGGATAAAGAATACTGTTGTACTATTTTGTAAAATAATAATAATAATAATAATAATAATAATAATAATAATAATAATAATAATAATTATAGCCATCATCATTATCATCATCATAAAAGCAAAGAGACAAAAGTGGAAAAAAAAACAAGTTCCTCTTTTTCAAACTAGCTGCCATCTTGACCTCATACTATATCAATACATGATATTTACCCTTCAGAAGATAATGAGATATTAATCAGAATTATTTGTTTTCTTGTATGGAGTGTTGTTAGGAACTAGCCTGAAAGTCCATCAGGGAAGGGGATTAAATAGTTTATGTCACTCATATAGTTTACCAGGAGAATATAAGCCTATATTTCAGTCAGTATTGTTGTTATCCATACACTCAAAACTCATTACATGGATAGCGAGATCATACAACACACATACGTTCCATTTCCTACTAAAGCATGACCCAGTGCGCATTGAAGTGACCATTACAGCAAAAGCGTTCACAATTGAGCCATGAATGATGTCGATGATTTATATATTTAATGGTTGCATTATCAATTGCGACTGGTTAATGTTAGTACTTACTTTATCAATGGATCCATCTGGGAAGTTTTCGTCTGGAATCCTATGGTCGTGTGGATACTTGAAAAAAGATTAATTATGATTAATTATTAATGGGATGAAAGTCTTCATTTAATTTGGCTATTTGCATTTCAGAGTGACAAAAAGGCATTTTTTCAATCAGAAATTTGCGTATAATATATTTGCTTCACATTCACATAATCTGAATAAATACGTAGAGAGTGTACCCACTTTGTTATATTTCATACAATCGAAGTAAACTTCCCGCACGTACTACCAAAGTGTTAATTTGAGAGTTTAGTAAGAACTATTTCAACAATACCGAAACATTTAAACTATCGTAGAAATAAAAACAACCACAAAAGAACTAAACTAATCATATTCGGCTAAATTCTAACAGCAAACATCATCGAATCGTTACGAAAAACATGCAATAACAAACCAAACCTGCAAAATATACAGAATTTTGAAGTCTAAGCAGCAAGCATACTAATTTCAAAATGTCGGCATGCTTCTTCATCGTGAACATCAGGATTAAAGTAGAGTTATTAAACTATGATGACACAATATTTCCGTTAAATGACACGTTACAATTTGCAAATGGGACACTTGGGAAAAAAGACGATTACTCAGATTAATCATGCTACATCTAAAATACCGCATGAACTTATTAATTCTGAATGAAAATAATGAGTCAAGCAGTAAGTGCGTTATTGAGACTGTATGGTTAGATATCGAACCAGGGCGCCTTAATTTAATGATATTCAATATAAGGAAACATGTTATACCCGCTCCCTCCAATTCATACAGGTTAGCCCAGATATCGTACAGTTTCTTTGTCCTGTGTATGTTTGACTGGTTATGAAGCAATCTGCAACGAAATAATACGATCCATGAGAATGTTATCACTCATAAAATGTGTTGACCCCGTGTATGATTTGAAAACGCTTTACCGTTGGTTGATGAAGGTTTTCAGAACTTTTGAGCACATACTTGAATGTCTGAAATAGATCAGAGTGGCCAACTATGATCTGGCTTTACTATGGGTTACATCAAACTTTGAAAATTAGAATGATAAAGTAAAATTATATTTATGTTCCCAAAAATGCAGACGGATTCGGTCTCTCTAAAAACACAGAAAATATAGACTACATAATCAAGAGTCAACTATTTAAATTTGCTAACATCGTATATTTACTCAAACATATTATCAATCGATCATTAAATTTTGAATCCGGCAGGCAATTGCTGCATACATGTATTTCAAAACTGTTACTGGCACGTACAATGACAATTTCTGTAGATATTTCTACCAGTTTTTGCATAAAGCATGAAAAACAAATTTGGAGGCTTATTTAGTTTTCAAATCTTCAGCCATCCTGGATGGCCTATGATCATCGTGAGTTCAATATTGAGTGTCCTCTATATCATATGTATTATCGTCAAGGTAGCTTAAACTATGTTGTTTAGTTAACGAAGTGGAAATGTTTGCTTCTGTTGTTAATTTTCTTTTCGGTTGGTGGATTACACAACAACAGTAGCAACAACAACAACAGTAATTCTAATACTTCTAATTTAACTGCTGTTGCTGCTGCTAATAATAATAATAATAATAATGGTAATTGTAGTAGTAGTAGTAGTAGTAGTAGTCTTATACACTTCTTAGTAGCAGTATTATTAGTAGCATTGCTAAATGAATGATTGAACTCTAAAAGTAGATGAAGGTATATCACTTGCAGTTGTTGTTGTAATAATATAGTCGCAATGGTGAAGCACCACAACCAACAACAGACTAAAAAGAAAAGTACCTGTCAGTGCATCCTCAAAATCGTTCAGAGTACTCTCTATACCACTGAATTGCTTGACTATGGTTTCCTCCATGCAGTTCTCGGTTGCAATGATGACACTGAAACGAGTAAAAGCATACATTGAAAACATATATATTTAGAGAAACCCGTGGATTGTTTACCTTTCAATATACACCCTAAATTATATCGGTAAGTAACGTAATTTTGATACCGAAATAGAGGAAAATCCTACGACTATTTTGAATGAACAGGAGCCCAGGTTGCTCAGCTAAGAGTAGATTGAAGATTAAACCAGTATGACTTTGTACTGTTTTATACATGACTATTACGAAAAGTATTTAATAAGAACTTTTCCATTGTTTGCAATGTATGGTTATAAATATCCTCGCTTGACCAATGTGATCAGTCACCTAGCTTTTAATTCCGACTCCAATATATTCGAATAATGATGAACCAAATTTTTCGGATCCACATTGATGCAGGTTTCTCTGGCTCTTAGCATGATAACTAGAGAGCCAAAGAACAAGATGATTCTCATGATCTCCATAATGCTGCGTAAGAACTTGAGAGTCTTCCCTTGATGAATGACAATTGGTACAGCAGTTGTATCATTACCGCGCGTTCTTGTTTATATACAGTTGTGTACTTGATCGAGGGCATCGAAAGTTTAATCGATACTTATATTCGTCTCCAGATTTGCTATACATGTTCAATGTTTTCCATAGTTTGACCACAGCAACAACTGTGACCCTTTAATTGTAAATAAATAGAAAGCACATCTAAATGATGACTGGTGACTGGAACGTAATGAGGTCATTCACAGGTCATTAATTAATTGAATAAAAACGCCATGAAGAAGAAGAAGAAAAATAAATAGAGGTAGAAGAAGACGAAGTAATATAAACACATATAATAATATGTGTTCCCTTTTGTTAGTAGTAGTTTTATTAGTAATATCATTTGTATTAACAGTAATGCTGGTGTTGTCGGTTTGCTACTCACACCATAAAAGATGTATATCAATATAGAATAAGTCAACGCATCATAGCATACAACATACAAACCTATTAACATAAATAATAAAGGCAATAAATAGAATTAGAACAAAATAAGAAAAAACATTGAAACAATGATGTCATCGCATCATCAAAAGGGGTCCTCATAAAGAAGGGCATTGAAAAGAGTAGTGCAGATTCAAAACTTCTATGCTTTGTCTGTGTAAATATTTAAATCATGTATTCACCCTGATTGTCAAGATAGTACTATCAATTCATAACATGAAGAAAACAATACTACTACTACAAGTAATAATACTAATACTAATAATACTAATACTACTGGGGCCCCGAGTGGCCGAGTGGTCTAAAGCGCTCTCCGTTATGGATCACTGCCATCTCACCTCTGTCTGCGTGGGTTCGAATTTCAGATTCAGCCAACGTGGGTATGTGAGAAAGCTTGCCAGTAGCTTCTGGTGGATCGGTGGTTCTTTCCGGGGGTTTTCCCGGGTTCTTCCTCCACCATTAATACTGGCCGCCATATATAGCCTGTCGTGTGCTGAATAATGGCGTTAAACCCTACAACAACAACAACTAATACTATTACTAATAATAATAGTTACACTACTACTAATACTACAAATAAAAATATAAGAAAAACACTATAATGATAAATGATGGTTTCCACATTGCAGAATAAATGCTTAAATCACAAAACTTAATGAACTATAGCAAACAAATAAAATTAGTGAATAATACAAATTAAACATAAAATAACATGTATTAGTTTACAATGACTGAGCATGAGAAAACTATCGTTACAAATCAATAATCCCTCTCAAAAATGGAATGTTAAATAATATTACCTCTCAAAATCAGCATTTTATTTCTTTTTTAAATGACCAATTCATATATATATATACTAGCCAAAATGCGACCCTTGGTCGACATACGCGCAACCTTTAGGCGACGGCGGTCGCCTAAAGGATATATCTAGTGTCGCCCAAAGGTTAGACAGTATTTTCTACTGTTTCTGTGAAAATAAAACTGTATTGGTCACTTGATATATATAAATGAGATAATAATAACGTTAAAACTTATTTTTAAGTCAACTTTTTTTAAAAGGATGCTTAGATATTTCAATTTTAAATTTTGTATATATATTCGCGGTGCAACCTTTCGGCGACATCATGTATATTACGTGTCTCTTTATTGGTAGCGTGTATGTTTATATCACTAAGATAGATTTTAAGTTTATTTTTGATCATCATCGTTTTACATATCCCACCGTTAGGATACATAATGAAATACCACAGCCCCGCATGTTATCTAAATATTTTGCCCACTTCTAGGTTTAACTTCGAAGTGATACCTTCGAGCGTAATGCGCATGCTTATATATTGGCCTTGTCAGCTTCCGGAAAAGCTGTCTCTAAATTTTCAAAAATAATAGCGGGTTTGCAGTTGCCTTACACAAAGCGCATTGTAATTACTGCAAATGTAATGCAGGGATTTGTAGATGTAACAGGGATCTAGCAGTGTAGCCAGTAGGAAGAATATTCCAAAGTATAGAAGAGGTTGGTTGATCATGCAATTTGACTGAACGTGACTATTGCTTGTTTATTCCGTCAATAACTCCAGTTGCAAACGGGGCCAAAATACCTCGCAGTGACTTGCATCATTCTTAGATATAGTGCATAATGTAGGTTAAAGATTGGCTTTTGATTTAATTTACATGCAATTTGGGTGCTGCAGATACTACACAATGCCACACCATTATAGGGGTGGTGTGTGTGTCTCGTATCGTTGCTTAGAGTAGTTTACCTATAAATGACTGACTATTTGGAGTAATGTCGTTTTCGCCCTTCAGGACATGCACGACGATTACCTATAAAGAATATCGGGTACAAATAAAATAACCCCAGAACAACACCCACCCCCCACCTCTTAAAAATAAGAGACAAGACATAATTCCCTCCCCCAGTACAAGTTATCCCCTTTTAAACTTTTTTAAACCAAAACAATATATATATATATATATATATATATATATATATATATATATATATATATATATATATATATATATATATACACTGCTGTCGGGCATTTGTGCGCACCTAAGGTTTTTGTTTCCAATACTGAAGCAAAACGCATACCGAAATCGAACGATTGTCAAAAATAAAATGGGTTGTTTTCACAGACGTCACGATTGAGCACACACAAACCCACAATGCAACGTGCGTGCACCTTGCGCAGCCATTTTGAGTCCCTAACAAACCTTTGTCAACATTAGTGATTCAAGATAAGAATCTGATTTAACTGTCTATAAGGACATTTACTTCATCGAAACGATACAAAGATTATACTTGAAATTAAGTGCCCAGTAGCACGAAAATAATAAAGCTGGAAGTTCCCTTGCTTACATCGAAAGACAGAATAGTGAAGTTGAACTGTAATCGTGCATATTGCTATCAAATAGAAATGCAGTTATTTTTTTTATTTTATTTTACAAACAGACAATATTGACATTTTTAAAAAGTGTTTCGCATCATATCCCTAGGCTTTTCATCTTACAATAATGGTTGCTGACAATGATTTTCGGGATACAATATCAGTTACGAATTAACATTTCGTAACATGTTTTATGTCAGAACTTGTATGCACAAATACTTTTCGCGACAACAGTGTTTGTGAAAAAGAGAGTTGACAACTCAATTTAATTAGCATAGTCGAGTATTGTATTTGTGACGGAGATGTTGGACGTTGGATGATATTGAATGAAAGCAATAACCGTTCAAAGAAGTTTGATCTTCAGTGTATTCAAACGAAACACGTGCCAAACGGAACATGACTTTGTGTCGAATGTCAAAAAGAAGTATTCTTGAAATGCTTTTAGAAATATGAAATTATATATTAACAATTAGCCTTTTAACTTGAACGATAACCAAATGATTGATTTCAGCCCATGACAATTAACAATCATTACATGTTTCTACTTGTTTGTGTCTCCATTTGTTTATGCGTTGGTTTATTGATCGATTTATTTTGTTTATGAAAGAATAACAAGGATGGTTGAAATTTAAATGTTTTACTTGAAGAAAACAAGTAGAAAAGTCACTCATTCAGTGTCATGTGGTTGACATGCACAACTGAATGTGATGTATTGTTATAATCTTACGCACAAAATGAGACGTGTCTTCATATTTAAACAGGAAAAACAATGCTATTAGGTGCTGGTTTGCAGGGCTAGGGACTCAAAATGGCGGATATGGATGTACACAAGTTTTATTACGTTACGTGAAAACAAAGGATACAGCAATGCTTACCATTTGAAAAGATGCAATTGTCACCAGAATATTCCGTTCAAAATAATATTCATTTTGGACGCAGGGGATACCACACCATTCTTTCCCTGACTCGCGATATGTTGGCCTATTATGCGCATAGCTTTGAAAAGATGTAATGTTTATCCATATTGCTATAGAAATAAAATGTATTATTTTGGACTGTTTCTGTCAGCAAATTCAGTCGAGTAATTAGGCCAGGTTTATAGTGCGTTTTACAAAATTCAACTTAAAAAGCCAATAAATGACAAGAGATATTAAGCAAACTAAACCGATCTTGTAAAAATGTTAGTAAAGTTCAACATTTTATGTTGTTGTTGTTGTAGGGTTTAACGCCATTTTTCAGCACACGATAGGCTATACATGGCGGCCAGTACTAATGGTGGAGGAAGAATCCTTGAAAACCCTGGAAAAAACCACCGACCCACTGGAAGCTACTGGCAAGCTTTCTCACATATCCACATTAGCCGAATCCGAGATTCGAACCCACGCAGACAGAGGTGAGATAGCAGTGATCCATGACAAAGAGCGCTTTAGACCACTCGGCCACTCGAGGCCCCCAACATTTTATGAAAAATAAGCTATTAAGTGTAACAGAAACAACAATAAATAAGATGTAATGTGTTTATGTCTTATTGATGGGGAAAAATAATACATAATTTAGAAACATACTATACGCCGGGGAATTTGTTAAGAATTTATGTTTTAACGGCAAGTAGACTCGTTGGGTAGCAGATAATTTTGTACATTTGGGACAACTTCTTGCAAAATTGGGAACTTGGATAAAAATACAGTTTTGTTTTAAGGTACACATTTTCATCTTTTATATAATGTATTTTTTTATATGATTCTAAAAGATTCACAGTAAATCAATTTTTGGGGGTTACAGGTTCAAGAAGGTCATAAAGTGGGTTTTCTCATTGCCATTTAGAAATCACATTTTTATGTGCTTTTTGAGTCAAAATGTGGGATATTTTGTACACTTTACGAATATCACTTTTCTTAATTAATGTACAATTCTTCTTTCTGAATATAAAATGGATTTTTGACCCAAAATAGCACATGATCAAATGTTTACTGAAATGACGTATCGTTGCGCAGAATTACCCGACGTGCAGAATAGGCCGGTATGGCGGTATACATCTTTTTGTGTCTCCATGGACCATTTGATTCTCAAGCTTAGGCCTCCTTTGAGTTGATAAATTAAATTTTTTGTGCCCATTAGATGTTAGATAATAACTGTAATAGATAAGGAGATTAAGATGCCTAATGATGTAAGGACTTATTGCACACACTTTTGTTCTTCACCTCACTTATATAAGCATCATTACACACACCTTTAATCCATTGCATTAAATCCTTTAGCTGTTCTTTAACACGTGCATTTTTAAAGTATACCATATCCATTGGAAAAAGAGCATTCCTAGCATAGAGATAGACTAAGAATTGAGTGTACTGTATTTGACTATTATTTTGTGAATTGTATAAAATCTGAGCCATAATATTATTGTATTATCATGAAATTCCTTAATTAAATTAAATAATAATATTTCTGATTTCTTTTTTTCCCCCATTCCATTTTAACATAGGCTAGTATTTCTGACGATTTAAAAAGTTAAAACTTGTTCTGGTAGAGGGGATTATGTCCTATCCTTCATTTCTTTGTGTGGATTTTATCCTACACTCAGTAACATGGGTTATTAAATATAATTTGTCGGTATATCGTAAGCAACAAATATGTATCTATGGTGCCAGGAACGATAAGGTTTTTCACAAGTCAGAAAAATGGCAGTACAATTTTAGTTTTAAGTAATGTGAATTTTTTAAACACTTAATCCCAATAATACAATGTAAGGTGTACACCCTGATATATTAGCTAGATATTTTCCCCACTTTTAGGTTTAACCTCCGAAGCGATACCTTTCAGCGTGATGCACATGCTTATATTGGCCAGTTCGATAAGGGTTGTTACGTCTCTTCACTTATTAAGTCCCCTAATTTACCCATGATGTAACACTCTTCCGGCGAGCAAATCTATATGCTGCTATGGAAGCCAACAAAGATATCAACAAAACCGGTGACCTGGAAAACCTTAGTGTAAAGTGTGTAAAGACATATTTACGGGATAGAGGTGCCCACCTTTCAGGAAATAAAGCCGAGTTACTGAAAAGGGCGAAAGGAGTGGCAGATTTAGGTATTAAGACGTTGAGAGAAATAAATGTATAACACCGAATAAATGAGAAGTTTCGAACCACTGACAAATTCAAGACACCGTTTGGGGAGATATTACCTGATCCGAACCAGCTTCGTGATAATTGGACGTGTAATGTTGAAGACATACCACATGTTAGTGAAAATGACTTATACAATTATCTGGTGCTTAACAAAAGGCGTGCATTTGACTCCGAAAGTATGAAGGCCAAAAGAAAGCTGAAGGCTCATGTCTTTTATGAAGACCGCCATGTACATAGTGTTAAATTCCATCCCCTATTAGAAGACTGCACCCATGGATTTGTTAAGTGCAAAGTTATTTCTTCCCTCCCGACGCTGACGGAAAACAAAAAACCGGACTATGATGTTTGGATTTGTTTATCCAAAGAAACCGGGAACGTTCATTCTGCTGGTTGCACATACAGTGCTGGGTAAGAGTATTTACTTTTTTTTAAACAAAAATAACAAATATTAATAAGAAGAAGAAAAAAAAACTTTCTTTATTGTGCACACTCTCTGCAGCATCAATTAAAATTAAAGCTGCTTTTATATTGACCTTAATTTACTCCATCGGATTTTAAGTCTAATGTGTCCGCACTGTTACAGTTTGTATATATTTAACGCATATTTTGGTGCATTGAGTCCATTTTCAAGTATCAGGCATTACACAACTGAAATGTCAAAACAAGTTCATATTCAGGTGACATATTTTGTAACAAATATCTTTTCTGTGACCTACATCCAGTGAAATAGTTTAGATTTCATCGGTTAGAATCACCGGTTTCATAATTTTCTAAGTGAACTTTATGTAATTTGAGTGCATACTTTCTGTGTAACAATGACAGATTGATTCACCATTATTGTCCTAAATAATACTGAATCACCTAAGATCAGCATTTAAAAATACTACTTTTAAAAACAAATTTCAGGGAAGGAGAGTCGTGCAATCATGTAGTAGCACTAGTGTATGCCTTGGTTGACATATCTTCCAAAAAGAAAGATGGCTTCAATTCACCAACTTCTGATGCTTACAAGTGGAACAAGCCAAGAGAAAGGACACTGAGCCCAAAGACATCCCAGGACCTTACTTTTAAGAAATTAAAGTTTTCAACAGAATCCACATTAGAAAGAAAGTCAAAGGGAAAGTCCAGCATTAATATCAGTGCTGACACGCCTATTGAGCTAGTGGATGTGATGGAATTTAGTAGCAAGCTCAAATTGGTTAACCCTTATGCAGCCTTTTTACAAAGTACAGGTGACTATGTTAAAGCACCCTACTCAAAACACGAAATACCCAAATTACAAAACATTGATCTTATGTATTATGACAAGGCCAACATGCAGAGTGATGAACGCATGAAATATTTTAAGGACTACTTTGTATTGCTTCATTGTGAAAAGGAAGAATGTGAGAGAATTCAAGACATTACTAAAGGACAGGCAAACAACAAAAATTGGTTGTCAGTACGTATTGGAAGAATAACAAGCTCAAAATTTGAACGTGTTTGTAAATTGAAAAGGAGTACTTCGCCTAACTGTACTGTAAGGGAAGCCATGGGATATATTCAGTTTGACAGTGACAGTGTAAGATGGGGTAGAACACATGAGCTAGCAGCAAAACGCCTATACCAGATTAAATCAAAGGTAATCCACACTGACATCATTGTAACAGAGAGTGGATTATGGGTGAATGAGGAATTTCCCCATCTAGGTAGCCGTCCCGATGGCTTGGTGACCTGCAAACACTTTGAGGAATCATTAGGGCTAATAGAAGTGAAATGTCCATTTAAATTTAGAGACATAACACCATTGGAAGCAGCCAAAGACCCATCTTTTTGAGGTGAGGTGATTGGTGCTGAACTTAAGCTTAAACATGGTCATGATTATTATAATCAAGTTCAGGGTCAGATGGGAGTTTGTGATAGAAAGTGGTGTGATTTTGTGATATGGACCCTTAGAGAATATCATGTGGAAAGAATTTTCTTTGATGAAAGATTTTGGATCCTGATGCTTGAAAAACTGAATTCATTTTATTTAAAGGCAATTATACCAGAGCTCTTCTCTGAACGTATCAAGCGTGGCTTGTCATTATATAATCAGTAATCAGTATGCATAATGTGCATTAGTCCGCTTTTGCATCAAATGACATTATCAAAGACTGTATAATTCTTTTTTTTACCCGTATATATGTGCACCACTCAGCTGTATCTGTCAAATGAACTATGGCTATTTACAAGATCCATTGACATGTAGACATTGAAACATTGTGTCCAAAATTATGCGATGTTCAAGTCATTCTGAATACGAACTTTTGGTGTGTGTCAGTGTTCTTAACATAGCTTTATTATACTGCTGTACATAGCTGAGGAGTTGGGGTTGGAATTAATGTTTTAGAGAAAGCACTTATGGACTATAATTTTTAGGAAATATTGGGCCAAGTTCATGTGTGTGTGTGTGAGAGAGAGAGAGAGAAATCTTAAGAAAATTGGTATCTGTGTGAAACAGGAAGCACATGTGTGCAAGAACATAAGTAATAGTATAATAAGTGCATGTGTGTCACAATATTAGATATGTTTATCTTGTGATATGTTAGCTCTGAATTTAATTTAACTTCAGTTTTCTATATATAATAGAAACATGATATTGTTGGATCATATCATGTGCATTCAATAAAAAAGGATAGAAACTGAATTTTTTGTTTGTTTTTATTTAATTGTTGATTCCTCAGGCATACATATATTTCTCTCTCAATACACAAACACTACACAGCAATGATAACAGACAACTTGTTAGCTTGATCATGCATTTTACATATACAATTATAATGTTGCTGTGGCACTTATAGGACCGCTGATTGTAAACTTACTTCTTATGAGTAGAATATGTAATTTATTTGCATTCTTTAAAGGAAGATTATGCATGGGCCACTGTGGCTTATATATTCCAAGACTTTATTTGAAGCAAACATCAATCTAAATAGCATGCAAGACAAATATAATAAATTTTGACAATATAGATTTTGATTTTGATAAATATGGATGTTCAGATTTAATCATCATATATACATGTAGGTAAACAAAATCAAAATGGTTACCATGGTGTTTTTACACTCAAATATAAAGAAAATGTGTTAAACCAAGTATCAAATTGTGACCTCTTGCTCACATAGCCAGCAAATTGTTCATAGTTAATCAATCATTTAAATCAATCAGCATGTTCATTATCATGAACTAGTGGTTGTTGGAGATTTGCCAACGCCACATAAATTTTCCAAATGTTGCTAGCCTGATGTGCTAGAGTGATAGGCATGACAACCTGCAGAATGCGAAAGTTATTAACCCTCTCAATAGCTCTTTCTGCATCTATTCTTAAATTTGCTATTCTTCTCGTTTCTTCAACCTGACGTCTATTAAATCTCTCAAACTTCAGTGGTAGAATGATCAAATGGATTCCTCTTGGAGTAGTTAGGTCAGATATAAGGAAACCTTTATCAGCCATAATTGAATCTCCTAGTTCACACGTTTCCAATATCCCACTAGACCGGGTGAGCTGTTTATCGCTGATACTTCAAGCCTTCAAATCTGATGTAAATGTTATTAGACCAGAAGGGCTACTACCTATTAATGTCTTGTAGGTCATAGGTGATTTGTAGTTTGAATACATCGGTGACTTGTTTGCAAGTGATTGAGGTGTCTCTGTGTATATTTCTGTATAGTCGATTATTACTCTGCAAGAAGGATACTTCTTCTTGCATTTCTGAGGCATATACTTATCAACAAGTGCACGCGATGGCCAGGAAATCAAAAAGCACCATTTTTCACTCAGATATGATATCCAACTGTTTGTAATGTGACTGCACGTAGTCTTTGAAATATGAAATCTTCCTGCCAAGTCTTGCAACAGAAGGCCAAGCCGTAACCTCATCAAGACTAAAATAAATTCATCCATTGGTTTTAAAGATCTGGGGCGACCCTGATTTTTGCCATCTCCTTTTCGTTGTATATGTACTTCATCATCATTCATTGCATCAAATAAGAGACGAATTGTGTTAGGATCTTGAATTCCAGTGTAAAACATACACTTTTCATTGGATTCACTGATATCTTCAAAGGCAATGTCAGGTCTTTTTACTTGAATCCCAATTGATTTTGTTAGCTTTTCCTGAATGTCTGTAGATGAATCCACCTGCATAACCTTACCAAATGTCTCACTCTGACATCAACAGTAATTATTATCTGTCTGTGTACCAACAATAGTAACTAAAGGCTCTGAAACTGTTCGAACTCCATTTTCATTACAATCTACAGTAAATGGATATGTCTGGATGTCTTTCTGTAAGAATCTACACATATCTTTTTCTTCAACTGCTCCACAGTAGTCATTGAAAATCAGGGAGACCTGTTCTGCGCAACAAGTTGTCTTCAGTGTTGTTTGGTCTTCACTTTTTTCAAAATCACTCGCAGCATCAGCATTGAGATCCATTGTATTAGGCTCTGATTCAGCTGACTTCTCCAAAGAGCACTGAAAAGATATGTGAAACTTGGCAATATTGGTCATATATCATTTGACATTATTTAAGTTTTCAATAACTTAACAAATAATTTCTTGGCAAATCATTATGTGCTTTAAACTTAAACAAATATAACCTAAGATAATTTATTCATTAACATGTGACATTAGATTTAACATTCTTAATTCAAGCATGCATTTGAGATAGAAGATGCACAATCTTTCTACATATTGGACAAAACTGATTATTTGCTGGTTTTTATATAAATGTATCATTATCTCTCCAAATTAAATATAACAGATACCCCTCTTTTTATAAGCACAAGAAAGCTTTCAACGATATAAAAGCAGTTTTCTAATTGAGTTATTCGTTAATAAATTCAGATTAAATTACCTTGGACAATGCAAATGTCTTTCTTTTCGACTTCATGTTGGAAACCGATGGAATGTTGTGTTCTTTGGTAAATGTTCCATCTAAGAAATGCGCTGAACACAGGCGGTCATGTCTGTTGTAAGCGAATTGTGGCATCAAAATTTGAATGCATAACAGAGATCTAGCAGTGTAGCCAGTTGGAAGAATATGCCAAAGTATGGAAGAAGTTGGTTGATCATGCATTTTGACTCAATGTGACTGTTGCTTGCTTATTCTGTCAATAACAAAAATACAATCGTATCTACCTGAGATACCCATTTCACAGCTAAACTTGCATAATAGTAGACATTTCAGTTTAAATGCAAAATTGATGATATCACATATGTTGGATGTTCATGAGGAACTACAAGTACCTGCAGTTACAATATGAATTTTGTATATATAAAAATGCCCACTATATGCACATAATGATTGGCCCTCACCTTGTTTCTATGTTGTTTACATGCATTTCTTTAGCCTTTTAACCTTTGATTATTACTGTTTTTAATTGAACTTTTACTTTACAAAGTAATGGTCGCAATAGTTATAAAAATGTAGATCCACAATTTCAGATCGGTACATAAAAGAAGGTATGGTTTGGCTGTTGAATGCTTGTGACCATCTTTGAAGTCCAGCAAGGAGCCAGCCAGTGGTGGGGAAGGGTGCTTTCAATAGGATATTTTGTTTCTTTTAACTCAAGATTAATTTGTTTTTAAAATAATTAAATTTATTTTTAAACTAATAGATACATGTATTATGTTGTTGTTTTTTTTATCTTTGCTGGTCATATACCAGAAGAGATTTTAGATGGTCTGTTGACTGTCTTCAGTAGTCTATTGTTTGTGTTTGTTAACACAAGTTTTTTGTTGCTGCTTCTCCTAAGCTACTTATAGGATTTACCTGAGTCTTTACAGTCACATTCATCCCAGGGTCTAAAAACTGGTGCTGCTCTGACATCCAATATGGCGACCACAGTGTCCATCTTAAAAATATTGTTATCACTATTCCTAAATGGATGGTTTTATCACCATTCTGTTTTCACTTGACATCTAGTTGCTCCCTAATTGAAATGGTACCACCAGTATGGCTGTTACTGACCATCATGAAATTCTTGTTACTGTTACTTCTGAATGAATGGTCATTCTGCTGCTGGCGACTTCATTCTTGATAAAATGATGCCAGTCTGACTTCCGGTATGGCCCAAATGATAGCCATCATGGAAATCTTGTTATTGCTACTTCTTCTGATTGTATGTCCATATCAACATGGGGTTTTCACTAAGAGACTTTGTATAATGTCTACTTGGTCCTAAGTAAAATGGTGCTGATCCGATATCCAATATGGCCACTACATTAGAAATCTTGAAAGTCTTGTCATTGGTACTTTTGAATGGATGGTCATATCATCATGGAGCTATAACTAAAAAAACATCTTGACAGTGGTACTGATAATAAGTTCAGTGTGGCCACTACAGTGGCCATTTTTAAAATATTGTTATTTCTAATCATCCATTATGGATGGTTGTGTCAACATGGCGTATTCACCATAAGACTACTTAATATGTCTAGCTGATCTTAAATAAAAATGGTTCTGATCTGATATCCAATATGGCCATCATGGCAGCAATTTTAAAACTTTTGTTATCGAATCTCTAGTTAAACAGAAAGTAAAAATGAATTTGGGTTTTCACCATATGCCTTTGTATGATGTCCTCTTGGTCTTAAATGAAAGCTGTGCTAATCTGATGACCAAAATGTCCATTACAGCAGGGCTTATCATTGGAAAAGTACAGTTAATTTATTTGCTTGAAATATTTAAAAGTTGAAAGTATTGTGTATTTTCATTGGGCCCAAAATTATGGTAGCTTTCCTATTGGGCTGTCATATTAGCCATGTGACACTTTAGAACCCATACTTTATTTTTCCTAACATCCATTAAAAAGTACTCAGTTAATTAAATACCCTATCTCCAAATACTAAAACCCCATCATTCAAATAACACCTTTTCTTTTCTTATTGGGTCCCCGAGTGGCCGAGTGGTCTAAAGCGCTCTCTGTTACGGATCACTGCCATCTCACCTCTATCTGTGTAGGTTCGAATCTCGGATTCGGCCAATGAGGGTATGTGAGAAAGATTGCCATTAGCTTCGCGAGGGTCGGTGGTTCTTTCCGGGTATTTCCCGGGTTCTTCCTCCACCATTAATACTGGTCGCCATGTATAGCCTATCGTGTGCTGAAAAATGGCATTAAACCCTACAACAACAACTTTTCTTATATGTGTGATTATTAATATAATCCAGGAAAATTACTGGCTCACTTGGCCACTACATGAATCTGTTGTACCTGATTTGACCATGCTTCTGGTGCATGACCTTTGTGTTTGGATTTACGTGGACATAATCACATGATTGGCCTGCCATTATTGAGTCCACTGGTATCTGTATTATATATTTCAGTCATTTCCATTATCAACTCATAATGTGTGACACATATTTTCAAATTAAACAAATGATCAGTGATCATTCTGAAAAATGAATACTGCACCTTGAGAACAAGCATGGAATTACCCAGCTAGCCCCATCTATATCTGTCATTAATGATCAAACATTGGTGATTCCAAATCAGATAGTGGAAATTACCTAAAAGAAAGATCGTAAGAAAGAAAAGACAGTTTTCAGTAGGGAATGGGAGATTTAATTTACTTCAGTGAAAATCAGTGGATCACATAAATTTTCTATACTGCTAAACCTTTGTTTAGATTTGCTTAGTTTCATATGGGTGATAGAGGTTGGTTTGGCATAGTTTACACTACTTTAGGCACTATTAAACATTGTTATTAGCTTTACTTGTCATACAATATAACAGGTTATATGATTGTCTATCATGCATCATTTGTTACCCATCCATTTGTCTGTTACTGCTAATTTGTTGTCAAATCTTCTAAACTACATTGATGATGGCAGTGAACCTTTTCTTATACACACATTCATCTCATGGTCTTGTTGGTCCTAAATGAAGACGCTGTTACTCAGACATCCAATATGAATACAGAGAGTTACTCAGACATCCAATATGAATACAGAGATTTCACCAGAAGTCTTAACATACAGGTATCGTCAAGTTGAAAATCTTGTCATTACTTCTAAATGGATGGCGATATAATGTGTTAACTAAAAGACTTCTGATGATGTCTAGTTAGTATTAAATGAAAATGGTGCTGATCTGAATTTCATTATAGCTATTACAGCCTTGATCGATCTTATAAGCTTTTTATCATTACTCCTTCAATATGGCTACCATAGGGACTATTTTGAGAACTTTGTCATCACTTCTTGTGCTAAATCAATTTCTTATTAACATGTGGATTTTACTAAAAACATAAGGTGTCTAATGACCACAGTGACCAATGTAATGGTCATATCAGCATGGTGTTTTAACTGAAAGACTTGTTTTGATGTCTCGTTGGTCATAAATGACAATTATGCTAAACTGATGACCCCATGGTCATTTGGAAATTCTTGCTCTACTCTTCAATGGAAAGTCATTTTGAGACGGGTATTCGTCAGAAGAGTTCTTCTGATGTCTAGTTAGTCCTGAATGAAAACAATGTAAAATGACTCACGGTATGACCACCATGCGGGCCATGTTGAAAGTGTTGTTATCTCTGCTCCTGCTAAATGTATGCTTATATCAACATAGGGTTTTCACCAGCAGACTTATGATACCTAGCTGTTTTTAAGTGGAAATGTTGCCATTGGTATATCCAATATTGATGTTACATTGGATGTCTTGAAAATGTTGCAGTCACTACCGCCCCCACAAGCATGGATGATTATATTGTCATCAGGATTGTACTAAAAGACTTTTCTTGTTGTCTTGTTACAACTCAATTTTCTTCAACTAAAAAAAAGAAAAGATAAAAAAATCATCAAGTTTTGTAAAATTCAACAGATAATTTATGTCCTTTTAATAAAAGGAACTTAACAGTATTGTGAATCAAATCCCAAATAGTCCTATAAATTATATCACATTTCCAAAAGTGTAATGTTCCAAATGAATTCCAGTGGTGTTCCAAATAAACTCCAATCTTGCATTATCTGATATGGGAATTGTCTTAAATTTGCAAATGGTCTTGCTGTTTCAAATTGATGTAACCTAGACTATGCCCTTGAATTAATTCACATAATCCTTGAAAACTAATTGTATCATAAAGTCAATGAAAACTTTGTAATTCCAATGAATACTGGTAAATAAAATAAATAAATCTCCTCATATAATAATTGAACACTTCTAAAAGACCTATTCCACTTCAAATGTTAAGATAGGAATAGTAATTCTGATTTAAACAACATTACATTTATGATGTATATACCTTCTGTCTTAACCTATGTTGGAATAAACCATTTTTGGGAAATAGTCTGTCATCTTAGTAGAATTTCCATCAAATTTGTATTTAAAAAAGAACAGAAAAAGGTCGTGTCTGTTTACATAAATATTAGCAAGCTGTTAAGAAAAGGGCAGGTAGATCATGTTTTTCAGAGGGTAATACCAATGTCCTGAATTCACATCCATGTTAACATGTTTACAAACAAAATTACATTATCTTAAAGTAAAAGCCCACAATAACGGACAAAATTACTATTTAATATGTTCTTTACAAAATGACCTGGGGCCCCGAGTGGTCGAAAGCGCTCTCCGTTATGGATCACTGCCATCTCACCTGTCCGCGCTGGTTTGAGTCTCGGATTCAGCCAATGTGGGTATGTGAGAAAGCTTGCCAATAGCTTCTCGTGGGTTGGTGGTTCTTTCCGGGGTTTTCCCTGATTCTTCCGCCACCATTAATACTGGCCGCCATATATAGCCTATCGTGTGCTGAAAAATGGCATTAAACCTCACAACAGCAACTACAAAATGACACATAACAGTGTATAATCATTTAAAAAATTAATATAGTATACATATCAGTCTACATAGTCTTTACCAAAAAATGGTACTGTATTAAATTCCTGGAAATTCTTCTCAGAAAAGCGTCAATCCATTCTAGATTTTATTGTAGCAAAAGTATTATTTGTTGTTATAGTTGGGAGATTGTTGTTGTTATTTTCTGGAATATGACAATGAATTTTGTGCATGAAAATTAGATATTACTCAAGAGTTGCTCTTATTTGTGCATAGTATACTCCCAGCAAGAGAAAAAAAAAATACTTAGATTTTAAAAAAAATGAAATGCATGTTGCACTAAGAATTTTTCTTTTGTATATCCAAGTAGGAAAAGGTGCAGTTTGAATCTTCCAATTCACCTGTTTTGAAAATGCAAATGAAAAGTGACGGATTCTTCCTTAATTTATATTGAAATATTTTCCCAGTGATAAGCTACTGTAGTTGCAGTTGGAATTTCTTACACGATAATTAAGCGTTGGTAGTTTTTAATCAGTATATTGCTGCATTAATTCGCATCATCTTTTCATTTGTTAAAGTCACAAATGTGAGCACAGAAACCTCAACCAGTGAGCTGTTTTTACAATTTTAATTTTATAGTTGCCATAAATGAACTTAAAACTACATTATATCAGACGTTTGGAATAAATATAACTTGGATAGTTTAAACATTTAAATTCAAACATTACGACATTTATTGAATATCAAAGATTGGTAAGTTTTGACATGTCAAAAGTGGTACATATAAAAAAATAGTAGCTAGTTGAAATGTTGGAAAGAAGAGGTAAATGATGTAACAATCCAATTTGTATTAAACTTTCTGACTGTAAAAAAAAAATTGCATTATTAATTACTTTACAAATTCCGTGGGGCCAAAAGTGGCAGAGTGGTCTACAACGCTCACTTCTATGGATCTCAGCCATCTCACCTCTGTCTGTGTGGGTTTGAGTCTCAGGCTTGGCTAGTGTGGGTATGTGAGAAAGCTTGCTGGTATCTTCTCGTAGGTTGGTGGTTCTTTCTGGGGGTTTTCCAGGTTCTTCCTCCACCATTTATACTGGCTGCCATATATAGCCTATCTTGCATTGAAAAATGCATTAAACCCTATAACAACAACAACAAATTCCATATGTCGTTGCGGGCTGCAGTAAATGATTCCATTGGCCATCAGTTTGAGACCTCTGGACTAGATTCATGTAAGCTGTACCTTCTAGTAATGCATGGCAACCTTAATGTTTCTTCTTACGATTTATATACAACAACCGTTTAATAATATATGTGCACCTGTTCTACAGATGTCAGTCTGCTTGTTCTTTATTTTGTTAGGAATAAGTTATGCTCCCTACTGTCTGTGGTTACCAAACACTTTGATCAGCATGCCTTTGGGAAGAGTCTGATTGATTTTAGGTATCAAAAGTCAGGGTGACTGGGACTAAAAGACTGAAGATGGTTATCTACATGCATACTCACTGCTTTCACCAAACAATGTAAATGGCCCACATAGGAGATGAACAAGACACTAACTGATTGAGAGAGAATGCCCCACTCGTTACATGGCACTTTTGTTGGTTATTGTTATCAAGGAGGTGATTGACTGTTATGTTATTGCCCAGACTGAGTAAATAACAATGTCAAATATGAAATTAATGGATGGAATGCCAGACATCTGAGTGGTGATATTGAATAGGACAACACAAGCCCCCCCCCCCATTATTAAAATAACAATTTAATCATTTACATAAACAGTATGAAATTGAACATGACATTGGATATACTTTCTCTTAGAAATATAATTTCAAAATTTATAAGAAATGCAGTTATCCATTCTGTTATACCAATAAAACAAATTTGATCATAGAGTCGAGTTAACAATTATACTCATTGCACAGCATGCCGGCATAACCTGTTTGTGTATCCTTCCAAATTCAGAGTTTGTGAAAGGTCAGAGTAGCTGTATTCCTTTTCCTCTTTTCTCTCTCTTTCTAGCCTCATTTGGGTCTTCCGCCATAACTTGCTTGTCTGTTCTCTTTCCCCACTGGTTCACATATAGAGCTCTTTTGCCCTTATGCTTTCCAAGACACGCTCTCTTTTCTTTGACTGAATGTATTCACGTCCCTCACTTCCAGACATCCATCCCATGGACAATGTTTTAATGAGAAAAAATACTTACTCTTTTTCTTGGAGTGGGGCATCCACTTCCTCAGAAAAACATGGACTGCCAAAACGTTTGGGGAAGAATATTTAAAGCATTGAATTTTGTCATGGAAGCACACTCCTCATTTAACTTAGAATGATTCTCTCTGGTCCGCCTTTGTTAATAACTCTTCAGGAAAAACTCATTTTAGACACTTGTTTCCCAATGACACCAGACTGCTCCAGTGGCCTAGTGGTTATATTGTCCGCCTCAGATGCAGGAGTTTGAGGGATTGAACCCCAGCAGAGTCATACCAAAGACTTATAAAAATGTTTCTAACAGCTGTATTGCTAGGCGCTTAGCATTAAGAGGTTACTGTTAGGACTGGTCAGCCTACTATAATGTGGCTGGGTGGGACATCATGCTACATGTCTGTGGCATGATACCCTAGTGCTATACACCACTATTAACTTCCATACTGCAGAATTTTAGCAATATGACTGTAAAATTGTGAAAGCTTCATTAAAATTCCAAATCACACGCACACGATCCATATGGCACAGAATTGTCTATGATTTGTCTCTATGTTGCGTTTCCTGCCACTTAACCCCACGTTAATATCACCTCTTCAATATCTCTAACCATTATTCCAGGAGGTCCTATTTAAAAATCAATCATGCCCTATCCCATGCGACAGAGCATCCAATCTTTCACAGGCAGTTATTTATTGCAGGCCAATCCTATATGCTAAAGTTAATTGTTACATGTCACCTTGACTGCAACGAGATTCCACTTAGTTATGATACAATAATCATCTTCCAAAATTCATACTGTTACATTGATTTTGTAGTCAGGGTCACTGACCATTTAGGGAAATATAGTTTACTGACAATATCTTCTGTTCTTTGTTACCTGCTATACACCAGAGATTGTGGATGTCATGCATTTGAGACTAAAGACACCTAATGATTTGGGGGCAAAGATCCCCAAATACAGTTTCAACAAATTACTTTAAGTACTCTATAACCTAATTTGACCAAAGTTTGAGGATGACTTATATTTTAGACAAGGAATACATCTATTGATTTTGTGGTTTTGAGCTCAAACTCCAAGGTCACATTAACTTAAAAAATATATATTACCCGCCTTGACATATTCTTGAGATCTGCATCCCATACTCTGGTCAAAAATTGTGCTGGCTTGCATCTCATGCTTGAAACAAAGAACTGTTTTGATATTGGAGTCAAACGGCACAGTTACTCCATGAAGAAAATTGGGTTGACTGTGTTAAAAAGGAAAACTTCATTTATTTCCATGATCAAAATTGTCATTTGATTGCATTTGAGTTGTGGAAGATGAGATATTTGATATTATAGGAGGTAACGACATTTGAGGTGCCACTCACCATAATGGAGGTACGAGCGCTGCTACTGATTCTTGGGGAATGCACTGAAAGATGCTCATAATTTTGGGAATGGATGTTTACCAAATGTGTACCATTTATCATATAATTTGGTAATAACAAAATAAAACTTAAAGCATGTATCTCTGAATATGATCAAGTGGATTATTCCTACCCACCATGCTTTATTGTTTGTCAGAAGCAAGATATTGCCTTTTAAGGAGTTAAGAATGGTTTTGCATTTCTAATAAAAAGAGTAAAATGTCGTATAATTTCAGCCACATTTAGAGATGTTTCCATGAAAACTTTTACAAAATATAGCATGGGACATCTGTCACATTGCCATATAAAACATACTTTGCATAATACCAGGATCATATGGAATTGAAACCAAGGCATGCAACATATCTTTCCTACTCAGGATGTTGGATTAAAAGCCTAGTGTGATGTCTGGTGAAGGAAAATGAGGCTTCTTGCTGCAAATAAAATGGCTTGGCAGACTTTGGGTGATGCAGCAACTACTGACAGTTTTCAGATTTGGCCAGAAATGTTTGTTGTGTTTTTGCTGTTGTTTGCGATTTTAGTTTATATATTAAGATAATTATCACTTGGAGATAAACATGTTTACAGATGGTGAGTTACGGGTCTGTTTCCTTTTTAAATGAAGAATGTTCTGGAAGCAACCGTGCAAACTAATGCATGACATACAAGCAAACCTAACAAATTGCTTACCTCCTACAGCAGAACAACTCGATAACTGCCAGCATTCATGCTCGACAAACATGCCCCAGCTACCAAGTGCAGAGTATCAATTCAAAAGTGTTCTCCATGGTATAGCAGCGTTAGGGACTAGTTTCGCACTGCTAAAAGAGACCGCCGTAAAGCTGAAAGGCTTTGGCTTTCCACCACTCACTATTCATAAGCAGCTCTATGAAGTTGCTAAGAAGAATGTCCCAAATATAGTCCATGCAGCGAAATCAGCCCACTACACTACTAAGATCATGGAAAGTTCCAGCTGCAAGGAGCTCTTCAAGATTACTAACAAGCTAATGTCAAGGAAACAATCTACACCACTTCCAACTACCTTCTCTCCAGTCGACCTTCTGGACATGTTTGCAAATTTCTTGACACCACAGTTTCAGTTGAGTCGTCACCATACAGTTGGGATACAGAAGCAACCATTAACAGCATTTGAACCTGCCTCTATGGATTTCCTACGTACAATCCTGATGAAGAGTGCACCACAGTCATGTGAATTTGATCCAATTCCAATATCAATGCTGCTTTAGTGCTTAGATCCAGTATTGCCTTCACTAACTGATACTATTAATACCCCTCCCTCATCAGGAGAATTTCCATAAGTTTTCAAAACTGCCATTGTAAAGCCTTTGCTGAAGAAACCAACACTCGACCATAACGATTTAAAGAACTACTGCAAAGTTTCTAATCTCTCATTCATATAAAAAATCTTAGAAAAGGTTGTTCTATCCCAGCTTGTATCTCTTCTGAATTCAAACAGTGTTTTTAGCAATGTACAATCTGCATATCGCCCATGGCACAGTATTGAAACTACTCTTCTAAAAGTAGTTAGTGATATTCTCTCTGCTTTGGATAATGGAAAGATTACAGTTCTCACCCTCCTTCATTTATCTGCAGCATTTGACACAATGACCATGATATATTATTTCACGTCTCCAGCATGTGTTTGACATTCATGATACAGCCTTACTATGGTTCAAGTCCTACTTGGTCAACAGGACACAAATTATGTCTGCAAATGGAATACACTCAAGCCCAGTTGATCTATGTTGTGGTGTTCCACAAGGATCTGTTGTTGGACCTGTTCTCTTCATTCTATACACTTGGCCACTCTCAAGTGTCATAGATCATCATCCAGTGTCTCACCAATTGTACGCTGATGACAACCCAAATATACAAATCTAGCCACCCTACTGAAGTTGATGCTACCGTCAAAGGTGTAGAGAGTTCGCATTTCTGATGTGAAATCATGCATGATTTGTAACAAGCTGCAGATGAATGATGATAAAACTGATGCCATTCTGATTACAACACAAAGACTTTCTCATTCACATCCTTTACCTCAAACAATAAATATGAGCAACACCAACATTAAATTCACACAATCAGTATGAAACCTAGGTGTTACTCTGGACAGTACTCTCACATTGCACCAACATGTCATGAACATATGCAAGGCTGCATATCTTGAGCTGAGACGCATCAGCTCAATTCGCAAATATCTTTCAGTTGATCACATTAAATCACTTGTGTGTTTATTAGTACTTTCAAGACTGGACTATTTTAACTCAATTCTGTCTGGTTCATCTCAATATATACTCCAAAAACGTCAAAAAGTTCAAAACACAGCTGATCGGATCATAGAGTACCACGATCAGAGCACACCTCCCAGCTGCTCTGTACCCTACACTGGTTATCCGTTTGATCTAGAATCAGACATACAATAATTTGTTCTCCTTGCTACGTTTCCACACCAGGAATATAGGAATGCTCCTCTTCTGACAGTCGTATACTCATTATTCCTACTCTGAAAACAAAGTCACATGGACAGCGTTCTTTTGCATACCAGGGCCCATAAATGTGTAATGAATTGCCCACTGAACTTAGACACAAAGACACAGTAATCCCATTCAAGAGTGCTCTCAAAACTCACTTATTTTGACTGCAAGAACAAACTTAAAGACCTAATAATGTTTCCTACCTTAAATATTCTTAGTATCTTTTATGTTTTCTAGTTTCATGGTGTTTGTGTTTGTAATCATATCATGACATGTTTTTATCTTATAGGTGTTGTCTAATGTTTTAAAGCGCTTAGTGCTTCTACAGATTAGGCGCTATACAAAGTCCCCATTATTATTATTATTATTATTATTATTATTATTATTATTGTGAATTTAATGGGAAAATGAACTTTTCACCCTCATCCAGGTTATGTTATTGTCTTGGCTTTTGTTATATATATATATATATATATATATATATATATATATATATATATATATATATATATATATATATATATATATATATATATATATATATATATATATATATATATATATACATATATATATATATACATATATATATATACATATATATATATTTTGTTTACTTCAAAATGATTCAGTCTAGTGGAGTAACTTGTGTTCAGTTATATTTTGTGAAGATTTAATTTATTTATTTCAATTATTGATGATTTTAGGACTAAATTACTATCTTGGAATTATTGTGAATTTATTCAAGGATATTTTGGATTATATTGCTGTGTTACATCAAGACTGTCAGCACCTTTTTACCTTTCCTAACTTCTGCATATCAGTGCATTCAATATCGAATTTCTTTTGGAATACTACTGGAATTCATTTGAAATACTTGATACCCATTGGACTTCATTTAGAATGTTTGGGACTATTTGGGATGTAATTCACTGTAGTGTAAGTTCCTGTGAAAGTTTCACTTTGTGTTCTCGGGAAATAAATTATCTGTTGAATTTTATGAAAAGCTTGTTGGTTTTCACTATATTCTGATACTTGGTTTAAGACCATAGAGTTATAACACCAGTTAGTGTTTGGGGGTTTGGGGTGTAAAAGAGATGTACAATACTGGTATGATGTAGTGCCATTTTTCTTTTGCATATAACCTAGTAATTGTATACTTTTTATAATTATGAATTTATATTTAAAAAATGCAGCTATATTGCACTAGTTGCAAATAGTCATATTGGTTCTTTAATTAAATTCTAAATAAATTAAAGGATACTGAGTTTCTTTTAAACAGGTTTAACATATTGTTGCCAGTGAGTGGAGGGTCAGGTCCCTTGCAGAGTTGTGATCATAACAGTTTATGGCCATGACATTATTTCTGAGTTGTTTTTGCATGATTTTGTAACTGACAATATTCTGTGCCCAAAGTTTAAGCATGTCAGTGCAGATTAACAGTACATGCTTACAAGTTTTGTTATCTATCTGTTTGTAACAGCTTGAACTCAATAGACAACAGTGTGGCATGCAGTTATAGAAATATCTATTGCAGTGTGAACTGTGTTTGTCGCCATTAATTGAAGAACTTCTGGTACAATGAATGAACAGGGCATTGCAAGTTTCTCAGATTTTACTTTTCACACAAGATTTATTTAGGATTCATGTAGAGCTTTAAGAAAAAAAGAACCTGATAGCACAAAGACTAGGCTCCCTCTAAATCAAGATTGTGCCTCTGTTGTAAGATACCTATCTGATCTGTTCACAAAAGGTGCTGTATAATTTGCCTCGAAGAAACCTTGATCCATTTGTCGAAATTATGCATTTGCACAAAAACGTCAAAGTACAGGACTGGTATAGTAGTAAAATGTACCCAGCTCTGAAAGTTTTGCCAGGCTAGCAAATTCTTTTCCCCTTCCAACTCAAAGTGCCCCCCCCCCAGGAATTGGCTAGGTGATTATCCCCCTGCCAATTACACCATTAGAACATTTAAATAGCAAAACTAAATGTATAAAAACAGATACTTAGTTTATCAAATTTATAAGAATAAATCTCTGCCTTTGCAATGAATATATTAGTTTTTAAAACCAATCATATTAAAATAGATATTTATGTTACAACCTTCCATATTAACAAAAATATGTATGTCCATTCTTCATTTAGGGGGTTATATGTTTTTCTTATTGTGTTTGGATTTTATACATAATTAGAATATAAGATGAGGAAATATAACTTTTGTAAGGTCTCACTTGGAAGAAATATGATTGTCCCAATTTGTCAGTTTCTATTAGCATGTATAAAATAATTTTGTATTTTATTGAAATTGCAAATTGAAAAGAAAACAATAGGAAGTTTGCATCCAGTGTTGTAAGTATTCTAGTGTTCCTTACTTTATGTATTTTTAATAAAAGTGTCGCAGCTGTGATGATTACAGGTGAATGTTATTGTTCTAACTGATATTTTGGGGGTTCAGTGGCACAGGGAATGGTGGTCAGATTTTGAAAACAAATAAAGCCACAAAACTTGTCTATTGCAAAACTCACCAGAAATGTCATATCTTCTATACGGTAACGTCTCATTAGAGCGCAAACCATTAGAGCTTATCACACTAGAGCGCAAACAATATTTTTGTCCTACTAGAGCTAATCTTATTAGGGTGCATCCCATTAGAGCGCGAATAATGAAAAACACATTTGTTAACTTAACTTTATATTTATTTTAAATGGGTTGATTCAGAATATGGCTTATACCAGTTATCAGTTAAATAGCATCAATGCTCCCATCGTTGTACATTACCATTAGTATCTGAATGCATTTTTCAATGTCCAAATATTTCTTGCTTGGACGTACTACTTCTTGTCCTGCAGTGATCTGCAGTCGTGTAATGTCAGAACTTGCCTGCTCGTCACGAATTGCTTTAAGTAGACGCCAGATGTTCGGATGATGTTTGTTGACCAGACAAAAAAGAATAAACCGATGTAAGGCATAATAGTTGTATAACATTATGTGTATTGAAGGTTCTCTGGTTTGTGTCTAGTAATTATTTTCTAATAGTGACGATATATATATAACATCAAACGTGATGGCAATTCAATCTTGTTGAACTTAATTTTTTTTCTCCGCGCCCTATTGTGAAAGCACCCTAGTGATATTTTTGGCCCCCTAACGGGATTAGCCCTAATGAGAAGAAAACAAATTTCAGCGCCTCACTGAGTGGCGCTAAAATGGGATGCGCTCTAGTGAGACCAAACCATTCTATACATAGTAATTATCACAGGTAATTCCAGGTGTTCCCTACAGGAAATTGGTCTATAATCCCATTTATAAGAACATCTGGTGGCATAAAATCTTGGTATAAATAAAGTTGAATATCCTTACTTCTTGACTCACAATCATGGATGACAAGTTATACATTGGTATAGTATCGGATGCTAATGATGGCACCTACCCAGCAAACATGGTAGCTTTCAAAGCTCTCAGTAAGAGAAAGAGTGAGTTGGGGTTAAAGGCTTTACTGCAAGCAGTGGCATACTTTATAAAGATGACTTATTAGAAGAAATGAAGTATCAGCAGTCCTAGCAAGCTTTCATTTTGGTAAGTAGTACTTTAACTAATTATTAATCATAATATAATATTATTGCAAAATTCTAACATACTCGAATAAAATGTACAGAGCCTGGGTCTATTGGCCGTAGTCCACACACAAAAAACCAATACAACACTACTTGCTAAGCTACTTAATATATTGATACATCCATACTCTATCAAAATCAATTATCCATCATCATTCCAGGAGTGGAATCTGTTTGTCTCTGCTCTCTGTCTTCCTCTGGTTTTTTTTCTATCTTAATAACTCTCTCTCCCTCTCTCTTATCTCCCCTCTGTCTTCTCACTCTTCCTCTTTGTCATCATTGCTTCATATCTCCATATTTCTTGTTTTCTTCTCATTCTTCATCTCTTTCTTCCTCTCTCTCTATTTTCATTTCTCTCCCCTGTCTTAAGTTCTCTTGTCTCTCTTTTCCATTGTCTTCTTTTTTTCTCTCTCTCGTCCTTAAGTCTTCCTCTTTGTCTTCTCTCTTGTCCTCTTAATCCCTTTCCCTTTCTTCCTCCCTCTTGTCCTGTCTTCCTTTCTCTCTCTCTGCCACTTCCTCTGTGTCTGTCTTCCTATTTCGTTCTCTTCCTCTACTCCCTTTCTTCCTGTCTTCTATCGCCTCTATCTCTCTCTCACATTTCTTCTACGTCTATTCCTCTCGCTCTCTCCTTCTTCTCCTATCTCTTTCTTCCTCTGTCTTCTTCTGTCTCCTCTATCTCTCTCTCACTTTTCTTCTATGTCTAATCCTCTCACTCTCTCTTTCTTCTCCTATCTCTTTCTTTCTGTCTTCCTCTCTCACTTTTTCTCCCTCTCTCTCTCCTTTCACCATCTGCATCTAGAACTCTCATATGCTTTTCTTCCTGCCATTCTATCTCCCTCTGTCTCTCTCCTCTTTTCTTTTTATATCTAAATTCCTTTCTCTCTATCTCTTGCTCTTATTCTCTTCTTTCTCTCTGTGGTACACAAAGTACATAATTATAAATTGTAAAGATTCTTTTCTTGTACTTTTGAAATATAATTGAATTGTTATATTTTTATTTTAACAGATAAATACACATGGTGGACATGCCAAAACATATGAGAAATGCCAGGAAGGGTATTACTGGATGGGGATGAAACAACTTAACAAAATATGTCAGTGACTGCAATAAATACAATAGACTGAATCTAGGCCAATACAAGCAGTACCTCCTCTGAATTCCTTACCAGTGCCATCAAAAGTGTTGATTTTAGTTGGAATCAATATTATCTGTCCTCTTCCAATAACAGACAGTGGGAACAAATATATTATTGCAGCCACAGATACATTTTTTTTCAAATGGTCTGAGGATGAAGGTCTCCCCAACAAAAGTGCTGATGAAGTAAAATAAATTCTACTTTATATCATATGTCGCCTTGGTTCTATCGATCAGGGAAAATAGTTCACAAACCTTTCACTCAGTCTGGAACTTATTAACAAAACCTTGCAAATGACTATTTTAATATAGTGTTAGGCTACTACTAAGAAGTATGAACAATAATTAAAAGCTGTATTTTATTCCATGTAGGTGATTTTTGAAAGGTTATTAGTCTGAAATTGTAATCTGTATTAAATTTAATGTAATGGCACATTTGAAATAAATCCGATATGAGTTTGTTACATGAACTTATTACATGTATTATATTGCACATGTTTCCCCCCCCCCCAATTTGTTGAGTGACCCTTTCTATGTATGGTATTTCACTTGTAGGCCTTAAGTATATTACGGTAGAACCCATTAATAATAATAAACTATTGGGAGGGGGAATAATCAGCTAGCTGATACTGGCCCTCCCCCCCCCTTTTGTTAAGTGACCCATTACATGTATGATATTTCACATGTGGACATTAAGCTTATTACTAATTAGTGCGGGGGGGAGGGGGAATTGGCTAAGCTAAGTTATCTATGTGAACAAATTAGTTAATCAGTAGGTTACGCAAACTAGGAATCGGTGATGTTGATAAAACTGTTTATCAAGGTTTAAGTATGAAACTGTTCCCAAAGTTGTTTTACTTTTTTATTGTCTCATAATGAGTTAATTAAAATAATATATCTAGACTGATCAATAATAGATTATTCTGTGGAATGATAAAGTCCTAAGATGACCAAATATCGGGACCAGGTTTTTCTGTGGCTCCACCTTTTGTAAAGATAACTGGCTACGTTCCCTCATTGAATTATGTTCATCCATAATTGTTGTGTGCAGGGTAAAACATGCTGTTTTATAATGTGACCAGGAACATTATATTTTTATTTCTTCAAACAAAATTTTTGAAAACAATTGAATAGATTCGTTGCACTTGGTAACCATTATATTAGTCTTACATGAAATGTGGCTTTATATACAATACTTCAAAAATTTTAACTGTTTTATCATATCGTGTTGTGTTCATTTAAAAAGTTTTATAGAAATTATAACTAAGCAACTGTACACTAAATTTTTGTATTATTAGCTGAAATGAAGATTATGCTTAAGGTGGAGATCGAATTTAGTATTAATATATTTGCATTGCTCCTATTCTTAATGTTTGGAAAGTTGTACTGTCTTTCAACTGCATTGTTTGAGGAAACAATATGGGCATTTACTGGCATCTATTGGTCAGTGTGACTGGCCACATTTATTTTCAAACCTTGGTTAATTGCCTGACCTGGTATGGGAGTTGAAGATAAAAATACCAACATTTTTTTTTTATAGATGAAACTCGCAACCTCTTGTTTGACAGTGGTGACACAAACAAGTTTACTAAGACTTGTGCAGTAATCAACTGACAAAGTTAGTCGCAAAGACCTGGTCTCATCCTCCCATGACTACATATATCACTATGCCTTTAGTTAATATTTCCTTGCAACTTTTTGTATACAGTCATGAAATTTGATTAATTATTTTAAGTTTGTTTTACCCATTTGCAAAAAATGTAGAACTGTGACCTACATTTCAGGTTTGGTTAATTATGTTCTTTGTTTACATTAAGCTGACTTTCTGAGATCTTGGATACTGTTGCCTGTTGAAATATGAAACTTTTTTATTTTTATATTTATTAGCTAAACCAATTATTAGCAAGAGTTGGTCAAAGCATCGTATTATTGAACATTAATGCATATTTATCTGTATTTAAAAAAAAAATCATGACACTAATCATCACATGTATATACATTTTCATTCCTCACTGGTAAAAATAGGTCATATTTAGCTAGAGTTGGTCAAAGCAACCAAACAACTTTTTTATTTTGTTTGTGGTGCAGATCTGACATTAGATGTGGCTGTTACGGCAGCCATCATAGAAATATTATTACTGTCATCTCATGAATGGAAAATCATATTGACATGTGGTTTTGCACCAGATGATTTATTATCAAGCCTATATGAAAGTAAATGACAATGGTTCCAATCTTCCAATCAACATGGCTACCGTTATAGCCATCTTTATGGGTTTTTTTGGCATTCGTCTGAATGGATAGACATTTGGATTTCATCAAAAGGCTTCTAATGGTCATAAATCAAAACATTGTGGAGGTGACATCCACAATGGCCACTATGGCAGCAATCATAACATTTTACGTTATTTATAATTCTCTCACATTGTTTGATTTTATATTTTATTTAGATTTATATTTTGGAAGACTTGAATGCTTGTTTGATTTTACCTGGTCTTGTTACCTAAGTTCAAGCCCTATGACTTAACGTTGGTCTTTAATGATGCCAATCTGCACAAACAGTATGATAGCTACTATCTTGAAAAACATTGTATCTCTACTCTTCCTAAATGAATGGTCATATTGACATAGGGTTTTCACCAGAAAACTTCACATAAAAAATAGCCCCAATCTTGCATCCATTATGGTTCTCATGGTGGCCATTTTGAAAATTGTCTTTTTCCTCCAGAATCTCAGAGATAGTTTCCACACCATCAGTTAACAGAAAGAAACAGTCGTTGGTTCCTGGAAATTCATTTCAGCCAGCGGAGTATCCTTGTTTGAAGAATCTCTTGTTTTACTTAACTTGTCTGTAAAGCCAAGTAAGCTTTTGCTATTAACGCCTTTTTTGTGCTTTGGTATTGCCTTTTGTCCATCGTGCATCATTTTGTGTCCCTCGGCAACTGCTATATTAATCTTGACACAAATTTCAACCAGACTTGTTAACCTTGTAAACATGTTTAGGTTTAAAACATTGCATGTTTGTTTTATGGTTTTGAGTTAGAGAAGCTTATTTTAATTATTAAATATGGGAATTTTTGAAAAACGAAAAGGCTTTTTTATTATTGAAAACAAATTGACATGCTCTTTCACCTTTCTTTCTTTTAGTCTTGGTTATGTTTTCTTTCTCATCAATGCAATCGGAAAGTTGTATTCCTTTACACCTGTGCTTTTCCCTAGTAAATTGGTGGTTCCATTAGTCTTACAACCAGTCGTTGACCCATGAACCAAACAAAATAAGTAGATCAGTTGAGCCCAGGTACACATGGAAAGGGTCTGACAAGGTCTTATTCAGAAGAAGATGGACAAAACGACTTTCATGACTTTACCTTTATAAGCAATTTTTCATTATGACCCTGATATGCATTAATGCATGTGTGGTAAAGAAAGTGACCCATCTGCATTACACACAATGCTGAAGTTTTCAATCAGGCATATATTATTAATTGTGGCCATACTACAAATTCATGTGTAAAGGCAGAAAAAGGAATATTAATCACCACTAAAATGATTTTATTTTTTTGTGGCAGAGATAGTTTGAAATCATTTTCTACAAACTGCAGCAGAGGTAGTTTTTATATTAGACAATTACCGCACTATATATAAATGTCAAAAAAGTCACATATTGATATCAGAGTATTTTGAAAGAATGTATTGACATATCAAATTGTGGTTTCATTTTACCAGATCAGTGAATTATGCACAATGCTACAAGTAAAGATTAAATTACTGTTTCACATAAATGTATCATAAAGTTTAGTCAGAGACTTGTTAAAGACATAGCCTGGACATATTAATGTATTAAACTTAGAAATTGTCTTGGAGTAGCAATGATGTACCGGTAGACATGACTTGGGAGAAGAAAAAAATCCTGGAAATTCCTTTGATATTGTATAGGAAAGAACTGAAGTAGTTAGCGTTTAGAGAACCCAAAAATAAAAGAATAGCTACAATGATGATGATAGTGGTGACATTGAAAACATTAAGTAAATATAGTAGCCTAAGAGTTATGATCATCAGGAATGAAATAATTAGAGAAAGATGTCTTTAGCATTAATATATTGAATTACGAACAACACGTTTACATGAATAATATGAGACTTTTTTCGACGATGAAGAATGTAAGCAAATGATGCAGTGTTATAAGCTTTGTGGAAAGACATTCACATGCAAAGAGAAAAGCTATAGTGTCAATATGCAAGCAGTGCTTTAAGAACATCAGATGTAATTGTACAAGCTTTGGTCATTTATGTTTTTGTATAATGCATTGTGATAATATTAATCAGCACTCCTTGATTTGATCAGATACTGAATTAAAGAAAATTATGTTAAGACACACAATTATATTTGACATTTATCCTTGGTTGATGCAGACTGGTGTAAAAATGTTTGTAAAATGCACTACCACAGGTTTGCAAATTACTTTCGCAGTGGTGTATTTTACAGCAAATGGCCATACAATCAAATACTGTCCACTACGAGTATTTTGAAGACCATATGTATATGCTGAGGAGCAAATACACCTGATAATACGTACACCATCATTCCAACCAAATAAAAATTAGGAGTTCTGGAGGTGCCTAACTGGTCTAAAGGGGTCACTGCCATGTTACATTTGCATGGATTCAATTCACAGGCTAGGCCAATGTGGGTATGTGAGAAAGCTTGCCAGCATATACGTACGGTCTTCAAAATACTCGCAACAATTGCAAACATAAATTATGAATTTTATGAAAACACAGATGAGCATTTCTGTTAGAATATAATTTATAAATATATAAAGTTCAGTGGCATTGGTATGTAATGACTATAGAGGTGTTGGCCTTGGAAAATGTTAACTATTAAGCAGAACTTGCCATTATGTATACTGTAAATTACATTTGCTCGCATGACATGTTGGAATAGGTGTCTTAAATGCGGCATCCGAGTTAAATCACATAACCACCTTTGCCGACCTTGTCGATCTGTTAGTGAATATTACTGTGCACTCCTACAATGATTCGCTTAGATATATGTCAATAAAACACCCTGTAACATTAACACTGTTGAGGTAACATATATGTTGATGACGTAACATCAAGGCTTGAAGCAATTACAGTTTATGATCCTGATAGAGTAAATAAACTAAAGCAAAATTATTCATGGAATTTGTAATTAGAGGAAGATTTCCTTTTTATTCCAGTACCAGTAAATGTAAAAGTTCATTGGGATATTTCCATTTGTCACAGAGATTTCAGTGCTGTTAGCAGTGGTAAAATCAAACATTTTTTAGGTGTCTTTATGCGGGGAACATGCGTCGAGGATTCCACAAATAATACAAAATGGCATTGTTAACCTAGATTTGACTACGGGACCTAGTATGCATTGGGTAACATACATACTAAGACCCAAACATATTTTATATTTTGACGTATTGGCTTGTATCACTTCCTAAAATTGTTAATTATTTAACCCATGGTGATAACCCAGACTGACAGCCATCATTGTCAAATGGGCCAAAATATGGTCATGTTGTTGTTAAAGAATTGCATGCACTTGAGCATTCACCATTCCAGCAAATGTGTATTGAAATTACGTTTAAGTTTGCTTAACAATATTCATAATGTATGCTAATATTTGCTCAAATGTTGTATTGATGAAAATCTGAGCAGATTTTCCATCAAACCAGATTTGGCTGAGATTTGCCTTAGTTTACCAGCCACATTGTTGCTGACATTGACCCAGATGAGATTGTGAATTTTGAAGATCGAACTGGTAAACTTAAAATGTGTAACATGTTATTTGTGGAATCGACACGGCAACAGCCTTTGGTCTGAGTGTGGTATGAATCCCAACCACATTGACTATTACAGCTACACCCAGTGGAATTGTCGGAACCAGTGTCACAGATGGTGCTGGTAAAATTATTTCGTTATGGCTGCATTCTGGAATACTTGTCTATTACATATTTTCATGGCAGTACAAAGCAATTTCAATACAATTAATAACTCGATGGCTATTGAGGATCAAAGAATTAGCATGGCGAGTTTGAGTTAGTATTGGTGGAAATGGAAAACCACTGGCAACTCTATGCACATGTACGAAACCAGGGGTTTGTTGATTTACAAAGATTACAAGTCGAGTAATTTCCTTTTAAAATAAAATGTTTATAAATACCAAAAAGAAGAACAGTTCGTTGTAGTTATCATGTCATAATCACGAAGACGTGGTTTTCAAGTAGAGTTGTAAGAGCGGTATTTTGTTGGTTTCCAGTATAATTCACAATATTGTACTCTAAATGACTATCCTCTTGCATGGACTGTTGGTAACTTTCATGGATTATAATCCACAGTTCTCATGCATACATGTGTCATTTCATGAGATATGATGACTAAGTCATGTTGGATAGAGGGTTGTCACCTGTATCAGTAAATGTTACCAGTCTATAGTCATAAACTAAGTCATAGAAGGAAGAAAAACTGAGAAAAAAATCTAAGAGTGGCATATAATTATGAACTGAATCCAAAATAATCATATTAAGGTCCAAAATAATGAAATGTTCAGAATAATTTTCAGATACAAGAATATACTTGTTTGCCAACAATCCTGATGTGTCAAAATGTTGTCATTCAGAACTTGTTTGAATAATTCCCACTAGTTCCAAAGCCAATTATAGTCCAATAGCACCGTCTATTTCCACTGAATAATCCAAACATTTCCAAAATTAGTTTCTTTTTAACTTTGTAAGGTCAGTTAATATCTAACCTAACTAGGATTTTGAAGTCATGGTAAGAGAAACAGAACTTTATCACCAGGTTGAAAATGTCTTACCTTTGTACTTTTGACCTGCCTTAATTGTAATTTTGAGTGAGCAGACAGAAGAGTATGTCTTGCTACTGCACAATCAGAGATATAATTTAAAAAGATTAGTATCAGATTCCTCTGTATAAAAAAGCATTTTCTTTTAACAAGTCCATGGATAATATATGTCCCAAAAAATAGTTCAAAAGAACTGAAACCAGCCATTGACAAATTAAACAAGATCTACAATATTTGGAAACATGATGTAAGACGATGTAAAAATGATGCAAGAACTTCTGATAGGTTTCATTGACTCATAAATGATCAGCCAAAATAGTTTGATGAGCTAAACTATGAATTTCCTGTCTATATGACATAAGAGCAACAGTTTGATAGCTCACTGACCACTCTTCACCAGCGGGTGCCTCAGATGGTCTCGATTTTATCATAAAGATCCATTTTCCAAAACTATCAAGTTGTTACATCTGCAGAATCAGCTTCACTAATAACCCTCTGAAACAAACTGGAGATATCAGGATCTTTTTCATTTTCGACGACAAGTGAATGTCATTTGCCAGCCGGATTAGAAATAAGAGAATGAGTAGTTAAAATATGATCACAATGATCAATACCTTTTTATCGATCAGTAACAGGAGCAAAGGTGTGCTCATCAAAAGTCTGACCAACACATGTGTCAGGCAAAGGAATAATTTCCTGAAAAACATCTTTCGCAAGAGCGTTATTTTTTGCCATAGCTTTAGTAACTGCATAAGCAGGGTATAAATAAGGGATTTCGCTTTCAATAAGTCGTTGCCTATCAATAAATAAACATCCACAATGGGCAAGGAACTCACAGCGCTGATAGTCGTTGGTCCTGAAACTAGGTGGGAAGATACATTAACGTTATGGAGTGGAATCGAAGAAAAGAGCACTCTACTCCCTAAACAAGAACACTTTCATCAGAAGAAGACTTCTCAGACAAAGTACCTGATAATACAATATTGCGAGAAGCTCCTGCTTCCCTTAATATTTTTATTGGGATAGGATTGACCCAATTACCAATAAGTGATATAAAACCTTTTGACATAAATGGGTTATAATTCTCCGTATAATCTGACCGGGGTTTATTTGACTCCGCAAATGTATTTTTCCCATACATGACTATGACCTTGACCTCAAAGAATAAACTTTTCTCAATAGCTGTCTTTATTCCTTAGCAATAATAAATAATGTACCTGTTCTATTCCACTCAATAATCAAAACAACTTTTTCTTCTTAAATAATAGCTAAATAAACCATAGAATTAGACTGCAAACTCATTTTAACAAATGAAATTATAATCCAAAATAAGAATGAATTTGATTGCTCATTTCACTTATATAAACCTTCAAGAGTCTTAATACAAATGTTTGTCGCAATAAACCCCATGGTACATATCTAACTACTTAATCTAACACTTCAAAATACCTGTTCACGTGATCTAATGTATAAAATAGGAAATAACATTTCTTCTAAGAACCCACCTAACCGACCTGTCCAGTGGGAAACAACCCAAAAGGTGTCCATAGATTTACTAATTTTGTTATTAGTAACAGCAAACACGCGCGTCAGCATCTATTTATAGATACTATGCAATTTTACGTTCATAATATCTTAATATAGAACCCATGAACGTGCGAACTTTCAACTAAAGATAATCACTGCCATTTTCAATCATGAATAATAATTTTAAAAAAAAAATTTAATTTTAGATCTACATCAATCAAAAACCTCTATTATTACTCTACTGTTTGTATGTAAGTATAGCACGTATGCATAAACATTCCGACACTTTTCGCAGGATAGCAAGATTGTGTGCTTGAACAGTGATTCAAAAGCAGGATTGATTAAAATCAGATCTCCACTGTTGTACGTGAAGATCTGACAGCGACAACTTAGGGATCGTGTTCTGGTAACCTGTTATTACCATAATCGCTAATTTTATCAGCCAGTCAGATGAAGTCTTATATCTTTGCGTTTGGAGACTGAGCATTGTGGATGAAGAATAGCAATGTGTACGGAACGATTTGATTCACTGTCAGATTTTTTAAAGTTGCATTTCTGTTGGCAAATTCAAAGGTCACCAGAACATGACCCTTAAACGGGGGTCGTCATATCTTCACGTTTGACATCGGAGATCTGGTCTTATTGAGATTGCTGGATTGTAGTCTGTGTCTTTGGATAGTGATCAAAAAGCTGTTGCATGATTATGAGACACGTGTATCGCACTAAAAACAAAACGGGTAGCTAGATTGTAAATGTGGCGTATTAGATTTTACTTTTTTTTATAAAAATGATATCATTCCGAAAATTCCCGTTTGGCTCCAGGAACACACAATGTTAAATTACTGTTTGGCTCTAGAGTGCTTCTTATGTAAACCTACAGTATGGCATAATTTTTAAAACAAACTTCTCATCTGTCTCTAGGGTGACCCATATATGAACTCGCCGGCAATGACAAATTTAGAACAAAACGGAAACGGGTAAGAGCTGAATGAGTGTGTGTTTGTGTGTGAGTGGAAGCCTAACATTAGATTATAAATCATGCCGGAAATACATGGAGAAAAACAAGACGCACATGCCATTCATTCACCATACTAGTAGAAACCGATACAATGAACTCACAATTCTGCAGTGATATGGCTTCGCCTTGTATATTCCCAAAGGAAAAACGAGTAATACAGCAGTGACATGTTTAGGACTTAAAAAGTTGCTATACGGTTCAAACCTTTCAAACACTTCAGGAGCGGATGATACAATCAAAATGTACTTAAGGCACTATCTTCTGAGTTGACACAAGTACTTACACACCTTTTAACAATCACTGAATTTTGCAACATCCCAAGGATGGTATCTGGAAAATAAATGGCATGGCCACTACTGGAAAAAGGTAATCACGCAATGGCCAATAATTACCGCCCGTTATCACTCACCAGTGTACTTCGCAAAGAGCTTGCACATATTGTCTGTTCTAATCATGAAACACTTGGATAACTATATGATAAAGATGATGTATTACGGAAATTTCAGAGTTGGAAACACACCTTTCTAAGTTATTAATGATCGGGCTAAATATGTGGATAAAGGTGACCAAGTAGACAATTTGTATTTTTGACTTGGAAAAAAACTTTTTACAGGTCCCCCATGAATTGTGAAATTGCAATCAAAACTCAACGCTGGATAGGCGCTTTTTACAACATCTTATGTAGTGACAATTAGTCCAAAATCTGGCTGGTGTTACAAGTCTTTGCTCTTAAAACAAGTAACAAAAAAAGTGAAAATCAACAAGCTTTGTAAAATTCAACAAATAACTTCTCTGCCTTGAATGCAAAGTGAAAATTGAAAAAGAACTTACAGTGTTATAAATTAAATCAAACTAATCGTAATTATAGACACAAGTCCAAATAATTTAAAATTCTGAATAAACTTAGAAATCCAAATTAAGTTCAATGATGAAGGAGTTGGTGTGTCTGTGATGACCTGTATCATGCTGATGTGCCAACAGTCTTTTATTAAAACACTAATAAAATTCCAGGTTTTAATTCACTGCAAATGCTAATGAATGTCTCTATCCAAGAATGTTATTTTTTGTGAGCACTCTGCATTTCCAGAGAAAAGAATCATTGATTTAAATAATTTGAAGAAATAAATTCCAAAATAATAATGGACACAACAGTAATACAAATTAATTATTTGGCACAAGTGAATAATCTTTCCAGTGACAAGACTGTATAGTCCCCTACTTGACCTCGGTTCACAATTAAATGGGGAAAAACAGATGCAAAATAACCTTCTATAATGTTCTGAATGATTACAAAATAAAATGTTGTTTATTATTAGAAAGTCTGTTACTAAAATTGTAATATATAACCTGGACTATGTCAGGTAAATTGTTGGGGAATGCGAATAGCATAGACCCAGACACAAATAAACATATTTGCTTATATTAATAATGATCCTGATAATAACCCATGCATTTAGAGAATATTTTACTACATATTAGTTGTTTACATAATAAAATAAAAACATAAAACAATTAAGGTCAAATAGAAAATAAACTTGATTTTGGACAAGGTTATGTCCAATATGCAATGTTACTTTACAATAGCATATAATGAAATATAAAAAATAAAAACTAACAAACAATGCAAAGTAAATATACATAATACTAGTACAACTTAGGTTCTAGAGTGCCGCAAGGAACAATACTTTGACCAGCACTCTTCTCCTAGCAACAGCAGTGACATCTTAATTGAAATTGACTAATAACGTCGACTATTCGCAGATGACTGTATATGCTACTGATTGATCAAAACCGAGCATGATACTAAGATATTGCAAATGACATTGAAAAAGGTTGGACGATGGGTTCGAAAATGTGGCATGCGATTCAAACTTAACAATGCAGCATATGCTTATTGGCAAGAAAGAAATGACATAAAACCAATATGTCGTATTTACTAGAAGATACTATGTTAGAAAACCTCAATCAAACAAATATTTAAAGCTCACAAGTACACGTGAAGCAGCAGAGAGGGTGAACAGACCATAAAATTCCGACAAAACAAATAAAACAAACAAATAAAATCATCTCGTAGAAAGGTTCAAATTTTTACAAATGAACTTTTCCTTGAGATGTTTTATTTCTGTAATGACCGATTGTACTAATAAAACCTCAGTTCGAAATAGTAGCTGAAAAATAGAGTACTCTACGTGTTTATTTATTTTTGTTTATTTTTTTGACGACCAACGTTGGTAGGTACCCTCTCTGCTGCTATTAATTTACCACCATACCAAGTTTGATGAATATTTCTCAACGCGTTCTCGCTGTCGTTTTTCCTCATCTGTTTCATCTTTATTTGTTTCATCTTTATTTGTTCTATGTTTCAAGTAATATTCAAGTTCTGATGGTGGTTTTTCTATTTTTGGATTTATGTTCTTTCTGTGTTTATAATATATCATCAAACTTCTGTATCGATCTCCACCGCAATTTTTGCAAATCTGATATAATCCTCCAACGCCGTTGTTTTCAACACAACTTCGTGGACCAGCATGAAGGTTTTTCTTTATAAGATAATTATGTTTCTTGCAATATTCTCCACGGCATTTTTTATTACATTTATCTGTTGTTCCTTGACGCAGCCACGCACAGTTGGTCATTATCTGTTTAATTTAATTTACACCTCTTCTGCTGATATTAATTAAATCGTTATGTTATAATAAAATGATACATCCAGAATCTCATACTGCAAGAACAGCTCGAAAACGATTAGAAGCAATTAAAAAATTTCTTCCTGTCAGAGACTCATTCAGAAAATATCTGCAAGCGCAGCAAGAAGCACAAGTTGAGTATAAAGAAGAAACTAAAAAACTATTTAAGCCCGTCACTGCAGCTACTGAGAAAGTTACAACAGTCATCAAAGACGATCTTCTTCCGGTATCAGAAAAAATAGCAAGAAGAACTAAAGAGGCAAAGAAGATTTTACGAGACCTTCCAACTGGCATAGCTGCGGCTCAACCTCCACCTGTTGGTGAGGAAATACTTGAAAGTATTGGAGAACTTCGTACTGAAGTCGCCGATGTGAGAGAAAAACTTGCATCTAAATCCAAATCAGCAGGAGAAAACTTAAAATTAATTGCAAGATTTAACGAAGGAGTTGTTGATATTATTAGAAATACTGAAAGAGAGAAATTACCTGAGATGATATTAAATAATATATCTGATAAATCTAATATTTTAAAACCCTTTTATGAAAAAACAAGTGATGATAATTTCATTAAATGGATATATCGCGTATATTACAACAAAAAACAAGCTAAAGGTCCAGAATTTAAAAGACTTAATGAAGAAGGAAAAAGACTTCACAGAGAGAGACTGGAACAACCAGAACAAGGAAAATTCTCCCAGTATCAGCTTCCTCCACCTCTGCAACAAATAGAACAACAGCAATCTTCTTCGCCGCAGCAAAGGTTGAAGTCGGAAATTAAAAGGGCTAAAGAGTCACTTAAAAAATCACCCTCCTTGAAGAAAATTCCTTCACCTTTACGTAAAATTTCTGCACCGGAAATAACATTTACACCGGTAGATACACCACCTGGATTTCGAGGAAGTGACTCACCCCCGGTCACCACTGAAGTACTTACTTCGGCAATGCAACCACCAGTATTTAAAACACCTCAAGATGAACCTAAAACAGGATCTGGTTTATGTCCTGATAATATTATCAATGACGTGTCACGGTTAGAAGTTCTCATAGGAGGACAACGTGCCGGAAATAATTCACCAGAAATAACTAATGAAGCAGCTGATATTTGTCGGCGACTATTTCAAGGTGGTATCATGGATATCGGCGTTTACCGAGAACTTATCGATGAACTTGTTGATGACTAGTTGTTAGATAAATAGTAAATAAAAATAAGATGATAATACATAACAATCATCGCAAACCTGTACAGGTCAGAGCGGTAAACTCACGATTACCAATCTATAGAGCTACTTACGGAGATGGACTTGGTGATGTTATTCAGGGATTATTTACAAGGATAGCTCCAAAAGTAGCACCTGTTGCAAAACAATTATCGATGAAGGCTATTGATATTGTTCGTGATAAAGCTCCTGGTGCAATTGTCAATGTTGCTGGTAAGGCGTTCTCGGCGATCAAAGAAAGACTAGCACAATTATTGCGACGAAAACAACAATCACCGGTGAAACTGGCAAGTACTGAGGTGATGCCCGCAGACGTAAGTAAAATAATAAATCAGGCTGCAAATCAAAAACTAGCGGCGATATCTGAAGAAGCAGAAAAAAAATATAACAGCAAATTTAATAGCAGGAAGTGGTCTTCGTCGACGATGATCATCATTTGAAAAATGGTAACTATAATAAAAATGTTCAGGCGCGAATCAGACCCAGCATTTGATATGGAGGCACCTGTCCTTAAGTACGAATCTGTACGTGATTATCAGTTTTATTCTTATGACGCAAGACAACCAAATCAGCGGGGGAGAATCGAATTACAGGTTCATGATACAAGTAGATATTTCTTGCCCGCTGAAGCGTTTATTGAAGTAGAAGGTAGACTTGTAACGAATGTTGTAGCTAATACGCCATATGCTGCTAATTTACGTGTTGGTTTTGTCAACAACGGGATTATGGCGTTGTTTGATAGCGCCACATACATGATTGATGGAAAAGATATTGAATCAGTTCAGAAGGATGTTGATGTTGCCACAACAATAATTGGTCTAGCGAGATATTCTGACGACTTTACAAGATCAGCTGGTCCAACAATGATGTTTGCCAAGGATATTACCAACAACGCTGATCATCTTCAGTATACCAAAATACGAGCAGAACGAGATACTGCAGTTGATCCACAGCCAGTTGACTTTGAACACGCAGCCAGACCAGCTGCTGCTTTTGATATTATAGGAAGCGTTAATGCGACTTACAACCTGGCAACACGCCGAGCAGCGCTGTCGGGAGATAATATAAATTTTTCGTGTGCAATTCCATTATCTCACATCTTTGGATTTTGCAGAAATGTTAGAAAGGTCATCTTTGGAGCTAAACACACAATTGTGCTCGTAAGAAAAGGTGATGATAATGATGCAATCTGGCGAGGTGCTGGTGTTGCTGATGGTAAAGTAAATATATCAAAACTTTCACTGTGGATGCCAGTAATGACTCCATCTATTACTGAGGAACAAAAATTACTATCTTTTATGGATCAAGGCGGTAAATCATTGCTATCATGGTTAACAGTAACCACAGATGCTGCTCAAAGCAATATTAATGGTTTATTTACATGGTATATAGCATCACAACAGGGTGTTTCTGCACCACGACATATTTTTATTGCACTGCAAAATATTGACCGGACGAATGATCAAGAACATTCACATATGATATTTGACAATCTTGGAGTTAATGAAGTTTCCTTGAGGATAAATGGACATCAAAAACCAGCCGAGGATATATTGTTAAATTTTGATCAAAATCATGTAGCGCGCGCATATCATCGTTTAATGTCATTCATGGGACGTGATCAAAATATAGATACTGGTTTGCAAATATCACAATTAGATTTTACAGGTCTATATCCGATTTATTATTTTTCACTAGAACATCTTGATTTATCCAAGCAATCTGTCGTTGATATACACTTTCGAGCTCATGTTACTAACCCACCAGGTGCTGGTGCCTTCTACAGAGCAATCGCGGTCATACTTAGCGATAAAGCCATGTTACTTGAAGGTGGTAGTGGTCGAATGAGAGTTGTTGATGCACCAGTGGAAAATCTTTAATTATTTAGAAAAATATTATTTATATAAAAATGTCGTATAGTCATGTTAATGTTACTCTGACTCCCGGTCAGGTAAAAAAGCTTCAATCAAAAACCGCCAACAAATGCGGAACTAAAATATCACTAAAACGAGATCATATTAGTGGTGGTCCAAACAAATTATCGCTGAAAAATAATCAGATTAAACATTTCAATAAAGCCCTAGAATCAAAAACTGGAGTTCAATTTCATCTCTCCCCGAGCGCCATCAAAGACATGGTTAAAACAGGTGGTATATTTCCACTTCTCGCGGCCATTCCGGCATTAATAGCTGCAGCTGCTCCAGCCGTAGCAAAAGCAGCCGCGTTAGATGCTGTTGGAACAGCTGCTAAAATGGCACTAAAGAAAGCAACAGGGCAAGGATACAAAAAAAGGGACGCGGCTTAAGATTGCCAGGATCTCGTTGGGGGAGAGGCCTAAGGCTTCCAGGATCACTTCGTTAGACGTTCCAGCATCAAATTTTGTTTTACTTGATGCTGCTAAAAAATTAAAAATAAAAGCCTTTAAAGGTGTTTTTATGCGAGATCAATTACCGAAACAACCAAACAAACTCGAAACAGGTATTATTAATCTTGACGAACGTTCCGGACCCGGTACTCATTGGGTATCATACGCGGTTGATCCACGTGGAATCATTTATTTTGATTCGTACGGGTTAGCTCCACCTGTTGAATTTATCAAGTATGTCGCACCACTTCACGCAGGAACCTCTGGTTGTAAAGTTTGGTATTCAACGCTACCCACACAAACAATGACAGATCCGCCAATATGCGGCCGTGAAGTAATTAATGTACTCAACGCTATATCAAAATCATCCAGGCCGCCACATAAAGTCGTGCACGATTATACAAGCAACCGATATGTTGCGCGTAAAGCGTTTTAAACAACGGGTCTTATTATAATGGTTGACATCTACGGAAGATCTTCTTCACGCGTTAAGAAAAAGCCCGGCGACGTTGATCTGTCGAAGTATGCGACTAAGGATGACCTTGCTGATATTATGAACCTGGCTGGAGTTGACCCAGATGAAGTTGTTATTTTTCAAGATCGATATGGTAAACTAAAAACCAGCAATATCAAATGGAATGATATAGTCCGGCGAGTACTCGGTGCAGTTACGGATAATATTCCCGTGTTTACTGACAGCGGCAGAATTAGGGATTCAAGTATGTCACTTAAAACCATCAGAGATGAAATTGTAAAAAGTGTTGCTAATCGTATCAAAAACACCGGTGACACAATGACAGGTGAACTTAACATGAACGGAAACAAAATAGTAGCTGTAACAACTCCAAAATCTGACAACGACGTCGCAAACAAACTATACGTCGACGACGTAGACAGTAAACTATCCACGTTTCGGGCCGAATATGATGTTCACGTGGGCACTTTTAGAAAATTTCGAAGAAATTTTCAAAAAACCGATGATGCCATAGATAAATTCTTCGGTACTCCACGCGCCATTGACATGAAACTCGTTGATATCAAAACTAACCTAGACACGATCAAACGAACACAGCAAGACATCGTAGCGGGAATTCCTGAGATTATCAATAAAACCAATTTGATTAAAATTCCAACTGGAATAACTCCCGGGCATATCACAAACATCGTATGCACGGTATCATCGGGATTTGCAACATGGTCGCAGCAAAATAATACTATCAAACATACCGCAACAGTCACTGGCGTGTACAGGCTGTCTGTGTTTAGTGCTGCAAAATTTGAAATATTTGCAACGTTTCCATGGCGTCATTCCACCGACAGGTTTTCCGGGGTTGTATCTGTTATATTAAATAGCGGAACCGAAGAAATATTTATTCTGGACGCAGCTGGTGGTGTTTGGAATTTGTAGCTGAAACACCTCAATTGGTTACTGCATAAAAATATATATGGACGGTGCACAATACAGGTACAATCAAGCGCGTGAATGGCAGGCAGCGCTACAAGATCAAGTCGATCAATATACAGTAAAAGTAAAAAAATATCGACGACGATTGGTTATCGTTGATGTGATTGTTTATTCAGTATCCGCTGTTGTTGCTGGAACCGGTGTAATATTATCAGCGTTGACAACGATGGCACCAGTAGCTGTAACTATTTGTATTTCAGCAGCAACAACTATTGCAGGTGTGCTTAATATCATTACAAAAAAATATGTACTTGCACGAACGAAAAATTATCCGATTACACAATAAAATTACATACAGCGACGGTAGCATACTCGAAATTATCCTCGTTGTTATCAGCGAGTCTCAGTGATGGAATTATATCTGATTTCGAATTTTCAATGATAACCAAAATATACGACGAAGGTATCGGTATTAAAGATACAAGTATCAATAATGACAGAAAAACTCCAGCAGATTGTGACCAACACAACTCCGCCAAAGATAACGATGATCTCCGTAAGTTCAATTAATTCTGAATTTAGTGTTAATTTTCCTACTGCAATTCCAGTAAAAGAAATAGCACTAGCGCAATTACGAGTATATTACAGCTGGCCAAATATCAGATCAAAATCATTTAATGGTACACCAACAACAACAAACCCGATGGAACACCTGACTGGGTTGTTGTTGGAATACCAACTGGCAGTTACGAGATTGAAGAGATCAATGAGGAATTTCAACGTAGAATAAAATCAATAACGGGAAAAGAAGCAAAAATATCAATTAATGTTCATGAACCGACCCTGTCCTCGACGATTGAAATAAACTCGCCTGATTATGCCGTTGATATTTATCAATCCACGATAAGATCCGTACTAGGATGGCCTGAGATATCACCACCGATAACACCGATACCACCAGAACCGAAAAAGTCTGATTATGTCAAGGACAATAAATCATACCACGAAGTTTTACCATTATACGAGGAAAATTTAATTAAGCTAAAAAACGCAACATTGGGTAGTATATTTGAATTTCACAGTAAGGATAATATTATCTGGTTTTTTACCCGTGAACGAGATCTCCAAAGAGGAACAGTTACATACATGACTATGAGCCTAGATAATATCAATGATTACTTCAAATTCATTGATCAAGAACATAAAATACAACTACATCGACTACAGCAACTTTTCCAAGAACATCTTTTTGATATAACTTTACGCAGCAAAATTATTAAACAAATTGAGATATTAAATCAGCTCGCATATGACATGGAATATTTTAACCAGCGATTAATTCAGGCGATAATTGATCATGTTGACAGTGATACAAATAAATATAAGCAACAATTTTTAGACTTCTTCAGAATACCAGAGGCGAATTTACCGAATTTTAAACTTCCTTGGTATAACGTTACCGAGTTAAGAAAATCTGTCAGTGATGTCATTGATGAGAACTTTCCTAAAATACATGATGCATGGAGAAAACTAGCACCACCTCCAACTGTTCTTAGATATGATAATGATCCACATGGCGGCGGAAGACACATATCTCCGGGAATCGTTAATATAACACCGACGGTCGCGGTCAATCTGGTTTGTGACGCAATCTATGGCAGCTATCAAATAGATCTCGGAAGATCAAATCAAGCTCAACAAGGATACATCCTGTACACGTTCACACCACAAGTTCCCCCTGGAAGTTTAATCGTGCAAGAACCAACTAATCCTGTGTATTTACGGTGTCACAATAATATGTTAACACGAATCAATTTTAAACTCACAGACCACCTTAATCGCTTAATTGACATACGTGGAGAAGAACTTGTGATAAATCTGTATGTGAAATCGTAGATCTTTATGTAATGGAGGGTTTTTACACACGAGGATTTCTTAACAGTTAGAAGAACATTTGTAACAGAGATCAGACTCAAATTCGATCAACTTAAAAAAAATAAATAAAAAAATATTTTATTATTACTGGCACAAATTTGTGTTTGGTACAAATTAATCGGCCTTGCAAAAAAAATATTTTTTTTCTGAAAATTTGATCATTTTACACTACATGTGGTCAGCGTTGACAGGGACCCCAGTTACCAAAACTTTCATTATCACCAGTAACGAAGTTACCCTGGATCGTTTCACCAGTAACGAAGTTACTTTCTGACATAATTTTTCTTAATTGTCTTATACGAGTACTAATCGTTTTCTTTGCCTCATACTCGTGGGATAATAACGATTTAATTCTTTCTACGGCGGCAGAGAGAGGAACGAACTCCTTCACATGATCATCTTCTACGGTAGCTAGCGACTGAAACATTGCCGGCTGAATCCGTTTCATGAGCTTGTATTCAGATGATAGTGTGTGTGTCCCCTGGGTTTTACGTTCTTGTAAAATCTCAAAGTCAGAAACTATTTTTTCAGGATTTAGTTCATCAGATATATTAATTCCATCTTTTTTCAATTTTTTAATAGCAACAATTACATCATTGATATTTTCATGGTTCATTATATAATATATAAATCTTTAAAATAAAAAAAAATATCCCTAGAACCCCTATCGAGTGTTTAGCGAGTTCGTCGGGATGTTTCAAGGACAGCACAACCAAGAACTCGTAGCTTGCCACCGCAATCTACCAAGTTCATTAGGCAAATATTCCCTCTACGAGAGCCACTAACCCGCCAAACAACGGTCTAGAAGGCCCAAGAGGGAGGACGGCACAATCCTCATTAAACTCGTAGCTTGCCACCGCAATCTACCAAGTTTAGAGGATATACACATAACATATAACTTAACTAAGGACGGCACAATCCTCATTAAACTCGTAGCTTGCCACCGCAATCTACCAAGTTTAGAGGATATACACATAACATATAACTAAGGAAATGGATATATACAATGAAATGGATATATACAATGAAATGGTTATATACAATGAATGAAGAGCCCCTATCGAGTGTATTAGCGAGCTCAGATTATGAATGAAGAGCCCCTATCGAGTGTATTAGCGAGCTCAGATTATGCATTGGACGGCACAAACATATAACTTAATTAAGGACAGTACAAACATATACGCTCAGCAAAAATCCCATCCACAATAATTAATCCAGTGGGTGATACGAAAATATGTATCAACCACAAGTCAATATTGTGGTTGAATTTTGCTGAGCGGGGGGTTTTGCGGTTCCCCCATTATTATAAAAATCGCAATTATGCGCGCACCACCGACAAATTGTCAGCCATGGGGATTCGATCCTGGACCGCGAGCGTCACAGTCCAATACCATACTGATTGAGCTATCAAACCTTGTTACGAACATATGTTTCGGAAGTTAATATATAGCCAAGGAACCAATATTTACACTAAAACAGCGGTTTCTGAATAAGAACAGTTTCTGTATTTATAACAACAGTTTCTGAATATAAAACAGCGGTTTCTGAATAATAACAGTTTCTGAATATAAAACAGCGGTTTCTGAATAATAACAGTTTCTGAATATAAAACAGCGTTTTTCCTAAGCAGACTGCGAATCAATAATAACAGTGGCATGAACACACCTGCAGATCGATTACCATGACAACGGTTTCTGTTCTGTACCTGTATTACAGCTTCCTTGCGGATCAATAACATTATCATGATTTCTCGTAATGTTATGTGATGGGAAATATTTAAAAAACATAAATAATACTTCTACGAGTAATTAATTACGATGTAATTAGTTAAACTGACTAATTACGATCATAAAAAATCAAAAATCTACGAAGAAAACTGTATATTACAAAGTAATCTCCCTTTTATATAATCAAAAATTCAGTAGTATACAATCAGACAGTACTGGACACCCTCAAATAATGATATAATTCAATGTGGTGATGATAATTATTGATACTTAAAGGTAATTTTCTGCTTATATTTTTTCGAGAAAGCGGTTTTATATATATTTTCTGCCACTCTTTGTACTGATTGCGGGTGAATATCAAAATATTTCGCAGCAGAAGATATTGAACGCAATATTATTTCTTCACCAGTTTCGGTGTTTGTGGAAATTACCGCCCTCTTTCCGATTGTCTTACATCTTCCTGTATTACCACATGCAGAGTTCACGCTTTGTGTGACAACACGAAGGTTGGATAAATTATTGTTTTGAGGATTTCCATCAATATGATCAATAACAAGACCGTCATTGACCATCCCATTATGACATTCATACGTAAATCTATGACACAGATAATGTTTATTCCCAACAGTAAATATGAGATAACCAAAATTATTAATATAACCAACTGGTCTCTTCAACTTGCAGTGTCTGATGATACCATTAATATTTGATTCATAGTTTGTTATGACAGGATGTGGGACAAATTTATTTTGCTCCATTATAATAATATTATTTGTTTAAATCATTGTTTGTCTGAAATCTTGATATATAATCCTCCACGGATTTTATAGTGTTTTCACCGCTTTATTTTTTTGTCATAATATCTTTTAAGTTCTCTGAACCGTTTTCCGCCGCACTTTCCACATAATTCTGTTTTTCCTCGCACTCCAATACCACACCGCAGACATGGTATTGGTCCTAGACTTCCTCGTCGTATGTTTTGTGAGTGCATGCAACAAAATTCCTTTCTGCAGGATTTGTTGCATCTATTTACTGAGCCAATCATCAACCATCTGCATTGAGACATTGTATATATAATATTTTTTATTTTAAATATTTGTTTTAATTATATGAACGAGTTTGAGAGATTATCCCAAACTAGGCCTGTTAAATATAAATTCAACCTTGACAGATTATCTTCTGACTTGCCAGTGCGAGATTTGGTTGATCCGAAAAATAAAAGTCTGATCTCGAAAATTCACGACGCCAAGAAAGAATTTTACACGGATGGTGCATCTCATACATGGTCAACGTTCAAGATCATACGCCTTGACGGAGTCAAGAAAGCTGACAAAGTCACGGACGCCACAATGAACGACAAGCGAGCGGCAACTATCATTAACTACATCGCTGAATACGAGGGCAATCAAAAATATTTCTTCAGAGTAAAATTTATTGTACTAACAGAAACAGGTAGTTGGATTATCCGTGACAAATATGATCCTGTCCTTGGTAATAATAAAACTGTCATATTAAGTAAAAATTCCAGACCGGGTCTACTGACGGGTATTGACAAACCGTATTATGAGCGAGCGTATCCTGTAACAGCGGTTATTTATGGAATCTATGAGATAAATAAAAAACCCAACGTTGATAAACTAGCGCCGATGAAATTTTCAAGGTTAAATTGTGTAGCCGAACGAATAATAGAACACTTTACAAACGCGATGCGTGGAAATGGATTAACTGATTTAAGACGTGAAAAAATAAACTCGTGGGCTGATTCAGTTAAGGATACCGGTGCTACAATAAAAGATGTTGCTGAGTTAGGAAAACTATTAAAATTTCCAATAACCGTAGCGACAATAACGGGAGAAATTCTGTACGAATCTAAATATAAATCGAAAGGAGCTCCAATAAATATTATCAATCATAACGCGCACGCATGGACTAACGCAGTAACAATATTTCCACGTGATCGAACTGTTAGATTTTACCCCACAGATAATTCTGGGGGGGGGTATATTTGATTTTATTAAAGAAATAAGTAAAACCGATCCTGTATCGGTATGGTTATTTAAAAGTAATGAGGAAGGTGAATTTATCAGTTTGTCAAACCAAACGGTGAAATATATCGCACAGAATCCCTCCATGACGAGATGAAAAATCTCGCGAAGTTTTTAGAGTGCAAGCACGCGGAAAATACTGACAAATTACTAACTAATTCTTTTACCGTTCCATCTGTTGCGGCTCATTTCACCAGAGAGAGAAATTCATGGAAACCAACACGATTTGATTTACTCGAGGACGTACGCGCAAGTTGCGTCGAATATGGACATGGCGGATTATGGAATACCAAATACAATTACAATGATGTTATTTCGGTTGATATGGTTGCATGTTATCCAGGACGTTTTCTGGGATACGGAGATTGTTCTGTGTACTTTGAAAGATTTGGTCACCCTACAAACGAGATGACGCGAGTGGCAATTAATGGACCATTACCTGATTTTGATCTGACTGGATTCGCCTGTATTGAATCATTCGAGTTTAACGAAAATCTTCACAAGATTTGTTATGTTTGGTTTGGTAGACATTTTTGTGAAAAACGTTGGGCACCTATAGTTTTGTTACGATATATGCTAGATTGTATGATACTGACATCGTTGGTGGTCAGTGAGGCAATTATATCATATCATGCACAGACCAAAGTTTGGTTGCCCATGTCAGATTCTGAAGTTATTAGCGAGTTTAAGGAAAAATATCCTGATGTTTCCGAAGATGATATTCCTAATAAACTCAAAACCGCAAAAGATCTCGGTAGAAAAATTATAGGTAAATTTACTCAAGGTGGTGCATATGATTATAAAAGACATCACGCACGATTAATTTTAGATGATGCCGAGTACGATTTTATAATCGCTGACACAACAACGAAAAATATATTTGTAAATCGAGAAAGTGTTTATTTATCCGACGGAACAAAATTGGGCACGATCGTTAGTTACATAAATGACGTCTCCCCACAATATACTCATCTAAGATCTTCCATGTTGGCTTATGTTTCTATAAATTTATTATCGATGATTAATAGATTTCCTGAGACCGCAGTCAGAGTCGCAACAGATTCGTTTTATATTTCAAGTAAATATTTAGAACCTGTTATGAAATTTACAAGTAATGATGAACGATGGGGTTCGTGGAGAATAAAAAAGGAACTATTACACAATTATGCAGAATCAGCAGATGTTCCAATGAGAGATTTTTATCGTAAGGGTAATAAAATATCAGAAATGTCGAAAGCACCATCGTTGAGTGATCCAATAACCAGATATAAGACAGTATATCTCAATGGACCTGGTGGATGCGGCAAAACAACTCGAACGATTAATGTTTTTAGAAATTCAGATATAATCGTGCTGACACCCACACATAGACTTGCACGTGAGATGAAACAGCGGCAAGTACAATCGTGTACGTATCATAGTTTCTTTCGGTGGCGCGGAGATACATGGACTCCTGAACGGATGGGAGAAAAATATATACCTAAAATAATTATTTGGGATGAGATATGCACGGTCTCATTGGATACATTAAAAAAGTTTCTTGATTGGTTGTTGACGAAAAATACCGCTGTAATAATGTGTGGCGATCATGGTCAACCGCCGCCTTTTGTTGGACCATCTCCACATGATTGGTTAAAAAATTTCGTTGATTATTACGAAGAAATAGATGATGATCATAGAGCTCTTGATGCAAATTTGAAGGAATTTAAAAAAATAATCAGATTACAATCAAACAAAATTCAGTGTGAAATAATACGTGGAGTGATCTCAGAGACACCAATGAGTGATTTTTTGAAATTATGGAGACCCACCGATTTGATCGTAGCAAGTAGAAAAATAATCAGAGACGCTTTACAACAACAGTTATTTCAACTACATAAAGAAAAATATTCAGAATTACCCGTACCGTTGTGTTATAGACCATCAGATACACGAAAACAGAATATTAATGTTGATATTCCAGGACCCTTGACAGAGTCAAGGAAACAGAATCTCGTATTAAATGATATTGTCGCCGTTGATATCAGTGTGGTCGAAGATGCAATACACGCTGACAAATCTCCATGGGTGTTGGGATACGCTATGACGATCCACTCGTCTCAGGGATTAACTATTTCTGATACACGAGTCTGGATTGTAGACGATCGCATCGAGTGGTCAAATTTAGTTTATTTAGCGGTATCGAGGGTCAGAAATATATCTCAATTACGTAGAATCATAATTCCTGAAATCGTTGATAAATTTAACATCATCGATGATGATATAATAAGAAAAAAATTAATTGGATACAAACAATCTGATAAAAAAAATAAACGTGACTTTGATCTTGATGTTGAATTTATTATTGAGTTAAAACAGCAGCAGAATAATCATTGCGCAAGTTGTAATTGTATAATGTTATGGCGGTATTCGAGTAATGATTCAAGACAATTTACCGTAGATAGAAAAGATAATAGTCGCGGTCATACACGAGAAAATACCATGTTAACCTGTCTTGAGTGTAATCGACGTAGAGGCGCTGGCACCCTTGGCGCTAGTGCTAGTTAAGTGATCGAAATCACTGAAGTGATTTTGGCGGTAGTTGTGTATCCGTGGGAATTATTTGTAGTTGTTCACGTGCAAATCCACGTTGAGGAGCAGCTGAATCTAATCTGTAGATTGCAGGTCTACCTGAGGATCTTGTCACGGTAGATATTTTGTGTGTGGTAACACTCCAAATAGGATCAGTCGCTCTTCGTTTACCACCTTCAAGTTCACCAGACTCATATAAATATCTGACTGTGACATCACCCAATATTTTCTGTTTTTTAACATCTTTTCGTTGTGTTGGTATATTTTTTTTTTGTAATTGCATTAATGGGTTTCATGTTGGTTGTTCGTGTGATCTCATTATTTAATGCAGCTATCACGCTTGGTAATCTTGCCACCCATTCGCGAGATCTTTTATCCTGAATAAATTCCCTCGCGTATTGATATCCAAATAACCGCTCAGCAAGTGTTCGAATAAATCGCTCAACAATTGCTTGATCACGGTGAATTGCAGTATGACCTCGTCGTATTTTGGTATTATGTCGTTTCATCAGCGATGATACTGGACCAAGAAATTCCTTACCAGGATCAACCTGTAGCAGCTGTGGCCATCGCAGACCACCTTGTGGTCCGAGTCCTCGTTGATAAATTCGTTCAAACGCATCGGCTACTTCAGATGATGTTTTCGCTGATAGCGGCTCTGCTTCTTTATATCTACTTGCAACATCAACTACGGTTAGCGCGTATTTGTACGTTTTTCTACGCACAGTATCATACGGTAAAAACAGAATATCAGCTTGATGAACTTCATTAGGAACACTGACATCGAAATACGCGTACTGAATTCGTTTCGGTGATGGTAGATAAATTTGCCATATTGCTTGTTTGGATGACCACGCTTTAGCAGTAGAATGTTTAACCGCTGCTGCATCAGCGAGTTTACCAATTGCTGCTTTGCCTCTCCAGTATCCTCTTGGTGAATAATAAATTAATTCCATTATTAATTACCAGCCCCAAGTGCTAATTTACCTTTCATCGAGGATCTTACTAACCAATTAGCTAATGATTCTCTAATATTTTTATTTTTTATAGAATTTAATGCATGAATTAATTTCACATCTGCAATATGCCTATGTTGTAGATTTTGACTTTTATAAGCTACATCATGAGCATGACAAGCTCGATCAATAGCGTTTATTGGTTCCTCGCCTGGTTTTGGTTGATCTTGATTATCGAGCCTGATATCAAGTCTGGTACCAGGACCGCAATAATTATATCCCGGTAGATGTTTTTCTCCACTGTATTTAGCCCATGGAGCACCTGGAAACTTTGACATCAAATTAGCAATATCACCACCGCGCTTATTAGGTAAAAACGAAAATTTCTTTCTACCGCATATAGAACATTTTCCACCGTACGCTATTTTTTTATTTTTTGTTGTAACCGTAGCTAAATCAGTAGTTGGAGTTTTAACTTTACAGTGTAAGCAATATAAATTCATGTTATAAAATATATGGATATAATTGATTTCTCAGCAACAAGAAAACGAGAGCCAGTTAAACACCATCCTGCGCTACCAAATTCCATCAGAATGATTATCATAGGACCATCTGGATCGGGTAAGACGCAATTATTACTTAATCTGATAATGAGATGGTTGAAATGGGATAAATTGTATTTAGTAGCACCATCCGCTGATGATCGGCGATGTTATGATGTACTTAAAGATTTCAGTGAAAACGCGCGATTACTGGATGAAGGTAATGATGTTATAGAGTTTATAACCGATATTGATGAAGCACCATCCGTAGATTCCATAGACGGATTTATTAATAATTTAGTTGTATACGACGATGTGATGCTAGATAAACAATCAAATCCAGCCAGAATATTTTCCCGAGGTAGACATAAAAATACAGACGTGATCTATGTTACTCAACGATATACACAAATTCCGAAGGTGATCAGAGACAACTGCAACATTTTAGTTGTGTTTAATGGCGTAGACACACACACACTTAGAAATATTCATCAAACTTGGTGTGGTGGTGACATCGATATAATTAAATTCAAAAATTTCTTCTCACGAGCGCAAGCTACTCCGCATGGATTTATAACAATAAATTTACATGATCCAAGAACAAGATATCGTGTGGGTCTTGATAAAATATTTGGGTAACAGGGATGATGATAAAATTAAATTAAATTAAACAGATAATGAACAACTGTGCGTGGCTGCGTCAAGGAACAACAGATAAATGTAATAAAAAGTGCCGTGGAGAATATTGCAAGAAACATAATTATCTTATAAAGAAAAACCTTCATGCTGGTCCACGAAGTTGTGTTGAAAACAACGGCGTTAGAGGATTATATCAGATTTGCAAAAATTGCGGTGGAGATCGATACAGAAGTTTGATGATATATTATAAACACAGAAAGAACATAAATCCAAAAATAGAAAAACCACCATCAGAACTTGAATATTACTTGAAACATAGAACAAATAAAGATGAAACAGATGAGGAAAAACGACAGCGAGAACGCGTTGAAAAATATTCATCAAACTTGGTATGGTGGTAAATTAATAGCAGCAGAGAGGGTACCTACCAACGTTGGTCGTCAAAAAAATAAACAAAAATAAATAAACACGTAGAGTACTTTATTTTTCAGCTACTATTTCGAACTGAGGTTTTATTAGTACAATCGGTCATTACAGAAATAAAACATCTCAAGGAAAAGTTCATTTGTAAAAATTTGAACCTTTCTACGAGATGATTTTATTTGTTTGTTTTATTTGTTTTGTCGGAATTTTATGGTCTGTTCACCCTCTCTGCTGCTCGTGATCTGAAATGGAACCTTCAAATTTAACTCGAACTTTAAGCCAGTAAAGACGTATCGTATCTTGTCATCTTGCCCATAAATTGCGAAAGAACTCGCTAACATACGTTTAGTAAGACCTAATTTAGATTACGCTTGTACAGTGCGGGACCCCAATTCCCAGGATTTAGAAGATGAAATTGAAAAGATTTCGGAAAACGAGCAGCCATGTTTGTTACATTAAATTATGACTATATGCCAGGAAGTATGACCTCGATATTGGATAAGTTGTCTTGGAAATCATTATAAATACGTAGATTGAAAAATAGATTAGCATTTTTCTACAAAGGTCTAAAAGCAAAGCAAATATACCCTTCCATAATTTAATGAAGCCTAAAAGAACCAAAGAATAAATCAGGACAAAATACATATATGACATCATGCGCACGAACCGATAGTTACAAATTCAGCTTTATTCCCCCCCCCCCCCAATATTAACCACAACTGCCGAATCCTCAGAAAACCTAATTAAGAAAGATAGTGGGGACATGTTTTTTTAAATAAAGTTAGTTCTTTGTTGTTGTTGTTGTTGTTGTTGTAGGGTTTAACGCCATTTTTAGCACACGATAGGCTGGCTATATATGGCGGCCAGTATTAGTGGTGGAAGAATAACCCAGGGAAAACCCCGGAAAGAATCACCGACCCACGAGAAGCTACTGGCAAGCTTTCTCACATACCCACTTTGGCTGAATGCAAGACTCGAACCTACGCAGACAGAGATGAGATGGCAGTGATCCGTAACAGAGAGCCTTAAGACCACTCGGTCACTCGGGGCCCACAGTTCTTTCTGTAACAAAGCAAACCCGACATAATGATCTAGCACCGAATGTATCATGATACACGAACAGCGAGCTTATAAGACTCAGTTTTGTACATCCTACTCTGCGACCACTCCGGTGGTCTAGTGGTTAGAGCGTCCGCCTCGGATGCTAGAGGTCACGGGTTCGAACCCCGGCCGAGTTATATCAGGGACAAAAATGGTACAAACGGCTGCCTCGCTATACGCTCAGCATTACGAGGTTAGTGTTAGGACTGGTAGGCCTAGTGTCAGGATAATGTGACTGGGTGGGACATCATGCTACATGTCTACCTTATGATTCCTCAGTGCTAGACATCACTGTAAACTACCACACATCGTAGCGATATGACTGAATAATTATTAAATCTACGTTATAAATCCAAATCACACACACACACACACATCCTTATCTGCGAACCTATCACTTTTCACTACAAGAGGCACGAAATTATTGTTTACATCAAATTAAAAGTAAAGTCATAAAGCTGCTTTTAGATATTGCTAAGACGTTTTCTTGTTCATGTAAAACCTATTTATATCCAAACTGAATCTATACTTTACAGTCACTATCAAAACTTAAATTCAATTTCTACCAATTGACATTATGTCAATTAGCCGGCATACATGTATATTGGATTCGCGGTACTAATAATATGCACAACTATGGACCAACCTAGGAATGAGTGACCATAACATGGAGTATATTAGAGTATATTAGTTTTAATGGCCCATAATTAATTCTGAAATGTAAAGTTTTTGCGAAAGAAAGTGACAATATACTTTTGATGTAAATTTAGCATTTATATAGACTTGACTTAGGGACTAGCACCTGATTCGTTGGGCACGGTATATATAAAGCATTTCATGCGCATGAAGATGACAAAAATATCGTTGCAACCGGACATGTTTTCACCACAGGGGCTCGTATCGTTGCTTACAATTGACCTGTCATACATGTACTATATAATAACTTCAAGGGAGGACACTTGTCTCCCTGCTCGCGCGACCCAAGTGCTGATATTTCAAGCTACGCCTTGCGTAGCTTAATAAATTTGATACCGATATTTAGCTCAGGCAGTCAACTGTGTATCCCTATCAAACGTTTGACTTGATATCATACGATTAAGGAATGTCAAATCATTTTCCCACGCTACTGCTCGACATGGCTGTGATCGCGACCGCTTAATATGTGAGATCCGGCTGAAAGGAATACTGTCCCGTCATTGGTTAAAATAAAATGCTGTCCTGTATTTATTTATAGCTGATTTTCAGTTGACCAATTATAAGGTAGTATTGCATTTAGCGCGTTTTTCTTGTGTTGGTTTTGCTTCTTTCTGTTACTTATGTTAAGGCCAATGAGTCCTAACAAGCCAGCTAACTTTGAAAATATGACTCTTAATTTTGATCCGAGTAGCAATAAAAAGAACAACAATATGTTGTTGTTATACATATATAATATATTCAATTTTAAATGATACTAATAATTTCAGTTGACTGTCCATATATAAGAAGTAAAATGATTCAGTTTTCGGATCCTTGGGGAAATGCATCAAGGGTCACTTGCGGATAGTCGTATTGCATCATAGCGATTGCCGAAATGAAAGAAACCATCAGGGTATGTTTGTTGTTGTTGTTGTTATTATTGTTGAGGGGTTTAACGCCATTTTTCAACACAAGAGAGGCTATACATGGCGGCCAGTATTAATGGTAAAGGGAGAACCCTGGAAAGAATCACCGACCCACGAGAAGCTACTGGCAAGCTTTCTCACATACCCACATTGGCCGAACCCGAGACTCGAACCCACGCAGACAGAGGTGGTATTGCAGTGATCCATAATGGTTAGCGCTTTAGACCAGTCGGGGCCCCTGAGTATGTTTGAAAAGTACACTCCGATAGCTACATGTATAAAGGGAAACGCCTTGTGTTTACCTGTTGTTGCTTTTTTTTTTTTTTTGGTGCGTGGAGGTGCTGTGTGTATTTTGTATACATGAAACTATTCTTATATGTAACTATGAAACTTTTAGTGTCATGTACCTAACTTGATACCTGATGCAAAATCTCTCAATGGAATGAGCGAAAAAATAGTCTATACATAAGTATTGTTAATGTCAGCCGTATTAGAAAGAAATATGTCAATACGACTATTATCTTCGGATGGTAGAGACAATATAATTTCCAAAATAACTTCCCTAGTGACCATATCCAGTGGATATTATTTCTGTATAGAAGTACCTAGACATCAAGACAAACATTGCACATAATTTCATTACGTTTTGCCCAGATATATTTGACACTGGTGAAATGGCCATATTTTTCTGCTCCGGTTTGGTTGGGGTGTAGTGAAATGTGATTAGGTAGGAGTAGGGATTGAGTTTAGGTATAATCGATTTTTATAATCACGTCCCCCCCCCCCCAAACACAAAACCTTCCTACCCCATCACCTTCTATTTGAGTTTGAGTTGAATCTCTTTTGACGGAAGTCCGTCCAGTTTACCCACTGGATTGTTTGTAGTAAAATTTACATAGAACATATAATCCACCCACCCACCCCGACCTCCCCATTATATTTTGGTCATAGATTTAACATTGGTGTAGTGTACAACATGAAAAACACGTTGGCCAAGTGTGTAAATCAACAACATTCGTAACTTCAGAATGGTTGATAAATAGGAATACACACACAATGAGGTTACCTCCATTTGTGTTTAAACTAGCTGATAACCCTTCATACCATTTCTATATTTCTTCAAAGTTACAGATCGGAGATCACGTCTGAGTGTTATGGTATTGTGACGTAACAAAAGTTTCTCTCATACATAATGCAAGAGTCAATTAGGAAAGGAACCCCGAGCATCAACGCATGTTAAAGTACTTTGTTTATTTGTTTGTTTTGTTGTTGTTGTTGTTGTTGATGTTGTTGTTGTTATTGTTTATCTGATTCGACGCGTTGGCTGACTTAACGATGGCTGTGTTTTCTTAAATTCTAGCCCAAAATTAGAGTCACCCAGAGCGAGCGAGATGAAAACATTTTGTGAGTTAAAGGCGAGCATCTTAGACCACTCGGGTACCTGAGCCATTGATTTTTCTTTTATATTTGTTAAATTGTTTTTCAGTATGTTTCTTTCCTCCCATTCATGGAGGGGAAGCCATGCAGTTCATATCTTAGAGCTCCTCTCTTCTACTGCAAGAGGTATGTCTGACTGACCTTTCTAGAAATGCACCAACCCTTACCATCATTCCCCTCCCCCCCCCCCCCGTGTTTCGGCGGATTTCTAATTTACTTGGTCAATTGTCCGTCCTTGGACGGGAGTAAAAAAGATGTAATTTATTTTGGGATCAGCGACTTTAAACAAAAAAAGTTTAAACATACAAATACAAATAAAGTTTTGAAAGAATTGTGATGCCGCCACTCGTTTTGAACTCGCGACCTCTTGTTTGGCAGCCTGGATTTCACAGTAAGACAAATGTGGGTGTTTTTATGATATTTTGATTGCCCGTCCTAGGACGGGAATTAAAAACTAAAATAAATAAATAAATAAACTGGGTGAGAGAGCTTAAAAGAAGTTTGAAGATAAATATAAAAAATTAGTTAAAAAAATATATTGCGAATGCCGCTACGAGTTTCAAACTCGTGACCTCTTGTTTGGCAGCCGGAACATATAGAAAGACAAATATGTTTTTTGTATGTATAAGATATACCAGGTTTTCTACAATGCCGTGTTGTTGCCGGAAAAGATGTTCTACCACATCTGATCAAGACATCTGTAATGCAATTTATTATATCTTTGTATAGCTCTTTGCTATTTTTATCCGTTGTGTATACAGTAGTACGCCTCTGTCTGAATGGTACGATGCTTAGTTTTTATTTTTGCAGTTAATTTCGTTCTCTCTTTATTTGTTTTTCAGTTCAATATCGAATGACTTTTTGGCGTATAAACTTTGTTTTACAAAAAGTGATATACGGGTAATTTTTTTTAAAATATATTCTAAATGATACATCTCCAGTAAGCTAAACGAATTTTTCTTCAGTCCATATTTTCTTGATCTGACTATATATTTAAGAACTATAGTTTTTATATATCTCATTTTTGTTGGTGGTTCTATTAATTTGGTTATATTATTGTTTCTGTATATCCCATGCATTTGTTTCAACGTATACACAAAGAAATATATAGCTTTATAACAGACTCGCCTTTAACTAGTTTATTTTTTAATGCTTTTTCAAATATGTTCCAATTTATAATGTCTAAGATGTTTGATTATTTAGTCATCCTTACTTTATGAGTTTCGCTGCGGAGGTAATGTAACTCCCCTCCCTATATGAACAGGATTCTTTCTTTGTCAAAGTTATATATCATACTGTCCTTTAAATCTACCTAGTTAAACATATACCATATGTTAATATACATATGTCTGAGCGACCTGCATTCGATCCATTATATTCAAATTTGCATATGCCTACATTTGTAAGTTAGTTTGTAGTTTTTTTCTAAATTGTGTTGAATTTGTATACTCTTATACCCCACCCCCCGCACATACACACAAGTCACTCCTAAACATATTACACTTGTCGTTACAAGTTCTGGTTCGAGTCCAGGGTTGTTCTCCCGCCAGTTACTTATTAACAATTTAATTTGTTTTGCATGATTAATTTTAGATTCTAATGCTTTCCCGAAGTCCATAAATTCCCTTTCTAAATGTTTGAAGGTGTAGGCATCGGATGTAAAATGTATATTAATCACGAACATGCTGTACCATTAATAGTTCCTTTTTGAAGTTTGGGAGTTAAATTTCCTTTATATTTTTATTGTAATGTATTTTTATTCGGAGGGCTTCTGTTGCTATTACAAATAATATCGATAAGGAACAATCCTATATTAAATTTCATCGTGCATATATAAGAAACTATATCTATGTAACTATACTATATTCTGTCAAAAGCCTTTTCTTGATATATAAGATCAAGGCCCCTCCTCTCTTTAGTTTCCAAAAGATCAATCGCTGTTTTTAAGGTTACAATTTTGTTATGAATATAAGGCTAATTATGTTTCCGACACATGTTAGAAAGGATCTAATATGTATTTTATAGTCTGTATTTAAAAACGATATCGATATCCAACTCGTTATGTCTTTTACATCTCCTTTCCCCTTATACATAAGTGTTTCTACCCCTTCTTTCATCGTGGACGTCATTTCATTATTTAATAGAATATTAACATATCGTATCTTTAATATTGGAATTAAGGGATATTGTAAGGTAATATCTACATATGTCGTTAAGCCACGACCAACAATTGATTTTCCTTTATGGAGTTGCTTGAATGCTGCAATTATTTCATTTGATATTATACGTTTTTCGCATAGAGACCTAGAGTCCTGTGGGATTTGCGACAATATTCCCAGCGTATTCTTCTATCACCCCCCCACCACCACCACCACCACCACCCGTGATATATTTGTGTAGCGTTTAGTTCATTTTAAAAGCTGTATATTTCTTCCATTATGTGTGTTGGTTTAGTTATGGTCAGGTTATCTTTTTTTAGTTTTTCCATATGCCTCTGTTTCCTTTTCTTATTTCTTCCATGATTTGCATCCTTTTTGCTTTTATATGTAAATTGGAGAATTCTCCTGCCCTTATTTTGTGCCAGTTAATTTGTAATCTTATAAAGCTTCGTACTTTCATCACTTTCATTTTATCCTCTTCTTTTTTTATTTTAATATTTTTTATTGTATTGCACTCTCTTTGTCTTCCCGGTCTTATGTTTTGTTTGACTTGACAATATGTTTTGGTTATTGATTTAATTTTCTTCTTAATTCCCCTCCCCAACTCTTCCATTAGGATGTAATAAAAAGGTTTCTAACAGTACTTTAAGTATGGCTTTGTATTCTTCGTCATCTACGACTGAGTTGTTTAATTGCTATAGGTTCTGACCCAATCCTGTCCAGCTTCACTTGGTAACAGGTAAATCGTAGATAAATTAACGGTCGAATAGTTCAGCTTTCTTGTATTTCTTTGCTGTTTTGACTGCATTATACGAATCTGTATTTCAGGATGCCTGAAACGGCTGCGATCAGTACACGTACTGATGTAAATAAAATTCAAACTTTCGCTTGCTATTATGGTGTATTTTTGTAACAGCTAGCAAAACTGTATATGAATTGGACGGTGACGACTACATTTTAAACTATCGAAGTCAGCCAAGTCTAAAACTTTCATCAAACTTTTTACAAACTTATTCTTTTTTATCAGTAAATTGTTTAAAGATAGTATATATCCTTTGGGTTGTGCCCTTGCCACACAACTTTGGAAATAGTTCAGAGAGCTTCTCCATTTACCATCATGGATATAAAATAAAGGTATGCTGTTTATCGATAGAGATTATTTGCTTCTATCGAGTGAATAATGGATATATTTCAATTATTTAATTTTTTGGGGATGGAATATATCCGTTATTCACTTAATACTAGCTGGTTTTACTATATGTTCCGCTCGAACGTATTGGCTAGCAAAATGTATAATAAATTGAAGTAGAAGCTCTCTTACTGGATAATGTCAGCTGATCACCATTTATTTTCTGCTGTGTTTTTCATGATATTTGTATGGAAAATGGTAGTAGTAACAAAGCCTGCTTTCTTTTCGGTCAATTGGACCGATGAAGCCCAATTAGGCCCCACATTCAAGGTGCTCCGCGCATTAGTAAATGTTAAAAATATATCTACAGAGAGAAAGTGACTTTAGATCGATGGAAGAAATGTTAAGTTCGATATTGTATAAAACTTGTTTGAAAGATTATTTCCAAATGCAGTGCTTACAGGAGGCCCCTCGCGTAAATCCAGAGGTTCCGCCAAATAATCCAAATACAGCCACGCGTTTGCTAAGGCCACTGCTTAGCAATAACATAGTTCTCTTTCATAACTTAACGTTGAATACACATAGTCAAAAAGAAAAATGAAAAGTAGGTTGCTGGATTCCAATCTGGTACACGTGCGTGATATGTGGATATGTTTACCATTAAACTAAGAATATTACGAAAATATTCTTCGATGTTCTTATTCATAATGTTATCAACGTCTATCGATTACATTAGGACAAAAACCAGTTTAATTTGATTGGTTGGTTGGTTGGTTGGTTGGTATGTGTACGTGTACATGTATAACACCAATTTATGTGGCTCTACATGGTGGCCAGTATTTGTGGTGGAAAAAACCCAGAGAGGAACCACTGACCCACATCAAGCTACTGGCAAGCTTTCTCGCATGCCCACGTAGGTAGAGTCAAGACTCGAACCCATGCGGACGGAGGGCAGTGACAGTGATATAATAAAGGTGAGCGCATTAGACCACTCTGCCACCCGTGACCCCATTCATAAATGACTCCAGTGAATTATGAAAAAATGTTTTAAATGGAAAATCGGCTGATTCGCAGACTAGCATATAACAAAAATACGTACAGTCATCTGAAATTCGTGCACATAATGATTGCTATATACAGTATAAAAAAATATAAAGATTAAACCCCAATCTCTCCTACAAAATATTTGCAAAATCGATCTTTATCTAAATAACCACTCCTATCTTTAAGATTAAAACTTTATACAGTCCGAATTAAAACCATTACGCTATTCCGGATTACGGCCAGTCATTCCAGTCCCGTTTAATAAGTATACTAAAACAGTCGCCTGATTACGAGAAGTGATCACATAAGCCAATATTTTATGGATGCCGACAGCAGAACCCCGATATTCAGACCATCTAACCCTTGCGATCACTTTATTACCGTCTCGCTGGTAATCGTAATAGCTAAATACACTGTATATAATACTGTTAGGTGACACATATACACAGCGAGATATATACTAAACCTTTTGGCGACACATGAACCATTCGGCGACCGGTCGCCCACAGGTTAGTTTTTTGCATGAGCGTACATAGTTTTACCTTTCGGCGACAGTAAATGGGCGACAAAAGATGTATGTTTGTCATTTATTTTATTTTACCACTCTTTCGTGTGTTTTCATATTCCATTCAGTATTTTGTACAGTATTCACTATATAGGCACAATCATGACCCACACATATTCAGTATACAACGATGTCGCCGAAAGGTTGCAATTTAGACGCTGTCGCTGTTATTTATCTTGTGCGCTTCGTTTATGACTTAATAGGTAATTTTTCCCGATTTTCGGTTTATTGTCTATCATGTCGATACCTGTTCGAACCCTGCAGCAACTATGGACATAAGATAATTTGTTCTCAACACAACATGCTCTAGCTACATTCGCGAGAAATATACAATATATCATACATGTTCTAAACTGGTCTTCTATAGTTTCATCTATCTGAAAAACTTATACAAATTGTTCCAACTACCATGATTTAGAGGTGTAGCTTCCATGTCGACTATGTAAATACTATCTCAGTGACAAAACGGCAAATCAGCTTCAAGTTTAGATTGATGTCGTCGTGGTGTTAAAATCAATGAACATTGATGCTAATACCTTAATATTAATTAAATTTGAAAATATATTAAGCATTTTTCGGACTTATGAATCGTGCGATCAACACTGACACATATGCCATACAATTCATTGGTTAGAATTCTAGAATACTAGAGTCTGATATGGTACGTAAAATATGCCTCTGGTAAATATAACTAATGCAATCGAACAGCTTTTCATAAAATCAGAGACAGCACATAGTTATCTAAGCCTCATATTTAAAAGAATGACATTGTATAGGTGAACACGTGTATTTTTAATAGCTTTACACAAGGCATATTTCGCAACGCGAACTAATTTCCAAGCAATGATATATATATATATATATATATATATATATATATATATATATATATATATATGAACTCTTTAGTCACTGTCCCGTTCTAATGATGGGTGAATATTAAATTGTCTTTTTAAAAATAGATGCTTGCTTCAGCGCATTTTAGGGATTGTATAAGGGCCATGAACCTTTGGAGACCTCGACATTTTATCTTTATCGTAATCAGCTCACCCTTCTCAGTCGTAAGTCAAGGTCATGTTTATATTTGTGATTGTGACTGCGCATTTTATGTTTAATTAGGGCAAGCAGGCTTAGAGTTTTAGACCGACATATTTATTTGTCTTTCTTGTTACCACAATATTTACCACAATATTTACATTGCATTTATCAAACCTACATGTACACAAATTTAATCTAGAGCACCATCAGAGTTCTTGTTGGGGTTCATAACCCGATCATATGTGTTATTGGTACTCGTTCACAGTACTTTTCAATGCGCGGACCCTTCAGTCACTATTAAATCCTAATCTCGTTTACCCCTGGAAAATCAATGATAGTTAGCAGCGACTGAATCTATTTTTAAAAATCCTATGTGTGGAGCTACTCTTTTCAACTACAACTATGCGTGAGATTGCCCTGGTGTACAAAGTTATTTAGCAAAACCTTATGCTAATCCATCAAGAAGAAAAGTCTCAAAGATGTTTGAAGGTGTAGCAATGTATATGCAGATCATACGGTTCATATGTGAAAATGCTGCCAACCCTTAAAGACATTCGCAGCACAAATCTATATGTCATACGTGATTTTTTAACAATATTAAATTTAAGCAGATCGCGTGTAATAAGCTAACACTGAGGAACACATAAAAAACGAGAAACAATACATAGCACCGGACGAGCACAAATATGGTTCGTGATATCGAAAAGAGTATTTTGTTAACAATGTGTTTACTATTCCACAAATATTGTAGTGCATCAACACTATTAAATTCCAAAGTTATAACTTGATTTGAAAATAAACATCACAAGTAAAAAAGAGTGAAGATTCTCCATCAAAAATTACATCTTAATACTTGTCCTCTAAAATCGCAAACAGTTCATGAAACGTTAAATGATCAGAGCTATTAAGATGATAATTTTGTCCATCCAATTCGAGAAATTAAGATTGTTATTTCTTTATATTTGCTTCATTGCTTTTACTATGCCACCTTTATTGCATAGTTTGATCTTCCCTCATCGGCTCTGTTTATGATGTTACAACCTTCAAATTATGTTATAACCCGTTACTTCCATTGCTACCAACACCCACACACCCATCACAACCTCTCAATGGTACCACTTCCAACACTTATAAACCTCTTACATCCATAGCTGTCTCGACTACTCATACGTACAATGTTTACGAATTAAGAAGCCACCGAAAAGCAAATGGTCTTGTCAGTAAAATGAATTAGTAATACGTTTGCTTCAGGATGAAACTTGTAAAGATCAAATGTAAGCTGTATTTAGACGTACGGGTTATGAGTGTAGATGATATTCAGGTTATATGATAGTCCTTAAAATATTGAAATTGTTTTTAACTCCAGATGCTTGAAAGTTTCAAATGTGGGATTACATATTAAACTTGTACATTTACAATGCTTGCATTGCTATGAACAGATTTGTCGTATTCTGCAAACTGAAATTAATCATCCAATTGTTTTCAAACATCAAACACGACTCATTTCTAGCGATTTCGAGAAAGTATATTTTATATATTATTATATTGATGTAGTTCGAATAAGTAATGCAAACCTAACGGCAGTTATTAGAGCCCAAGGTAAGTCAAAAGACGAGACGGTTGTAATTTTCCCATTACTGACAAGCTGGGATAAATTGGATAATTTTTAACGAGGCATTAGAGACCCAAAAAAAAATGGAATCGTAACGATATCACTAAAAGTTGCTTTAATATAGCTTAGATCATGTATACTTCGTAAAACACACACTTGAGATTCCACATCAACGTTGGCGAATTGCCAGCTTGCAAATCAAAATCCTCTTCAAGTTAGCTAACTTGATGGCGAAAATGAGCATACTCTTAGATTACAACAACTTTCTTATAGCATGCTCTTTCGTGTTCAGACAAGGGAAGTCCGTGAAATATGTCACCAACAAGGTAAAGTTCGCAAAATCCTATTGATCTAAGTATAAATTTTGCCTGAGTGTTTTATCAAGAACATCAGGAAAATCGTCCATCAGTATGGTTTTAAAACAAATCACATTTCCAGGGATAAAATCAGATAATGCTGTGAGATATGTTTATTTATTGCATCTCAATTTCTCTGCTATTTATATGAGCCATCGTTGACGCAATCATCTTCAACTAAGAAAACATAGACGATTCTCTTGTCGCATATCATAATCCATATCTTGACAGAAATGGAAATACGTCGAGGAGCATTCTCCTGCTGGTTGGCTATAGACAAATAATACTTTAACAAACCAATAACATTATCTCCGAAACTATTACACATGCTTTAAAACGATTAAAGCAATAAAATGATCTTAAACCATCCAAACAATTGTTCACATCACAAACTCTTTTTAGGATTATGATGTATCCTATGCTAACATTGTCGTAATATTTACGGAATAAATTTCAGGAGCAAATAAACTGTTGTTGCAGGCACTAAGCTGTCGTTAGGTGCCACGAAGCTCTGCCTTTGATCTAGTCTAGGTATACCGGGTGATCGAAGACTATAGATCGAATATCAGTGTTTAGTCAACTGTCATTTATAAGCCTCCTTAAGCGTTTAAAAAGTAAAATGTCATATCTGATAAAAGTGATTGATGTTCGTATAACAAAAAGTACAATACAAAGAAAACATATTCTAGTAAACAGGTGAAGTGTTGGTGATATCAACATATATAAATGATATTCGTGGATTTTTGATGTATATTGATCAATCTCAGCCTACATCAAATTTGCACTTTAACGCATGTGTATGTTGCAATTTAAAATAAATATCTTATTTCAAAATGTTCTGGGGGCTCCGAGTCGCGAGTGGTCTAAAGCGCTCACCGTTTCGGATCACTGACATCTCATCTCTGTCTGCGTGAGTTCTTGTTTTGGGCTCGGCTACGTGACAAATATTGGCAGTATCTTCTCGTGGTTCGGTTGTTATTCCTCCACGAATTATCCTGGCCGCCATGTATATACTATATTGTACTGAAAATAGTGATAAACGCTACAACGTCAACAACAACAACAATAAAATGTTATGTACGATATACACTTACCTTTCCTTTACAATCAATGTCATTGCTAAAATCTCATTGCAGAGATACTTAATGTATTATTTGACTGTGTCGATTGCTGTGTTCCTTAAAACATTTGTCTTTACTAAATATATGTCCTGAGCACTAAAATATATTATCCGGTTTCATGGAATCATCCGTTATTTACATGCAATTGCTGTAAAAGTACTTCTTTATGGAAACTATTTTATGTTTTAATCTTACCCCTGAACTTTGTTTGACCTTGACGATTAGTATGATAGACAAATATAAATGTAATTGATTTGTCGTTCTTTTATAGAGAAGTCTGGTTCGTCTTTGAATAACATATTTGTTTTTTTTTTGAAACAATATATGATTCATAGCTTGGTTGATAGCACAGAAGTGTAGGGTATTTTTAAAATACATGTATGACATTTTCTGAGAAAGATTAAAATTAGACCAATAATTTTACATTTGGAGTTATATATCCCCTCGATACTAACATTTTCCTCCATTAATCTATTGAATATTTTCTGGCCAAAATATTACAAGCATACTCGAGTGGGGAAAGTGGTGTAAAAACCTGAAAATGAAAGAAAATGTGCGAATATGGACACAATTAATGAAAACAGCATTGTAAAGTTGGTGAAAGAATTGCAAACAAAAAAAGAAAACCGAGGATCCATACAAAAAATCCAAACTTATATACAAAAATATTTACTTTTTAAGTTAGAAGTTGAGCATAATCTGCTGAAAGTATGAGATTATCTATTGTTTGTGTTATAAACAATTATTGCAAATAAATAATAAGTTATGAAGTTAATCTAGATATGAATGTCTTGGTTAGGCACAATATAAACCGAAATCAGTTCATTTCTTCTTATTTTAATTATTTATCCTAGACCGGAATCCATACAATAACATCGTTCTCATAGTCATTATACGTTGAAATTCCAAAGCCCACGGAACCCGCCATATTAAAACAATTCTCCTTTTCTTTTCCTTCTATTCCCTGAATAATTTTATATGGTGTTAATGCCGGATGGGATTATGGTATGTTAAATCACTAATCGAAATGGGGTAAATTCTGGACTATCCACTCCCCGTTGTGCTTCGTAACATATAGCCAGGGGGTGCTAACATTTGAGTACACTCGTATCATAGGGAATGGTAATGTATATCAATGCTTCTTATGATCAAACTCAACCTAGGTCTATATGATCTAAACATGTTCAATATTGAAAACGTACTTTGCTAATCAGATGTAATATCATCTAATTAATTCATATTTATCTAGATAATTATGAAACGATTCTGAAATATTAGTGAAATAAGTAATATTCCAAGACCTATGAAACAAATGACCTATATACAGTGCAGAAATACTAAACAAAACCAGATGACAGCTAGTTCTGATAGAACTCATATGATACCTTCATTATACTGGTGAACTAAACATAGTTATTTTTAAATTGATCAGATCTAAACGTTTTAGACTCTGGGCTAAATATTTGACAGGTTATGCATTTATTAAACTCGATCAGGGTCTTGTAAATATAAGCCAATATTCGAAACGTGAACCCATCTACCTTTATATTCGTCATAAGGTCTGCGATGCATATGCAAACGGAAATCATTTATCTGCCCTAGGTGTTTACTCTAATACAATCTGACTGAGGTCTGGATTCAAAGTTGCAATAGGATCAGAAACATTGCCCTTAGAGAGTTAATAAGCTCAGCTACTCAAATACTATCAAACCTCATTAATATAAATGTATGTCGCTCATTCCTGAACTTATGCATGGTTCTCTTCATATAAACCAATGTACAGAAAGGGATTAAACATGCTGAAAATATTTGATTTAAAGCCGTGAAAAGCTCATAAAATAAGGTGCCCTATCACATGAATAAGATAAGATAAGATAAGAAGATAAGAATTCTTTATTTCAGACTACAAAGTCCATATGTCTAAATTTAAATATTATCATAAAATAAAAACATTGTAAACGTAAAAGAACATATATATCATACATACAATTATACAGATACATCTACAACAGTTAACTGTGTCATGCATTGTTAAGAGTGAAGAAATAATGTGCTTGCATGTTGCATGTCGCTCATAATCAAACGTATCTCCCAGTCTGATCACATTCTAAGACTTACGACCTCAAGAGTGTTAGCTAGTTCATCCAGGCCGAACTTAGACTGCTTCATTACAAAGCATGGTGGTTGCTCATAGCTGAATGTAATTAATATATATGGTGCTTACGTGACAAGTCTTGTTAAATGGTATTCGAAATATAGCTTGTACATATATGACAAACACAATTCACAACTCTACATCATTCACAGGTACATGTTCATGGATATTCGATGGGCAGGTTATTTTTATGTTTGTTGAACTTTTGTTACTGACTTTATCATGCTGACGAGGTTGACGCTAAGTGACCATTGTGGTACAGGCATCTCACGGTGTTTAGATTTTATATGATCTTTAGAGAATATATTATTTTATAAGCAAATGAAGTTGTTGCAATCTACGCTTGAATAAAATGCACAATATTTATTGAACAAATAACACCCGGTTAACATAATACTCCTTTGATAACTGACCTTGTACTGAGTGCCATTTTGTTACTGTCCAGATGTGGACAGAACACACAGCGAACACTGAGAGTGATACAGATTATAAATGATATGAACTAATTCTTATAAAACCAGTATGGTGAATGATGTGATTAGGGTAAAAAAATACAGTTTCAGACGAAATCACTAAGCGTGTAATTACCCCTTTACGAAGCGCACACAAAAACATAAATAACAACATGGCTTTTACTTAGGAAGGTAAGTAGGGCATACTAATCACGTTGGAGGTAGGCTATCGACGTGTACACTGGTCAAACGGCTGCTCAGTAAGTATCTAAAAGGCAGACAAGCATACATCTGATTTGTTAAAAGACAATAAAATTTAGTATCATCGATCGCAAAACAAAATATGACGATTACAACACAGCATATTATTAACATGGAGAAGCAAATTAAAATATAATTTATATATAAAACAGCGAAACAACTGTTCCTGCTCGCTGTAGGAGATCTGATTCGTGTAGAGGATGAACTAGAGAAACACCGTTTCTAACAGGACAATGTCAGCGCTGGGAACCTAAAGTGATATTCTAGTCAACGGTTGTTCAATTAAAAAATGTAACTTTGCCAGCGAAGTAATGCACATATTATACCATACGTACTAAAGTACGATAAAATAGCGTTCATTACCTGATTCGGCTTTAATGTATGCACCGAATCTAAAAATTTTGATTTTCGTTTGACATGATGGACATGTCTCCATGCACTCATGGTTAATTTAAGGTGTTGATGTAGTGGATAGTACGGGAGCACACTATTTTCAATTCAATACTTTCGAGCACATTAAAATACAGTCCTTATAAAACAACTTTATTTTAGAACATTTAAGGCCTTTCCTTTTCGCATACTCTTCATTTTCACGCCAAACCAATTAGTTCACAATGGAGAGAGAAGCATTTGTCGGGTTACAATGATGAATTAACGCATCCTTAAAAACCGGTAATTACTGATAATGAACAATGAATATGGGAAATAAACTGATCAAAAGACGATCGAAATGGAAAGGAAATTATTATAATTGAAATAGAAATAGATTATTCAGCACTTTTTGTAATTGCTAGCAATATGTTTTTGAAATATTACAAATTTAGTAAACAACATGTTAGGTTAATTAGGTTGATAATGAAACATCCTCCTGTCGTAACGGAGCGGTCAGTCGTTTTTCCTCAACTTTCTCTAATGCCTCTCTTCGATCATAATTGTATGCAAAGGGAGTTGAATGTTAAAAAAAACGCAAGTACATTTTCACTGATTAAGTTTATTAATTTTAGATATCACTCAATTCATCAAGGAACGAAACATTATTATCAGAAGGATTATTATTTTAATTACATTTTTAACATGCACTAAATCATAAATTCTTAGGAAATGCAAACTATTACAAGTGGTTTCATTTCTTTTTGATTTTGTTGGTGTTTTTGTCAATGAACTGTTTTGTTTTTTCATAACATATTGGTCTTTCATGTATCATAATTATGGCACGTACTCCTAAGTATCAAAATTAGTATTCTTATTACTGTGCTGAATAAAAATAAAATATAAATAATAGTACTAAAAATAATAATAGTGCTACTAATAATTATTAGTATTTTTATTAGTAGTAGTATTTACTTATTGCTAACAATAATAGCGAATACAAAAATAAGCTGCAAATATTTTACGCAGATGAAAAACTTGATAATGTATTACATTGAAAAGTATAGTGAATGAACGTTAGGAAATAAAATGTTAATTATTTATCATAGAATCTGCATCAAAATTGTCAGTGATATTCGGCAAGTTCAACCGTGTATCGGCATTGTATTGTAACATTTTATATTGGATACATAGTCTCCTCTATTTAAATAAGTTTGTTTTTATTTTGCCCCAACTATTCTTGCCATTTTTACAATTGCATGCATTTATATTCGTTCTGTGGTTCATGACTATTTTGTGATATCAACGGCAAAACATCAGCAACAACACCAATAATATTACAATTGATGTTGATACTACTGATAAAAACTCACAACATTATCATATGTGCTTCTTCTTCCTTTATTTCTTATTTTTCATCTTCATGAACTTTTATTAACCGCATCACCCTCCAGTCACCAGGTATAGAGGAAGATGTGATGACCAAATATTTATACTTCGTACGTCCCAATTATTATTGGGTCAACATATGGACAACAACGATTAACCCTATAATACTGGTCCGCAGGTACTGATCTCAGTCATCCAATCATTTACAAAATGGTTCATATATAAGAAAGATACGCATGTCTAAGTTGCGTTCCACAACGAAAGAAAATCAAATAATTTACCAGTGTCATGGGGATCACAGCACTGTTCTTGTTCTTTGGCTATGTAGTTATAACACTAGCCAGTCTGGATACCATACATGATCCGAGCGGCTGCAGCGATGTGTCGTTACATCGGAGAGCATTGGCTGCAAGATATGTGAAAAAATTGAGATCGGAACTAAGAAAAAGGTAGCCGAAGTACGTTTGATACCATAAACCATGATAAGGTAAACATGATTCGAAGTCATCGGAGACAAATATATTGTATATGTCTGGCAAAGGCTCTGTATCAAAGATTTTAAAAACCAGCTGCCGTCTTTATGTACTATTTTCAGGAGCATTTCTTATTCATATTAAGAATATTCATACCAGTTGTACGCATTTCAGTATCAAAATTGTGATACTTACATATGTGGTTGGTGAAGACCATGCAGATATAAAATTCAATCTGTATTTAATTTGTTATGATGTTATTCTCGTTTCAGTCAACTGTCTCCCGATAAATGCAAAATTGATATAACACTGAAACACATCGAGGCAATGCAAAGCGAACTGGGCGGTTTACAGGCTGCGTTGACAGGTACATTCTTTGTAAACATTTTGGATGGATTACCTGTATCAGCATCATTACTATTTCTACTATTATCAAAATACTTGAACCACTACTGTAACTACAAAACCATTGCAAAAATTATATAAACACAGCTAATGGCGCTAGGTTTTCTTTGACAAGTATTCAGATAACTCATACTGTTATCATTAGCACAACATAATAATTTCTGTACGACTGCTACTAGCGTTTCTATTAGCAGTATTATTATTACTTGATTAATATATGATTATTTATCTAGTATGGGTTGAGTGTGGGTTAAATCTAGTAAAAGTACTGATTTACTATGCAATTTTTATTCTTGTGTTTGTACATGTTTTTCTATTTCTTCTTCTTCATTATCATATTATTGTTCTTGTTATCTTCCTTTTGTTAGTAGATCGTATTATTATTATTATTATTATTATTATTATTATTTCCTGCAATTGTGTACAAATATCCATCTCATTGTGTAAAACTAACGAAAACAATGCTAAGGAAACAAAACCTCAATTATATGCATATCCTTGTCGTGAAAGTACAGCTTAAAATAGTTAAATTTACCGTGAAGAACATAGAGGCCATTCGAGACATAGCATAATGATTGCGATCTGCAATTGAAGGCCGATGACAGTTTGAAAACTATAGTGACATTCAAAACATCATTTTTATGGTCTGCGCCAGCAATGTAAGAAATGTATGCAGAAATCGTCATGGTGATTGTCTTCAACATAATAATAATAGTACATAGTGTGTAGCTGACTCTGTGTTGCCTGTGTTTGAAGAAAACTAGCAAGAAGTTTTGTTCATTATGTACACGAATCAGATCCCGAATCTATAATTATCAACAATTGCAGAAAATTACTTTAGTTGAAACAAATTTGATATGGTCACACTGGTGTATTCCTAAACGTTAAATAATAAAACAAACGTTTTAAAGCTTCTAATCCGCATTGATAAAATGATTTGCTCTCAATCAAACGTATTTTGAGAGATTAATATTTCGTTGCAGAAAAAGATTGCTTCACAGACAGTACAAAATACATTGGTAAACGAAATTGTACGATATCTGGGCGTACTTGTATGAATTGGTGGGAGAGGGTAAGCTCTACAAACTTTGTTTTCATTATAGTAAAAATAATTAAATTCATATGTCTACCCACATATACAGCCTCCGTAATGGATTAAGCTACTTAAGAGTGCTAAAAACTGCGCGATATTATGACAACCTCTGCGCAAGAGAGGCTTGTATAGTGTCGCTTAGTCCTTCTCAGAAATTATCAATATTCCATATCGAACCGGAAACCTATTTTCTACATATCTAACATATATCAGTTTACACACGGTGATCAAAGGAATGTAGGTATTTAAATACATACCAGAAAGGAAGCAAAGACACCGTGATTCCGATTCAGCAAAAAATTCACTTTCCTATGACACAAAGTGAAATTTCAAAAGACAGTTACATCACTTTGAACTGAATTCCAAATAATGTCCTATTTCACGTCGATACGTCCAAATAAAATGTTCATAAGGAATTTCAGTAATATTGACTGTCTTAATATAGAAAGATAATACAATTCGTACTGTTTTTAAATGGATTTTCGATGATCTCCATGTACCATGTTAGTCTCCATTTAAAACATTAAACCTTTTCTACATGCTACGACTTTGACAGTTCATATCACCAGCATTTAGTTTTCAATACATGTCTTTATTAAAGAGTTTCCTATATTAATTGATAGTCGATCATGCAACAAAATAAACCTTGAATAAAGATAAATATTTGGAAAATAAACATATATCCCAAGGTTTACAAAATGATGCGATTCAACTGTTGTGGTTGTTTATTTTGATTGGGTCGATACAGTTCACTCGCATTGTTGTGATGGTCATGGTAGAATGGCAAAACAAAAGCAACTTTAGCAATATGGATGGTATATTGTTTGTAGGAGGTGTTCTTCGCTAAAATATAACGTACGTATGTACGTACGCTTACATTTTATTTTTAAGTTATTGTTGATTTATTTATTGCAGTATCCACACGATCATCGTCATACATCGTTTCCTGATGGTTCGATGACACAAGTAAGCACTAATTATATTAATCCCATCTGCTAATGGATTCCCTATGTCGGTAACCATACTACAGTGCTAATCGTTAAATCTGCACGATAGTTGAAAACAAAGTATTTACTGTTTTGCTGAAGTCTTGTATTTATTTTCTAACTGCCAATGTAGCTTGTGGACTCTTGAGGCTACGCTATGTTATAAGATGATGTCATCTTAATTCTGTCCACGCGGTTTCAAACATATTTTCTTGATAATGCGGTTATGTGATAAAATCCGGTCGATGGTTTCTTCCTTCACCACATTTAGTGACTACCTTTTATCATGTGCTGACAAATAGTGTTATAGTCAGACCAGCAAGAACCAAGAAGGTTTTTATATAAGAGAAACAGGCGTCTAGTCAAAATGTTATAAATCACCTGTATATGATGGTTGATAAATATCTGACTCTGGGGAAAGGAGTCATGTTTGGCTTGGAAGCCAACCTATTATACAGTTACTGTTCACTTAACCAATTACTAATGGCTAAGGACATGCCTATGACAACAATTATGCTGAGTCTAAATTAGAAAATATATATGCTAGATCCAGTGTAATTCAGTTCTGTTAAAAACGTGCAGCTTGTATGAACCGTGCACTGTGATTGTATACAATACTTTCTATGATCATACTGCCTATTGGTACAGACATAAATTTAACTATACGAGCTTAACATAAATAATTACTGAACTATATGACAGCTGCGGGTGGAATCAATTATCAAGATGCATATATATTTTCTCTTCTGAAGGAAATATACATCCCAAGATCGAAATCTTTCTTTTTTAAATGGGATCTTTAATATTGGTTTTGCTTCAATCAGACCAGTAATTATATGTTAGGTGTTAACAAGCTTAAGAATTGAAAGTCCACATAATGTATTACTTCTGATCATTTTCAACTCACACTTAACAATATTCCTAGTTCATTCTCCTTGATTTAACTTGCATTTTTAACAGGCTGGAAACTACTGTCGTGACCCCGATGGAAGCGGCGAAACATGGTGCTATACCACAGATCACTACGTCAGATACGAGATGTGTGGCGTACCAGCATGTGACAAATTGCAGTAGAAACTGCAATTTCTTGGTTAAGTTTAAGAGCAAGGAAGATAATTACAATTTGACTTTGTGTTTTTTTAAATAGAACATATGAATAAATTTTTCGATCCACGAAAACCCTATAGTGTCTGATGGGCTTAAATAATTGCACGTAATAAGCCAATTAAAAAATACTTTCAATTTCATTGTTTTTGTTTATTGTTAGGCTCAGATGGCGTCAAATTATGTTGAACATATTGGGTAAGACACTATGTAAGCGAAACGTGAAGCAATTATAATGGTCAAGACGTTAACCTGTTGGTTATGCCTAATGCTTTTATTATGAATCACTGATCATTTTGTCCAATTGATAAGCACTAGTTTTAATATAGTCACTTAGATGACTGCAAACTCTAGAAGGTTTGTAGGTCTGATTCGCCCTGCGTAACTAGACCACCTGCTTGTTTATCACAGATTATCAAAACTGATATATACAAATTATACAGACATCTAACATTTCGCATAGCTTACAACGTAGTTCCAGCGACAGCCACGTTGACTATGAAAGCGGCAAGCAATATATTTTGAAACTAAATATTGTCTACGGTTTATTGGTGAATACATAAATAAAATGAACAAAATTGTAAGGAACAGTTATCCAAGAGTAAAACAAATATATCTTTTTACGATTCTATAAAAGAGATGTATATATCGAATGCTATGCGGTAGAACGCAGGAGGCCAACTGTACAAACATTAGGCTAGCATATCGCACAATGAACTTGTCTTAGCTTTACAATAATGCGGTCCTTTATTTAAAAACAATTCCAATATGAACATTAGAAATAAAAAATAACTAACTCTTTCAATGGAATCCTTACTACAATTTCACTTTAGGAACGACCAAGCGTGCACTGATTGAAAATCATTATAGGTGTTATGCTATCAATAATTCTTATATAAGAATAACTAATGAAAATAATCTTTTGTCAAGAAGTATTGAACATATTCTAATTAAAATTTAATCAAAACCTCCGCTCAATGGCGATAATGTTGTTGTCGCATTTTTAAATGTACGCATACCAATACTATCAAGAAAACTGATATGGTGTACATGACCCATATAGATAAATCTTCAAAAAGAGTAATCATACAGTCTAATGATGAAAGACATTATTAACATTATATAAAGAATTTTATGGAAAAAAGCAGACCAGTACTTTACAAACAACTGAGCCAACTCAGCATCTGTAATGGTACGGTTTGTTAAAACTCTGAACATTACAAATATCGAAATATTGTATTATAAGCAAGCCAGGGAGAATATGAATCAAAAATATTAATTAATGTATTTGTGTTTTTTACGAATGATATAAATGGTATTCCATCTCTCAGTTCTGGTGGAAATTATAATTTCCATATTTAAAAATACTTTTTTTGATAATTTCTAAACTATATCAAGCAAATATTCAAAAATAGGCAAACAATGCTAGGTGATTATAATAATAAAATATTATAAAATTGACTTTTCAGTTATCTTGAAATATAGGCATGTATTGAGAAAATTAGTGTCACGAGACCACAAACAAGATGACGTGCACAAAGGTTAACTATTTCCAAGATAAGGACTATAATAGTGGATATGTTTGGAGAGCAGTGGATGAATATTTCCACAGTTTGCACGCAGCAGATATCATAAGACGATTAACATCAATTATTGAATCACAACATATAAATATTAATAACAGGCATTTACCAAACTAAGTTCTTTCAAGGTGTTGAGATCATAACACTTGACAGGCAAAAAAGCAGGAAGAGATAATACCTAGAAGATGATAAATCATTCGTGACGCCAAATTCCCTATGATCCGTTATACCAGTTTAAATCTAATTAATACAATAATCTAGTAAACATAGAAGTGAGAAATGCATGTGTTAAACACATACATTTATGACAATATCGTAAAACGAATTGAAATATCCATATATGTGCAACAAATGATGTATAATTAAAATGAGCGCGTTTTATTCCGCATCCAATAAAAGGAGGAAGGAACACATGTGTTTTGATTGTAATGATTTGTCAAGACATTAATCATGTTATATGATAACTCGATATTACTTGGTGATAAACGGTCATTATTAAACCTATGTTTAGGAGAGAAAATATGCAAAAGTTAGAATGTCTCGGTAAATAAACATTCGTAAACATATTTGATTGTTTCAGGGACAAGATAGTTGGGCTATTACTAGATTATGCGAGGCTTTTAAAATTTCTGAATATGAACAACGAAACGTTAGTGTCCGGACATTTCACATTTAAAGTGGCAATGCTTTACGTCAATTCTATTCCGGTTTTTCTTGCCTTTGTGACGATACATTCGTAGTTATTCGCCACTTGGATGCAAGCGCATGTAATCTCACCTTATACAATACCATATTTGTTCTTCAAGTAATATTAATATATATATATATATATATATATATATATATATATATATATATATATATATATATATATATATATATATATATATATATATATTAGTACAGGTGATGTAATATGGGTATTATAATAACTCTCTATAAAAAGCACAAACGTTACTAATCACGCTATTAGCAATACAAATAGAGGGAAAAAAAAAACATTTTGCATGGGTTGGAGAAAATCGCCGTAAAAGATTGCGTTAACATCTCATCTTAATTGACAACCTCCGGAACTGCATTCAGATGGATATCTAAAACATCTCTTTATCAGCGAAAAGAGAAAACGTTTGAAAATGGTTCTAGTCCAGCTGATGCATGTCATCCCAATCTCCTCCGATGACAGTCAGATTTCAATCCGGCCGAACGTTTAGAAATCAGGTATCTTATAACACTGATGATAAATTCTTATCTCATACTACGTGCACTTGCCGTGAAAATAAAGGACGTTGTATCGCAACAGGTTGAAAAGAAAGTAGCGTTATAAAAATAGCTGTAACTAAAATCTTTTTTCAAAGCGGCATGATCTTGTATTGAAAATAATACATTTGTGTCAGAGAAACTTCAGGCTGCTACTATTTTGTTGACTATAGAAATATTTATGTCAGAAAGATCCGTATAAAATAGTGTTGTATATGTTAAGCCTGCTCCATGTAATACATTGAGGAACGCAGGAGCTCCAGCTGGTTTTATTATCAGGGACATTGCTTTCTCTGTGAAGTCTTCAAATTGTAAGGTTTCTATTTTAGGTATTAGAGTGTGGCTTTGTTAAAGTACATTTATATTGCATAACGTTGGTTTACATTTAGTTGCTGGGCCTTTAACTGCCGCGGCATTTACCTTTTGAGTTGTATTTATTTATTAGTAGGCAATTACCTAATTATAGATATGTCGAACTTTATTACAATAGTGACTGACTCATAGTGCTTGGATAAAAACGTAGATCTTATAGACCACTTACAAGATCTAAACACAATATATATAATGATCTTAGTCACAAATTATTCATCTAACTGATACATATTTGACAATTCGTTCCATGTGATCATCTTTGATCCTCAAATTAATCAATTAAGTGTTTTTTGTCACATCGATGTTCATATTTCTGCTCATTATTGCTATCTGATCACGGTGATAAATTGTTTGTCAAATGCGAATAAAATCCTGAAATATCCTTTTTGCGAAGTTCAATTATTGAAGACACAAGAAAAAGTTTTTAATGTATTAAAAATGGAGTCCTTATGTTTTGACCATTGATGGGAAAGTCAATGGAGTTTTAGAAACATTTCATCAAACTTTGTTGCATACGATTCGAACATATTTCGTTGTTGCAGAAGAGACTGATATTTCTTTTTTCTGTTATTTACTGTTTGCAAAGTAGTTCAGCCATCATTGGGCTTTATTTCCTTTGAACTGGTCTGTGAACCTTTGAAGTTATTAAAATATAAACTGCTTTCCAAATAAGATTAAATAATGAATATTGTGAAATATGTTTCTAAATTCAAATATTAGTAGTCCAATAATCAGACTGAACTAATATTCAGTCTGATCAGTCAAACATGAAATTCAGGTATGATATAAAACACATGAAGGTAATTTCAGCCTTTAATCGTTTTGATTATCTTGCCCACATCTTCAAATATGCGTCGGTCACTCTGGTATAATTACACAATTTAAATGAAAGTAAATTACATTATGATGTATCGTTAACACTCCTGGGAGGTCGAAACAGAAACATATTTGACAGATACATAGGTTTAGATGCATTTTGATATTGATATGAATTAATTATTCAATCAACGTTTGTGTACCAATCGTACACAGAAAGGAGATACACGATACAATGCTAATATACTAACCAGTCTTCGGAATTCAGCAATGTTAAACAATATGTCACAAACATTTTCAGATCAACATCAACATGAACTAAAACAGCAAGTTTGTAAAAAATAAGCACTTGATTACGAATTTTGCAGTACAGGTATAAACAGTAACCTGAGTCGACAAAGTAGGATTGTGTCTTTACCAAGTAGTAAATTTCAAATATATAATGAATATATAAACATAAACAGTGTCATCATAATGGATTTATCGAAACTGTAAAGAATATTTGATTGCAGAGACAAAATGTATGTTGCAAAATGTATCATCAATATTAAAGTTTGACATCATTTCTGAAAAATTGCACTGATGTAAGCAACACAATCAAATCGGTGTTTGCAACTCAAGATGCGCTTTACAATATAAAAGCATGCTATCTGGAATGAAGATTTGTTATGTCGATATTACAGCCATTAATTATTCACAATAGTGTGTGGTCTATATAACTGCGATGAGTCAATAGATCATGTCATCATCTTTTTTATTACCTTGGACGGTCACTCTTAAATTCTTCTATCGACTTACTGATGCAAATGTGACAAATAATTTATGAAACAGCCTTTGATTGTATAACATTAATCGGAAAGTTGTTGGGCATGGTCAAATTAAAGTTAAGTTCTATGATATATATTATCCCCCCACACCTTAAGGGAACTGATGTAGTATTTGTTTTGCATGGCTAAGTATTTAAGGAAATATTTATTCAATTCTTCCATAATTGCCGAAATATGTTGAGAAAAAAAATCTAACTATCATCAGTCTGACAAATTGCAGGTATCGTTTGACAACTTAAAGACCGTATATAAACTTCACTGGTTCTTTCTTAAGCAAATTTCTGCCAACTATTTAAATTGATGTTTACACAAGTGATAAGATGTAGCATGCATATTGATTACATAAGATAACATTTTTTGTGGATCATCATTTTGTTATGCTTCCAAACAAATAAACAAGCAGCAACAATTATTTCATAGCTGACAAGGAATATTTGACTTTGTTATTGGCTTTGCAAACCTTGAAGCACACACACACACACATACATACATACATACATACATACATACATACATATATATATATATATATATATATATATATATATATATATATATATATATATATATATATATATATATATATATATATATATATATATATATATATATATATATATATATATATATATATATATATATATATATATATAGTTGTGTTATGTGATCATACAATCCATTCACTTAAATTGAGAAATCAAAAACAGTGTCTGTTTGTACTTGAATATTATGCTGCAGGAATGTAACATTGACAGTACACACATCAAGGAAAAGACAAGGTGATTACAGATGCAGCCACACTTGTGTGGAAGTAATACATTCCTATTTGTGTAAGACATCTTCATATTCAATTTTAATTTTTATCATCATACTATGCTTTATTTACAAACGTGTAAAAATAAAGGTTTTTTTTTTTTAATAACTAATTCGATTATGAGAGAAGTTGTTATGGATAGTGTATTAATGACGCGTGCTTAACTTTTCTCAGTGATTGTAAATTGCAATCCTAATGTTACATAGCTAACTTGTGTCCATAGTTATACATTGTAACAATCATGATAACATATTAGGAATTCAATGCCAGTCTTTTTCACAGTTAGATTAGCTTTTCCCTTTGCAAATTTACTGATTCAATTATGTTATCAACCAAGTGAAACAACGAATAAATAAGAGATATATAAATATATCAGGTGGAAATCGAGATGCATTATTTATTTCAAAATATGCATTGGAATTACTAATTGGCTCTTTGACCTTTGGATTAATAAGCTCTCTTTGAATTTGTTACGGAATTTATTCAAAGTTATTCTACATTGTATCGTTGTGTTAAATCAGACCATTCAGCCTTCTATATGATTAAACTGACATTACTCTAAATGTTTCTTTGTTTTGGCAATCAAATATAGAGAAATTAATAGTTTGTTGATATTACATAAAGGTATTGGTCTAACTGTTTCCTGTGCATTCAATACAACCTATATATATATATATAGTGTGTGTGTGTATGTGTGTGTGTGTGTATGTATGTATGCATGTATATAGTTGAAACGTTTTATTTAAAGAGTTAACTAACAGAGTGGTCATTTAGTACCAAATGTGTCATTGGGTTCTGAGAGACGATGTGACATCATCAGCCCTCAGCACCAAGCTTAATTGATGCACAGAGCATACCTCACAACCAGCACATAAGATAGAGAGCGCGATGTAAAAGACAGGAATGACCCTTCCTAAACGATACGTCAAACCATGATGGCCAATTACAGGATTGTTTCAACGACTGCAGTGGCCAAACACAGTTCAGTATCATGAAAAAAAAAATGAAATAAAAGCCGGTGTGTGATAACTTTTTATTTAGATGACCAATTCTGCATTAACCAGTGGCACATACTTTTCCTCAAGGCATCTTTATTGATTCAAAACTGGTAAGTAAAGCTGAAACAATCAGATTTATTAAAAATCCTCTGTTGACCACACATTCACGTACGCCCACATCCATATATATATATATATATATATGTGTGTGTGTGTGTGTGTGTGTATGTGTGTGTGTGTGTTTGTGTGTGTGTGTGTGTGTATGTATGTATGCATGTATATAGTTGAAACGTTTTATTTAAAGAGTTAATCATCTAACAAGAAGGGAGGTTTAAAACAATCCTTCTTACTTGTGTCTAAGATTATCAATCTTTTAAATGAGTTCTTAGCATCGAAAATTTACATTGATATATGCAGTAAATGAAAGCAATAAACCATATCAAATCATGTTCGACAGACACAAATATGCACTATTTTTTATATTTATTCACTGCAGAATCTATCTCGTTTTCTATATCACTTAACCCGTCACAGCTTGACACTGTTCGGTTAAGTAGTTATATATACCTGTGCAGTATGTACCTCACAAGAGACAAGTAATTTATTATATTTTATTTCATATGTAAAATATTTTGCTGAAACAATTAAGAATGTCATGATTCTTGAAATGGTTAGTTTTTGCACAAATGTAATTAAAAAATAATAATTTGATCAAATACCCTCGATATAATTCTGATACGCATGAAACTAGAAATTGTTACGTATACATGCCGAATATTTGTCCAGTTCGTTATGTAATATCTTTACAATACTGGACATATATGTTAACGCTTCTGGATCGTCATTGTTTTAAATGGTATATTACCACTATTAACAATTTGTACTTCTACTTAATTTATAAGACCAATGCTAAAGTTCAGCTGCAAATAAAAATACTGTTAATATGTTTTATAAGGTTTATAATAATTCCATGATCCCATCACATTTTCGTCTGCTTCTCTTGAATATTTTGATTTTTCCTGGATAGTTTAATTATAACAATTTTTAAGAAGTTTTATAATTTCCATATACCGACCATTATTAAAAATTAACACTTTATCGGTACAAATGATAGAAAACATTAAACAATTTATATATGCATCACCGGTTTATAAATATTTTAAATGATGGTTTCATTTGATATCTCATTATCTTTCCTTACATGCACGAGAAAAAGAATCCCTGCTTCCTATTGTTCTATACTGAATGCAATGATCTTCTCTGATTACCATACTACAGCATTTCGTAAATATATGTTGGATATTAAGCCATATATATGAGATGTGTTCATGTAAAGAAAATCTGATGAGAAATATTTCTCGTTTCATTGTGGTTATGATTACTAATTTAATATATGATTCCGATACAATTTCTTGATCTGAGTATATACATAATTTCGCTCTACACACCGTTTGTTTGTATATTTCATACTGTACATATGTGTGCGTGCATGTATGCATGTATACATCTGCGCTACAAAAATGTTTGCAAGAAGGTTATGAAGACAGAGAGCGCATTGTAATTACTGCAAAAGTAATGCAGGGATTTGTAGACGTAACAGGGATCTAGCAGTGTAGTCAAAATGCGTGTCTAACAAGCCTGCGTGCTCAGCTCACTTCTCTACAGCAGCGAAACATGGAGCACCTATGCAACACACGAGAGGAAACTCAACAGCTTCCACCTGAGATGTCTGCGGCGCATTCTGTACATCTAGTGGCAGGACAAAGTACCCAACACAGAGGTTCAAGAACGCGCCAACATGAACAGCATGTTCTCCATACTCAGAGACAGGCGCCTTCGCTGGCTCGGCCATGTCAAGAGAATGGACCCAGGTCGCATTCCCAAGGACCTGTTATATGGGGAGTTAGCAGAAGGTGCACTACCAACTGGACGACCACATCTGCGCTACAAAGATGTGTGCAAGAAGGATATGAAGACAGCAAACATTAATGTCAACGACTGGGAGAGCTGTGCAAACAACCGTTCCAGCTGGCGTCTAGCTGTCAGGCAGGGAGTTCAAAACGCAGAGGAAAAGAGAAGAATAAAACAAGCTGAAAAGAGAGCTAAAAACATGGATAAGCAAAAGCGTACTTTGGAGCTACGCCATCGTCTCCCGTAAACGGACGGATGCCAAGGAAGACTGTATATATTGTTATCTTTTTTCCTATTGTACTATCTAACAATCAAGTTAATTAACCGAAACATATATACTTACTGCAATTGAAACGAATAAAAACTGTATCTGTCTCTGTCTGTATGTCAGTTTCCATGGCTCGTTTTACTCCCTCTGTTAGCCTTTTTGAATTCATAGCTTCCCTTACGTGTTTGGTTTTGTTCGCTCAGAAGTTTGAAAATACATCATTTATTGGGAAGATGCGTTTATCAATTATTGTAATTATATAGGCTTTTTTCTCAACAATTTCTACTTTTCATTGCTTGCCTATGTTACCAGAGTAGAAACTTGTGCAGAAGATAAATTTCTTAATGTATTGCATCATTTTTCTATTATCATTATATTGAGTATTGACCATTCATTTGATTTGAATTATGTTGCAGCTTGCGCCGTATATTTTATTCCCATATTTGTTTAAATTAAATTACCTTTATCCAAATTGATCCCGTCGAAACTGGTTAACCTATTGAACATTCTGTATTCATCGTACAATGACTTCTGAGAATGATGTATACGTGTTCTCCATTTGCTTAATGAGAATGCACTAAATGTATCCTACAATTCCCTACTGAGAATACAGTAGAAGTATCATACAAATGAGTACAAAATACTGGATGGATTTATCATAGAACTGCCCATGTGACAGACGGGAAATCTGCCCATAACCACACCGATATATATTTTGTTACAGGAAGGCAAATGCTCTTGCATGCAGGGTACGTTAACCTATTTTATATAACAATTGGTTACACAGTCAAAGCATCCTCCGCTTTTTGTGCATGAAACAAAGCTTTCAAATACACATAATCGAAAAGGAATGTGTACCAGTTACGATAGTCCCGGCTTAAAATGGTAAAACGAGATTTATTATATTATACTAGATGTTCAGGTGTTAGTGTGGTTTACAAAGAATTAATATGCCATATATATAGTATGGCATATATACTACGCCATATATATACATAGAATAGTAGACATACGAGCAACCTTTTGGTGACCGCGGTCGCATAAAGGATATAGCTATTGTCGCCCAAAAGTAAGACAAGAATTTCTACTCTTTCTCTGGAAAACAAAACCGTATTAGTCACTTGATATATATAAATGAGATAGTAATAAGGTTAAAACTCATTTTCAAGTCAACTTTATTTAAAAGGATGCATATATGTATTATGTATATCTTTGTTGATAGCGTGTATGTTTGTATCATTAAAATAGTTTATTTTTGATCATCATCATCTTTACGTAGCATATATAATGAAATATCGTAGCCCCATATATTAGCTAAAACGTTTGCCCACTTCTAGGTTTAAACTCCGAAGTGACACCTTCGAGCGTAATGAGCATCTTTATATATTGGCCCAGTCAGGTTCCGGAAAAGCGGTCTCTATATTTTCAAAAATAATCGCGGGTTTACAGTTGCCTTACGGACAGCGCATTGTAATTACTGCAAACGTAATGCAGGGATTTGTAGACGTAACAGGGATCTAGCAGTGTAGCCAGTAGGAAGAATATTCCGAAATATGGAAGAGGATTGTTGATCATGCAACTTGACTGAATGTGACTGTTACTTGTGTATTCTGTCCATAACTCCTGTTGCAAACTGGGCCAAAATAGCTCGCAGTGACTTGCATCATTATTAGATATAGTGCATACTTTAGATTTAATATTGGCTTTTGATTTAATATACATGCAATTTAGGTGCTGGAAATACTACACATTGCTACACCATTATAGGGGTGAGGTGTGTCTCGTATCGTTGCTTAGGGTAGTTTACCTACAAATGACTGACTATTTGGATTAACGTCGTTTTCGCCGGTAAGGACATGCACGACGATTGCCTATAAAGAATATCGGATACAGATAAAATACCCCCAGGACAACACCCACCTCCTGCCTCTTAAAAATAAAAGACTAGACATAATTCCGTCCGCTAGTACAAGTTTATCCCTTTTTAAACTTTTGTTTTAACCAATACAAATAGACATCTTTTTGTGTCGCCATGTACCATTTGATTCTGAAGCTTAGTGTGGGCCTCCTTTGAGTAGAAAAATGAAATTTTTTTGTGCCGATTAGATGTTAGATCATAACTGTGACAGATAAGGAGATTAAGATGCCTAATGATATAAGGACTTATTGTACGTACACTTTTTATTCACTTCACTTTTATAAGAATCATTACATACACTTTTATCCATTGCATTAAATCCTTCAGCTGTTCTTAAACACTTGCATTTTTAAAGTATACCATATCCGTTGGAAATAGAGCATATAGACTAACAATTTAGTGTACTGTATTTGACTCTTATTTTGTGAATTACATAAAATCTGAGCCATAATATTATTGTATTATCTTGAAATTCCTTAATGAAATCAAATGTTAATATTTCTGATTTCTTTTTTTCACCATCACATTTTAAAATAGGCTAGTATATTTCGGACGGTTTAAAAAGTTAAAACTTGTTCTGATAGAGGGGATTGTGTCCTATCCTTCATTTATTTGTGTGGATTTTGTCCTACACCCAATAACATATGGGTTATTAAATATAATTTGTCGGTATATCGTAAACAACAAATATGTGTCTGTGGTGCCAGGAATGATATGGTCTTTCACATGTCAGAAAATTGGCAGTACAATTTTGGTTGTAAGTAGTGGGAATTTTTTTAACTTAATCTCAATAACACAATGTAAGGTGTAAACCCTGAAATTGATGTTGTATGGGTCTTTCTTACAAAATAAACAGCGTTGAGTAACATGTTTCCTGAAATACCATAGCCCCACATATTAGCTAGATATTTTGCCCACTTCTAGGTTTAACCTCCGAAGTGATACCTTCGAGCGTGATGCACATGCTTATATATTGGCCTAAACAGCTTCCGGAAAAACCGTCTCAATGTTTTCAAACGTAATCGTGGGTTTGCAATTGTCTTACTGAATTGTACATTGTGATTATTGCAGATGTAATGCAGGGATTTGTAGACGTAACAGGGATATAGCAGTGTGGCCAGTCGGAAGAATATTGCAAAGTAAAGGAAGAGGCTGGTTGATTATGCAGTTTGACTGAATGTGAATGTTGCTTGTTTATTCCGTCAATAACAAAAATACAATTGAATCTACCTGAGATACCCATTTCTCAACTAAGCTTGCATAATAGTAGGCATTCCAGTTGAAATGCAAAATTGATGATATTACATATGATGGATGTCCAAGAAGAATTACAAGTATCTGCAGTTACAATATGAATTTGTTTATATAAAATGCCCACTATATGCATATCCTGACTGGCCCCCACCTTGTTTCAATGTTGTTTACATGCATATCTTCAGCATTTTAACCTTTGATCATTACTGTTTTTAGTTGAACTTTTGCTTTACAAGGTAATGATCGCATTAGTTATAAAAATGTTGATCCACAATTTCAGTTCGTTACATAAAATATCGTATGGTTTGGGTGGTGAATATTTGTGACCATCTATGAAGTCCAGCAAGGAACCAGCCAGTAGTGGGGGAGGGTACTTTCAATAGGATATTTTGTTTCCTTTTAACTCAAAATAAATTTGTTTTTAAAATTATTAAATTTGTTTTTAATCTAATAGATACGTGTATTATGCTATTTTTTTATTTAGCTCTACTGGTCATATACCAGAAGTGATTTTGGATCGTCTGTTGGCTGTCTTTAGTAGTTTAATTTTTGTGTGTGTTAATAATAATAATAACAATAATAATAATAGTAATATTAATAATAATAATAATAATAATAATAACAATAATAATAAAAATAATAATAATCATAATGAGGACTTTGTATAGCACCTAATCTTTAGAAACTCTAAGCGTTTACAACATTAGACAACACAGGTAAGATAAAACACATATAATGATATGATTACAAAAACAAATACCATGAAATTAGAGAACATTAAAAAAATGCTGAGAATATTTAAGGTAGGAAACATTATTAGGTCTGTAAGATGAGATTTGAGAGCCCTCTTGAATGTGATCTATGTGTCTTTATGTCTAAGTTCAGTGGGCAATTCATTCCACGTTGATGGGGCCTTGTATGCAAAAGAACGCTGTCCATATGAATTTGTTTTCATAGTGGGAATACTGAGTATACGATTGTCAGAAGAGGAGCGTAAGTATCTTGCTGGTGTATACACATGGGTGAGGTCGGATAGGTATGTTGGACTAGAGTCCGACAGTGAAACGTAGCACAGAGAACAAATTGTGTGTTTGATTCTGGATCGAATGGATAGCCAGTGTAGGGTACAGAGCAGCGGGGAGGTGTGCTCTGATCGTGGTACTCTAAGTATGATCCGAGCAGCTGTGTTTTGAACTTCTTGAAGTTTCTGGAGCAGATATTCAGATGAACCATACAAAATTGAGTTACAATAGTCCAATCTTGAAAGTACTAATGAACACACAAGTGTTTTAGTGGCATCAACTGAAAGATGTTTGCGAATTGAGCTGATGTGTCTCAGCTCAAGATATGCAGCCTTGCATATGTTCATGACATGTTGGTGCAATGTGAGAGTACTGTCCAGAGTAACACTAGGATTCGTACTGATTGTGTTAATTTAATGCTGTTGTGGCTGATATGTATTGCTTGAGGTAAAGGATGTGATTGAGAAAGTCTTTGTGTTGTGATCAGAATGGCCTCAGTTTTATCATCATTCATCTGCAGCTTCTTAGATGTCATCCATAATTTCACATCAGAAATGCACCTCTCTACACCTTGGATGGTAGCATTGACTTCAGTTTGGTGGCTAGATTTGTAGATTTGGGTATCATCAGCGTACAATTAGTGAGACACTGGATGATGATCTATGACACTTGAGAGCGGCTGAGTGTACAGAATGAAGAGAACATGTCCAAGAACAGACCCCTTTGGAAAACCAGAACATAGATCAAATGAGCTGGAGTTTATTCCATTTGCAGATACAATTTGTGTCCTGTTGACCAAGTAGGACTTGAACCACAGTAAGGCTGTATCATGAATCCAAATACATCCTGGAGACGATGATTTAATATATCATGGTCTATTGTGTCAAATGCTGCAGACAAATCAAGTAGGGTGAGGTCTGTCATCTTTGCGCTATCCATTAGCTACTTTTAGAAGAGTAGTTTCATCACTGCGGCAAGGGCGTTATGCAGACTGTACATTGCTAAAAAGACTTTTTGAATTTAGATGAGATAAAAGCTGGCATAGAACAACCTTTCCTAAGATTTTTTATGTGAATGGGAGATTAGAAACCGGGCGGTTGTTCTTTGAATCGTTATGGTCTAGTGTTGATTTCTTCAGCAGAGGCTTTATAATGGCAGTTTTAAAAAATGATGGGAATTCCCCGGAACGAGAGAGGTATTAAAAACATCAGTTTGTGAAGGCAATACTGGATCTATGCACTCAAGCAGCAGTGATGTTGGAATTGGATCAAGTTCACATGACTTTGGTGCACTCTTCATCAGGATTGTACGTACGAAATCCATAGAGACTGGTTTAAATGCTGCTAATGTTTGCCGCTCAAATTCTGTATCCCAACTGTATGGTGACGACGAGTCAATTGAAATTGTGGTGTCAAGCTTATTTCTAATGGTTTGTACTTTGTCACGGAAGAAATTTGCAAACATGCCCGGAAGGTCGACTGGAGAGAAGGTAGTTGGAAGTGGTGTAGATTTGTTCCTTGACATTAGCTTGTTAGTAATCTCGAAGAGCTCTTTGCAGCTGGAACTTTCCATGATCTGAGTATTGTAGTGAGCTGATTTCGCCGCATGGACTATATTTGTGACATTAATGTTAGCGGCTTCATAGATTTGCTTATGAATAGTGAGTCTGGTGGAAAGCCAAAGCCTCTCAGCTTTATGGCGGTCTCTTTTAGCAGTGCGAAGCTGGTCCCTAACACGGTTATACCATGGAGAACATTTTTGAATTGATACTCTGCACCTAGTAGCTGGTGCATGTTTGTCAAGCAATGAACGCAGGCAGTTATCGAGTTGTTCTGCGGTAGGAGGTAAGCAACTTGTTAAGATAGCGTGGATGTCCTGAATTAGTTTTGTTCTGTTTATCATACGGAGGTTTCTCTTAGTAGCAGATAAAGGTGGAGGGTTAGGGACTGATACCTCAAGATGGCACATAATGCTGAGGTGATCTGATGCAAGGTCATGGGATACCACTGAGGACCGAAGAATATTATCATCAGGTCTATGAAGAATCCAGTCTAAAATGTGACCATGCTTATTGGTGGGTTGGTTAACTGACTGACAAGTTTGTTGCTGCGGCTTCTCCTAAACTATTATAGAATTGACCTGAACTTTACAATCACATTCATCCCAGGGTCTAAAAAATGTTGCTGCTTTGACATCCAATATGACGACCACAGCGGCCATCTTAAAAATATTGTTATCACTATTCCTAAATGGATCGTCTTATCACCATTCTGTTTTTGCATGACGCCTAGCTGTTTCCTAATGAAAATGGTACCACCATTATTGCTGCCACTGACCATCTTGAAATTATTGTTACTGTTACTTTTCCTGAATGAGTGGTCATATCAACATTTGGTTCTCACTAAAAGAATTCTGCTGCTGGCGAGTTGGTTCTTGATATAATGATGCCAGTCTGACTTCCGGCATGGCCCAAACGACAACCATCATGAAAATCTTGTTATTGCTGCTTCTACTGATTGTATGTCCATATCAACATGGGGTTTTCACCAAGAGACTTTTTATACTGTCTACTTGGTCCTAACTAAAATGGGGCTGATGTTATATCCAATATGGCCACTACATTAGACATCTTGAAAGTCTTGTCATTGCTACTTTTGAATGGATGGGCATATCATCATGGAGCTTTAACTAAAAACATCTTGGGCTTATATGACAGTGGTACTGATAATAAGTTCAGTATGGCCACTACAGTGGCTATTTTTAAAATATTACTGATGGTTGTGTCAACATTGGGTATTCACCAAGAGACTACTTAAGATGTCTAGCTGATCTTAAATAAAAATGGTTCCGATCTGACATCCAATATGACCACCATGGCAGCCATCTTAAAACTTTTGTTATCGCATCTCTACTTAAACAGAAAGTAATAATGAATTGGGGTTTTCACCATATGCCTTTGTATGTCCAGTTGGTCTCAAATGAATGCTGTGCTAATCTGATGACCAAAATGTCCATCACAGGCAGGGCTTATCATTGGAAAAGGACAGTAAATGTATTTGCTTGATATATTTAACAGTTGAAAGTATTGCTAGCTTTCCTATTGCTCAATCATTATAGCCATGTGACACTTTAGAACCCACTGTTATACTTTTTGTTCCTGATATCCATTGAAAAGTACTCAGTTAATTAAACAACCTATCACCAACTACTAAAACCCCATCATTCAAATATCACCTGTCTTTTCTTTACTTATAGCGGCCCGAGTGGCCGAGTGGTCTAAAGCGCTCTCTGTTACGGATCACTGTCATCTCACATCTGCGTAGGTTCGAGTCTCGGATTCGGCCAATGTGGGTATGTGAGATAGCTTGCCAGTAGCTTCTCGAGGGTCGATGGTTCTTTCTGGGTATTTCCCGGGTTCTTCCTCCACCATTAATACTGGCCGCCACGTATACCCTATCGTGTGCTGAAAAATGGCATTAAACCCTACAACAACAACAGCTTTTCTTATATGTGTGATTATTAATATAATTCAGGATATTTACTGGCTCACTTGGCCACTACATGTATCGGTTGTACCTGATCTGACCATGCTTCTGGTGCATGACCTTTGTGTTTGTACTTGCACTGACATAGTCACATGATTGGCCTGCCATGATGGAGTCCACTGGTATCGTGTATTATATATTTTAGTGATTTCCATTATCAACTCGTAACGTGTGACACATTTTTTCAAATTAAACAAATTAAAAAAATGATGAATGATCCTTCTGAAAAATGAACACTGCACCTTCAGAACAAGCATACAATTACCCAGCTAGCCCCATCTAGATCTGTCATTGATGATCAAACATTGGTGATTCCAAATCAGATAGTGGAAATTACCTGAAGAAAGATCAATAAGAAAGAAAAGAGTTTTCAGTAGTGAATGGGACATTTAATTTACTTCAGTGAAAATCAGTGGATCACGTGGTAAATTTTCTATACTGCCAAACTTTTGTTTAGATTTGCTTAGTTACAAATGGGTGATAAGGGATGGGTTGCCATGGTTTACACTACTTTAGGCACTATTAAAACTTGTTATTAGCTTTACTTGTCATATAACATAAGAGGTTATATGATTGTCTATCATGCATCATTTGTTATCCAACCATTTGTCTGTTGCTGCTAATTTGTTATCAAATCTCCAAAACTAAATTGGGGATGGCAGTGAACCTTTTCTTATACACGCATTCATCTCATGGTCTAGTTGGTCCTAAATTAAGACGCTGCTGCTCAGACATCCAACATGAAAACAGAGTTTTCACCAGAAGTCTTAACATACAGATATCGTCTAGTTGAAAATCTTGTCATTACTACTCAATGGACGGTAATATAATGTATTAACTAATGTCTAGTTGGTCTTAAATGAAAAGGGTGCTGTTCTGAGTTCCATTATAGCTGTCACAGCTTTAATCGATCTTAAAAGCTTTTTATCATTACTCCTCCATAGCAAATAGTTTAGTGACAATGATGCTGTTCACAAATCCAAAATGGCTATTATAGTGGCCATTTTGAGATCTTTGTCATCACTTCATGTGCTAAATGGATTTCTTATTAACATGTGGATTTTACTAAAAACTTAAGATGTCTAATGAAAATGGTGCCACTCAGGCTACCATAGTGACCAATTTAATGGTAATATCAGCATAGTGTTTTAACTGAAAGACTTATTGTTATGTCTAGTTGGTCATAAATGACAATGATACTAAACTGATGACCCAAATGGTCATTTGGAAATTCTTGCTCTACTCTTCAATGGAATGTCATTTTGAGATGGGTATTCGACAGAAGAGTTCTTCTGATGTCTAGTTAGTCCTGAATGAAAACAGTGTAAACTGACTCACAGTATGACCACCATGCTGGCCATGTTGAAAGTGTCGTTATATCTGCTTCTCCTAAATGTATGTCTACATCAACATAGGGTTTTCACCAACAGACTTCTTATGATACCTAGCTGTTTTTTAAGTGCAAATGTTGTTATTGGTAGATCCAATATTGACGCTACATTGGCTGTCTTGAAAATGTTGCTGTCACTAGCCCCCCCCCCCCCCCCCCCCGCATAGATGGTTATATTGTCATCAGGATTTCACTAAAAGACTTTTAATATTGTCTTGTTACAACTCTATGGTCTTCAACTAAGTTAAAGATAAAACAATCATCACGTTTTGTAAAATTCAACAGATAATTTGTTTCCTTTTAATAAAAGGAGTTAAACAGTATTGTGAATTAAATCCCAAATAGCCCTATAAATACTGTCACATTTCCAAAAGTGTAATGTTCCAAATGAATTCCAGTGGTATTCCAAATAAATTCCAATCTTGCATGTTCTGATACGTGAATGGTCTTGAAGTTGCAAAATATTTTTCTAGTGATAAACTAGTTGCATTTGGAATTTTTTACATGATGAATAAGTGTTGGTAGTTTTTAATCAGTATATTGCTGCATTAATTGGCATCATCCTTTCATTTGTTAGAATCACAAATGTGAGCACGAAAACCTCAACCACTCATCTGTTTTTACAATTTTAATTTTATAATTGCCATAGCTGAGCTTGAAACTACATTATATCTGACGTTTGGAATAAATATAACTTGGATAGTTTCACCATTTAAATTCAAACACTAATGAGTTTCGACATTTATTGAAATTCAAAGCTTAATAAGTTTTGACATGTCAAGAGTGGTTCATATAAAAACATGGTAGATAGTTGAAATGATGGAAAGAAGAAGTAAATGATGTAACAATCCAATTTGTATCAAACTGGCTGACTGTAAAAAAGAAATTGCATTATTAATTATTTTACAAATTCCGTGGCGCCCAAAGTGGCAGATTGGTCTAAAGCTCTCACTGTTATGGATCACTGCCATCTCACCTCTGTCTGTGTGGGTTTGAGTCACAGGTTCGGCCAGTGTGGGTATGTGAGAAAACTTGCTGGTAGCTTCTCGTGGGTTGGTGGTTATTTCTGGGGTTTTCCCAGGTTCTTCCTCCACCATTTTTACTATCTGAAATGTATAGCCTATCTTGCGTTGAAAAATGGCATTAAACCCTATAAAAACAACAACAAATTCCATATGTCGTTCCTGGCTGCAGGAAATAATTCCATGGGCCATCAGTTTGAGACATCTGGACTAGATAAATGTAAGCTGTACCTTCTAGTAATGCATGACAACCATAATGTTTCTTCTTACAGTTTTTATACAACAACCATGTAATAATATTATATGTGCACATGTTTTCCAGATGTCAGTCTGCTTGTTCTTTATTTTCTCAGGAATAAGTTAGGATCCCTACAGTGTGTGGTTACCAAACTATTTGATCAGCATGCCTTTGGGAGGAATCTGTTTAATTTTAGGTATCAAATGTCATGGTGACTAGGACCGAAAAACTGAAGATGGTTATATACATGCATACACACTGCTTTGTAAATGGCCCACATAGGAGATGAAAAAGACATTAATTGATTCAGAGAGAATGTCCCACTAGTTACATGGCGCTTTTATTGGTTATTGTTATTTAGGAGATGATTGACTGTGGTGTTTTTTCCCAGATTGAGTAAATAAAAATGTCAAATATGAAATTAATGGATAGAATAACATAGATCTGAGGAGAGATATAGAATAGAACAACACAGACCCCCACCCCACCCCGTATTTAACGAAACAGCAACAATTTAATAAATTACATAAACAATATGAAATTGAACATGACATTGGAATGATACACTTTCTCTTAGAAACATAATTCAAAATTTATAAGAAATGCAGTTATCCATTATGTTATACCGATAAAACAAATTTGATCATAAAGTCGAGTGAACAATAAAACTCACTGCTCAGTATATCGGCATAACCTGTTTGTGTCTACTTCCGAATTCAGTGTTTGTGGAAGGTCAGATTCGCTGTATTCCTTTTCCTCTTTTCTCTCTCTCCAGCCTCATTTGGGTCTTCCGCCATACCTTGGTTGGATGTTCTCTTTCCCCACCGGTTTGCATATAGAGCTCTTTTCCCCTTATGCTTTCCAAGACACGCTAACTTTTCTATGACTGAATGTCTTCGTGTCCCTCACTTCCAGACACCCATCCCATGGACAATGTTTTAATGAGAAAAGATACTCGCCTTCATTAATAACTCTTCAGGAAAAACTAATTTTAGACACTTGTTTCCAAATGGCTCGGGACTGCTCCAGTGGCCTAGTGATTAGAGTGTCCGGCTCAGATGCAGGAGTTTGAGGGATTGAACACCAATAGATTCATGCCAAACACTTATATAAATGTTTCTAACAGCTGTATTGTTAGGCGCTTAGCATTAAGAGGTTAGTGTTAGGACTGGTCAGCCTACTATAATGTGACTGGGTGGGACATCATGCTACGTGTCTGTGGCATGATGCCCTAGTGCTAGACATCACTATAATCATCCATGCTGCAGAATTGTGGTGATATGACTGTAAAATTGTGAAAGCTACATTAAAATTCCAAATCACACGCACACAATCCAAATGGCACATAATTGTCTCTGGTTTGTCTATACGATGCGTTTCCCGCCACTTAACCCCACGTTAATGTCGCCTCTTCTATATCTCTAACCATTATTCCATCAGGTCATGATTAAAAATCAATCATGCCCTATCCCAAGCAGCAGAGCATCCTTTCTTTCACAGGCAGTTACTTATTGCACTCCAAGCCTATACGCTAAAGTTAATTGCTACATGTCACCTTGACTGCAACAAGATTTGACTTAGTTATGGTACAATAATCATCTTCCAAAATTCATACTGTTGCAATCATTTTGCAGTCAGGGTCACTGACCAGTAAGGGAAATATAGCTTACTGACAATGTCTTCTGTTCTTTGTAACCTACAATGAACCAGAGATTGTGGTTGTCATGCATTTGAGACTAAAGACACCTATTTATTTGGGTCAAAGATCCCCAAATACAGTTTCAACAAATTACTTTAAGTACTCTATAACCTAATTTGACCAAATTTTGAGGATGACCCATATTTTAGACAAGGAATACATTTATTGATTTCGTGGCTTTGAGCTCAAACTCCAAGGTCACATTGACTTAAAGAATATATATTACCCGTCTTGACCCGTTTGAACTTGAGATCTGCATCCCATACTCTGGTCAGAATGTTTTGTTGGCTTGCATTTCATGCTGTAAACAAAGAACTGTTTTGATAGTGGAGTCAAGTAGGCACAGTTACTCCATGAAGACAATTGGGTTGACTGTGTAAAAAAGGAAAACTTCATTTATTTCCATGACCAAAATTGTCCTTTGATTGCATTTGAGTTGAGAAAGATGAGGTATTTGATAATATAGTAGGTCACGACTTTTGAGGTGCCACCCACCATAATGTAGGTACGAAGGCTGTTACTGATTCTTGGGGAATGCACTGAATGATGCTCATAATTTTGGGAATGGATGTTTGGTGTACCATTTATCATACTCATTTGGTAATAACAAAACAAAACTTAAAGCATGTATCTCTGAAGATGATCAAGTGAATTATTCCTACCCACCATGCTTTGTTGTTTGTCAGAAGCAAGATATTGACTTTTAAGGAGTTAATAATGGTTTTGCATTTCTAATGAAAAAGGTAAAGTGTCGTTTAATTTCAGCCATATTTAGAGATGTTTCCATGAAAACTTTTACAAACTATAGCATGGAATATCTGTCACATTGATATATGAAACATACTTTGCATGATATCAGGATCATATGGAAATGAAACCAAGGCATGCAAACTATCTTGAGTACTCAGGATGTTGGAATAAAGGCCAAGCGTTATGTCTAGTGCAGGAAAATGAGACTTCTTGCTGCAAATAAAATGGTTTGGCAGACTTTGGGTGATGCAGTAACTATTGACAGTTTTCAAATTTGGCCAGAAATGTTTGTTGTGTTTTTGCTGTTGTAAACAACATTTTACATTGCTAAGTTTTGTTTGCGATTTTAGTTTGTATATTAAGATAACTATTACTTAGAGATAAACATCTTTACAGATGTTGAGTTAAGGGTCTATTTCCTTTTTAAATTAAGAATGTTCTGCAAGCAACCTTGCAAACTAATGCATGACATACAAGCAAGCAAACAATTTGCTTACGTCCTACAGCAGAACAGCTCGATAACTGCCTGCGTTCATTGCTTGACAAACATGCCCAAGCTACCAAGTGCAGAGTATCAATTCAAATGTGTTTTTCATGGTATAACAGTGTTAGGGATCAGCTATGCACTACTAAAAGAGACGGCCGTAAAGCTGAAAGGCTTTGGCTTTCCAACAGACTCACTATTCAAAAGAAAATCTATGAAGCCGCTAACATTAATGTCACAAATATAGTCCATGCAGCGAAATCAGCCCACTAAACAACAACTAAGATCATGGAAAGTTCCAGCTGCAAGAGCTCATCGAGATTACTAACAAGCTAATGTTAAGGAACAAATTTACGCCACTTCCAATTACGTTCTCTCTAGTCGACCTTCCGGACATGTTTGCAAATTTCTTCCGTGACAAAGTACAAACCATTACAGACAAGCTTGACACCACAATTTAAATTGACTCGTCGTCACCAGACAGTTGGGATACAGAATTTGAGCAGCAACCATTAGCAGCATTTGTACCTGTCTCTATGGATTTCGTACGTACAATCGTGATGAAGAGTGCACCAAAGTCATGTGAACTTGATCAAATTCACTGCTGCTTGAGTGCATAGATCCAGTATTGCCCTCGCTAACTGATGTTATTAATACCTCTCTCTCATCAAGGGAATTTCCATCATTTTTCAAAACTGCCATTGTAAAGTCTATGCTGAAGAAATCAACATACTACCATAACGATTTAAAGAACTACCGCCCAGTTTCTAATCTCCCATTCATAACAAAATCTTAGAAAAGGTTGTTCTATCCAGGCTTGTATCTCATCTGAATTCAAATAGTCTTTTTACCTATGTATAATCTGCATATCGCCCTTGCCGCAGTACTGAAACTACTCTTCTAAAAGTATTTAATGACATTGTCTCTGCTTTGGACAGCGGAAAGATTACAGTCCTCAGCCTGCTTGATTTCTCTGCAGCATTGACACAATGACCACGATATACTACTTCACCGTCTTCAGCATGTATTTTGTATTCATGATACAGCCTTACTGTGGTTACGTCCTACTTTGTCAACAGGACACAAATTGTGTCTGCAAATGGAATACACTCGTGCCCAGTTGATCTATGTTGTGGTGTTGCACAGGGGTATGTTCTTGGACCTGTTCTCTTCATTCTATGCACTCAGCCGCTCTCAAATATCATGATCCATTATCTCAATAATTGTACGCTTAGGGCACCCAAATATACAAATCTAGCCACCCACCTGAAGTTGATGCTACCATCCAAGGTGTAGAGAGGTGTATTTCTGATGTGAAATCATAGATGACATGTAACAAGCTGCAGATGAATGATGATAAAACTGGGGCCATTCTGATTACAGCACAAATACTTTCTCATTCGACCGCTCCGGTGGCCTAGTGGTTAGAGCGTCCTCCTCGGATGCGGGAGGTCGTGGATTCGATCCATTGCCGAGTCATACAAAAGACTTACAAAAATGGTATTAACAGCTGTCTAGCTTGGCGCTCAGCATTAAGAGGTTAGTGTTAGGACTGGTCGGCCTGGTGTCAGGATAATGTGACTGGATGGGACATCCTGCTACATGTGTGCGGTATGATGCCTCAGTGCTAGACATCACTATAAACTGCTACACTGCATACATCATAGCGATATGACTGAAAAATTGTTAAAGCTACGTTAAAAATCAAAATCACATCACATCACATCACTTTCTTATTCACATCCTTTACCTAAAACAATAAATATCAGCAACACCAACATTAAATTCACACAATCAGTACGAAACGTAGGTGTTACTCTGGACAATAATCTCACATTGCACCAATTTATTTTATATTTATTAGCTGAACCAATTATTAGCAAGAGTTGGTCAAAGCAACATATTCGTGAACATTAATGTATATTTATCTGTATAAAGAAAATTCATGACACTCATCATTACGTGCATATACATTTACATTCATCACTGGTAAAAATGGGTCATATTTAGCAAGAGTTGGTCAAAGCAAGCAAATAACTTGTTTATTTTGTTTGTTCTGATCTGACATCATCTAACATCAGATGTGACTGTTATGGCAGCCATCATATAAATATTGTTACTGTCATCTCATGAATGGAAAATCATATTGACATGTGGTTTTGCGCCAGATGATTTATTATCCAGCCTACATGAAAATAAATGACAATGCTTCTGAATGGATAGTTATATAGACATTTGGTTTTCACCAAAAGGCTTTTAATGGTCGTTAATAAAAAAAATTGTGGAGGTGACATCCACAATGGCCACTATAGCAGCCATCATACAATTTTAAGTTATGTTTTATTCTCTCACATTGTTTGATTTTATATTTTATTTAAGTAGATTTATATTTTGGAAGACTTGAATGCTTGTTTGGTTTTACCTGGTCATGTTACCGAAGTTCACGCCTATGACTTAACTTTGGTCTTCAATGAGGCCAATCTGCACAGACTGTATGATTGCTACAATGACTATCTAGAAAAACATCGTAGCTCTACTCTTCCTAAATGAATGGTCATATCAACATAGGGTTTCAACCAGAAGACTTTACCTAAAATAATGGCCCCAATTTTGCATCCATTATGGTCCTCATGGTGGCCATTTTAAAAATTGTCTTTTTCCTTCAGAATATCAGTGATAGTTTCCACACTATCAGTTAACAGAAAGAAACATTTGTTGGTTGCTGGAAATTCACTTCGGTCAGCGGAGTATAATTTTTTGAAGGAACTCTTGTTTTACGTAACTTGGCTGTAAAACCAAGTGAGCTTTTGCTATCGTGCATCATTTTGTGTCCCTCGGCAAGTGCTATATTAATCTTGACACACTAATTTCAACCAGACTTTGTAAACATGTTCAGTTTGAAAACATTGCATGTGTGCTTTATGGTTTTGTGTTAGAGAAGCTTATTTTTATTAAAATATATTGTGATTTTTGAAAAAAGAAAAGGCTTTTTTATTTATTTTGAGACAAATTGGCAGGCTCTTTCACATTTCTTTCTTTCAGTCTTGGTTATGTTTTCTTTCTCATCAATAATATCGGAAGGTTGTATTCCTTTACATCTGTGCTTTCCCATGTAAATTGGTGGTTTTATTAGACTTACAACCAGTCATTGACTGATGAACCAAACAAAATAAGATGCTCAGTTGAGCCCAGGCACACATGCAAAGGGTCTGTCAAGGTCTTATACAGAAGAAGATGGACAAAAAGTGTTTCATGACTTTACTTGTATAGCAATTTTTCATTATGACCCTGATCTGCATTAATACATGTGTGGTAAAGAAAGTGACCTTTCTGCATTACACATAGAGCTGAAGTTTTCAATCAGGCCTATATTATTGATTGTAGCTATACTACAAATTCTTGTGTAACTGCAAAAATAGGAATAGTAATCACCACTACAATGATCATTACATAGTTTATATTTTGTCATTTCTAAGTTTATCCGCGTAATTCTAAAGTTTTGCTATTGTTATTTTGGATTAATTAGCATTTAATTTATAATACTTCATCATCTTTGTTTAACGTTTAGATCGGATCACAGAGATATAAGTATTTGTTGATTTTTCTAGATAATATAAGACATAATTTGTGCTAGATGATATATGTCTTCCTACGTTTATTTAGGTGTTTATTTGTGATACACTTATCTGAGAAATATGCAAAAGTTATCTTTACGTTATGAATATATCTTTTCCTGTACTAGTAGAGCCGCTATATACCTATTTAATATCGTTTTATTCGAGATTTTAAGATGTAAAAATAATATTTACAGATCCATTTTTGCTACGATGTTTTGATCTAATCATCGTCTATGCGTACCTTGCGTTAAATGTCAGTAGTGTTTAAGATTAGACAAGGCTTTTGTTGGAAGTTTGCTCATGCTATTATCTTATTAATCACGTGGAAAAAACACATGTTTAGAGATTTCATATAAAATGACTATTGTCTGATTTAGATCAGTATTTCAGAAATAACTCGAGAAGAATAGATTATATTCTAGAATTTCAATTGCTAAAATGTTCATTGAACTTTGTGTCAATAAAAGCTATTTTGAATTATAATAAACTCACCCAAACATAGTTTATATTGTGCCATTTCTAAATTTATCCGCGTAATTCTAAAATTTTACTACTGTTATTTTGGATTATTTCGCATTTAATTTATAATACTGCATCATTTTTGTTGAACGTTTAGATCGGATCACAGAGATATAAGTGTTGTTGATTTTTCTAGATAATATAAGACATAAGTTGTGCTAGATAATATAAGACATAATTATACCAACTAGCAATGCTGTCCAGTTACGGGTAATTGAGCCACTGCATTTTAAGAGTGAATATGCAAATAAATAATATTCATAACATTTTCCATCAATGATTTTCCATCAAAATGTATGGCTGAACATTGTGTGTGTACATCAAGCAAGCGATGCATTATAAGCCACAAATAAGTCATTTTTTTCACCATGCTTTCAGAGTAAATATTTTGCAAGATTATAAAGCAATATTCCTAATGTTTCATGTATAGATTTCAGATGTTAAAAATGTTATATTCTATACTGTTAATATATAGTGATCAACTACTTGGATCAGAAATAATCAAAGCCTCTTTTTGTATGTACATAAAAGGTGTAACTTTAAATAATCTAGCAGTGGCCCAGTATTCATGTCGTTTAAAATAACACCGATTAAAGACGTTTTCGAAATTTAAGTTTGCTAGCAATTTAAAATTCTACAAATTTGTATGTCTAAGAATGTGATTGTAGAAAATTCTTACCTTACCTCCTTGCATATATTTAAAACATAGTTGTTCCCATTGACACGTCTTGATACGTCAGTCCAATTTGTAATTATGTTTACCTTCTTGATGTTGTTGCTAACTGAACACAACACAGTATAATGCATTATCTCTTAGATATTGTAGGAAATATAACGTTCTATACAATAATATCTAGGAAGAAATATTTATATTCGACTATTTTACAGCGCTACTTGCATTTCTACTAACTCAGTATATAAATTTAGTACAAAATGAACAGAACGATTTTATTGAGTTTGGGGCTTTTCCTGCCTTTTCCTTGTATGAATATTTGAACTGGGTTTGGATATGTTTCGTTTTTCTGACTGCAAACTCTTTTTCTTTTTTTGATATCTTTTATTCAAAGCTAAGACTGTGCGTTATAACGAAATCAAGCATGAATCTTGCATTAAAACATATGAATGTGCCTTGTATTCGCACATGAGAATGTGCCTTGTAATTAAATCAAAGAGTGTTCTTTAAATTAACACCTAGGACGGCACCTAAACGGTTGTAGTGTGATTATGATATTTGCGTCAACCAAGTGTTCTTACATGTACATGTTATTTTACAGCTTTTGTTTTATGATCATAAGAAATCAGTTCATGGGGGTATGTTTAAATAACCATTTCCACTCTCCTGTTTCCCCACATATTCCAAATTCCAAATTCTAGAAACAGATTCTTTGAAGGTTCTCAAACTTTTGTAACTGCTATATACTTTCTGCTGAGTCTCAACTGAGAAACAATAATGATATACTTTCCAATTCACGACATACACCATTTCTTGCCATTATCCTGTCGTGAATTTATTTCCAACCTTTTTGCAGATCATGATTTTTATTGTACTGAGATACGCTTTTCTAGATAAATATGATACAATTTAATCTCCATTCGAGTCTTTAACATTTTAATCATCCCGATCCTCAATAAAGTTGTAAATGTAGCCATTTGCACCAATTGTTCTTATATTTGGAAACGTTTAACTTCCCCAAAAGTTTAATCATTCAAGTTCAAAAATTACTTAACCAAATAGACTGCTTAATGTATTTTATCCAGTGTCATACTTATTCATTTTAATAACAGTTATCTCGATCTAAAAGTGATCATACAGTGTTCACAAAGTAATTTTCCTAAGTGTCATCCACTTTTGTGGTGTCAGTTGGCAACTTCAAATGCTGATTTGCTCTATAACTATGGAAATTGCTGATGCATTTGTTTCAAACACATGTTGTTAGAACGCATATGCAGTTGTCATTCCCTAAGTATAAAACATTGTTCCGCTTTTCTGTTTCAGAGAATGTATCTGAAAAATCGTGCATGTAAAATTGCCTGCCTTTTATGATAATTACGAAAATATATAAATGGCTGCCACGATATGTTTGTACCAACCTGTATGCTGTTACATGTGGACACTGATTGCTTGTCATTGCATGTTCAACCCCTTGCCGAGTCATTTTAAAGACTTCGAGATACCTCACAGGGTCTTCATAATTAAGATGTTAGCGTTCGGACTTGTTTGCCTGGTATCAGTATAGGATGGCTGGTTGGGAATGATGTTAAATATATGCGACATGATGCCCCAGAGTTAGAAAACACTATAAATATATGCACTGCAAACATCGTAGCTATATGACTGAAACATTGTTAAAGCTACGCTAAAATCTAAGACACACATCAAAACACGCACTTGCACAAACACACCCACAGATGCACACATTGAGACAGATTACTTGATTAACCAGTATATTATTTAAGTGAATTTTTTATATCTGTTTACCACGACTGAGCGCTGTTTCAATTACAACCAACGACGTTAACTATATTTTCGGCGTATCCTAAAGTGTAATCATATACAGAATAAAAAATAATCTATATACATGTGTATATATATATATATATATATATATATATATATATATATATATATATATATATATATATATATAGATAGATAGATAGATAGATAGAGAGAGAGAATTATATATATATATATAGACAGACAGACAGATAGATAGATAGATAGATATATGTGTGTGAACGTATATATGGATTTCTTGTGACTCCTGAGACATGATTTGTTTCTATTTTTATTCATGAAGGTAAATTGTAGTGATTATCCCATGGTTAGATGTTGATGGTAATAATTAATAATGCTTCTCTAAACGTCTGTTTAGTTTTATCGGCCTACAATGCAATACAACACCATTTCCGTCGTTATTAGATCCAAACATCAACTTTCATACAGTCGGAAAGGGTTGTGATATGATATATTTGTTACTAGCGTCAATCGGGAGGAAAGTGATAAGAGGGTATCTTTTTCAGTACTATTAGTCCTGCATGGGGTGATACAATGGTACATGTATCACTGCCGTCATGGAATATGATAAGAGAATATCTTATGTTTTGACTGGTACCCTTTGAATGTACAATAACGTATGTTCTTATTCACTTATGCTATATGTCGATCACACTTATATCCATATATGATATAAGATATCGAACATTCGAAAGTAATTACCATGGGACTATACATTGATCTTTAAGTTCGCTTATGATGTCATTTCATATGTAATATGTGTAAAGAAAAGTAAGTGGCATTTATCGCTGGGGTAGAAGGATAGGTCCAAATAATATACGCACTATCTACAGCTATTATTCAATGTGATCAATCGGCAGTATGCACTCAAGAGGGATGGAGTGTTATGTATGGTGAATGGGTTATATGCAGACGAGTGGGATAAAATGCCAAGTGTGAGTAATTGCCTGCATGTACTCAAGTGCGCTGGAATACCGAGTGAGATTTTCGAGTTATATGCCTTTATGAGGGCTAATATATCGAGTGTTGTTAATGGGCTATATATATTGCTTTTAGTACGCAGAGTGATTAATGGGTTATATGTTCTCACGCAAGATGGTATGCAGAATGACGTCATCCGTGTGTAGGCACTTTGCTATGGAACAAGCGTATTGTATGCTTCTCTAATTGTAGGCCTTGGCAGCAAGAGTCATTGGTTATAAATTATGTCTTGAATAAAAATCCAAGTTTAAAATTCACGTTATAAGCAATGACATCTTTCAACAGATTTCAAACTTAGAGCAAGAATATAGCAAATATACATGGATACGAATTGCGAACTTAATATTATATATGCTTCCCCTTGTACAGATAATATGGCATGCCAAAGAGCTTGAACATCTATATTTCCACTATAGTTACATATATATATATATAGCATACATACATACATACAGCATTACGTCAAGCAGTCAAGGTGTGCCGAATAATGAAGATTCATATCAATTAATTAATAAATGGAATATTCAAGAAAGATGCAATAACGTAAGTATACTAGCTCACGTTTTGAAGGAAAATAATGTGCAAACAGAGAAATCTGCAATATAACCAAATTGGAATATGGAAATTGGGCACTAACCAAACGTCACTGATGATGTTGTCAAACCTATTAAATAACATGCTAAGATGACCACATATGTTAATATACTTTTCATCGTGTAGTGTCGATATCATTCCTGCTAAATATATGCAGTTGGAAAAGTCAGCAAACATTAGGTACTCAGAAACGTAATTCATGTACAAAGTGTATGAACTACACTTTTGTGACACAAATATGAGCAATAAATGCATAAAATGACATTTATGTGGCGATTCTTGCAAGATTACAACAGTAACTCAGCGCTAAATATATATATATATATATATGAGTGAACGTTTTAAATAAAAAACCAAACAGGTGTCAGATGTAATGAATATAAACTAATGGAAATATATACATCATCGATACGTGGTTTCGAAACTAAAATCATGTTTTATGGGTTGTATTATTGATATTAACGCACATTCAGTGCAAATGCACACACACACACACACACACACTATATATAAATATATATATATATATATATATATATATATATATATATATAGAGAGAGAGAGAGAGAGAGAGAGAGAGAGAGAGAGAGAGAGAGCGGGAAAATTTGAAATGTGCGAGATAGGAGCATTTCACCCTAGATATCTGTTCTCTACGAATATAAGCACCACAACGAGGTATAAAATGATAGGCAATTTAAGTGTTCATTTCCGCTTTTATAGGTATTCAAGAATCATTCTGGGGCATATTGTGTCTACAGAAGTTTTTTTTTTCCGAATCTAGTTATTGGCCGAAATTTATTTTTACAGATCTGCGTCAGTTTCCAATATGCATTGTTAATCTAAAACAGCTTAATGTGCCATTTTAAACTGGACTATTTGGTTGCGATTTTTTCAAATTTTTGTGGATTCATCTTGTTTGCAAGCTCTATAAGATTAACTGAACATTTAGCCAACTCATGTTTGCATAATAATTACAAAAACTACGGAATATCTTGATACTTTGTACGTCACTGTTTTGATAATCTTTGGATTGCGAATGATTGTGGTCGTCTCGAAAATATCCTCATCAAATGAAAATTGGAGATTTAATTTTTGTGTTTAAATCGACACATTAAGATGCCTATTTCCTTAGATGTTACGTAATTCCATAGCTAACGTGTACAACAACTTTGTCCCTCTTGCTAACCTAAACCTGAAAACCGATGTCTCCTCTGTCTTCATTCCAGCTTTAGGCGTTATATGTTCTTCCCCAATAACTGTGAAGTCGCTTTATATAAAGCAGGTTGCAGTGACCGCTATTGAACTCTTTAGTTCGTTTTACATTAACTTGAAAATTAAAGTTTATAGAGGTATCGGTTTTTCTAGAAAGGTATCGAAACTATAGTCAAGTTAAGGCATTATTTGATCATAGGAAACCACAATATAGAAAAATGGTTTACAGTAACCATCTTGTCGTGCATTCACGAGATATGTTTAGAATGGCTCTGCTTTTCATATGTATATGAATTATTTACAGGTAGAGCCAAGACTTTCATATAGCTATGACTTCCGGCTACACGTTATTATGTTGCATTAAACTAACTTTGACACATCCTCAATAAAACGGAATATACCAATGAGGAAACACTAAATGTTACCTTGTCAATAGTTAACTTTTTAAGACGTCGAGGATACGTTGGGATCCAGCCTTCTGTGCTTACACGTAACCCTAAACTATACCTTAAGATTTTTTTTTATATTGCTTTTTCGTATTAAATTCATCTTTTGGAAGTCACATTGATAACAATACAGTACAAACTAACAAGGAACTGAATTTTAACAATACATCAAAACCTTCAATCCTATTTTGTAATATAATATGGGCATGTTTTATAATAGACATTCTCAATCCCTAGCTAAGCTAAAGCAGCATGATTAATTATATAGTTGCAACTATATATCTGCTCTAATCATTGGAGGCGACAAAATTTATCGCTTCTCAAATCACGATTAATACAGTAATACGTCTACACCAATCATATGATTGATAATTAATTATAACAATCTTACCTCTACTAATCAAAATGATGATCAGCACAATGTAAGACGTAATGAGAATTAATTAGCCCAACGATCCGCTGGGGAAGGACGAGTAATTGTAAAATGGATATGTATTGGATCTCTGCCAGAAAAACATTAAACATATCTAATAATGTTCCCATTTGTAAATTGGAATGCAGCAAACCATAAATTCGCGTAGACGGCAGGTGTAGAGGCAGAATTATTAGTCCATTAGATAACATCAACAGTTCAAATGTCTTTCGCAATTACAACTTTCAGGTAATAATGATGTATATATCATTGCATTTGAAATTATATCCATTTGTTTTGAGATATAATTCTGAAACTTGAAAACAGAAGTTGCTTGCTATCGTAATTCATTGATTTAGAAATAAACCAACATGACCCTGCTTTGATTTAAACTAATAAAGTTAAAACATTAAACACCAGCAGTCTTAATTTTAAGACGTATGCTTAGATGTCTTGTCCGTTTGACATAGAGGCAATGCTATAGTTTGCCGATACCAGAATACTATCATTAGCTTTAAAATGTATCATGGTTATATGCATATCACGGATTAATCTTACTCTCTGCTATCTTTAGTCTATTTAGTAAAATTTGCCACTTTGTTTCTGATGATAGTTTGCAAAAGTATATGTTTTCTTCGTAACCTTTAATAGGATAACGTGAGAAACCAGCTTCTGCATTTTGAGAGAAATAGAAGGCATTTTTCAATTGTTGTGATGAGAGTCCAACTTCAAATGCCCTCTTCAGATTAAATTGTTCTGCAATGTTCAGATGGAAGAAAAAGTGGTCATACATTCCATCTCTAGTACGTCTCGTTTCGTTAAACTGTTTGGTAATAAATTCCTCGCATTTTGCAAGTATTCCGTCATGTTGAAATCTGTGAGCTATAGTCACTACTCCTTCCAGATTTGTGTCTGAAAAATAATATGAACAACAGCGATAACAATATGAACAACATCAAGAATAAAGGTAATAAATATACTAATTACATAATAATAATACCATCACTAATACTGCCACAACACAAAAGTGTTAGTACATGATTGTATCTATCAAAGGTGTAATTTTGTTAATGACCGTAAACTTGAGTGATTTCTATAAAGAAGATATTACTTAGCTAACTTTGTAACATGGTAAAGGTTTTATTTTAACATAGTACAGTCCCTATAGACTGTATAAGATCTATAGATATATGTAGAGTTTCTAATAATAAAACCTGCTAAGAACTTTGGGATTATTTATCATGGGCTTGTGGAGTCAGATCGGCTTTTAGAAAATTTTTGCTATTTCCCATTGGGTGATGAGGTCACTTGAACAGGTATTTTTCAAAGTGAGCTGAAATGATGGCGGAATCAAGAAAGCGTTGTATAGCAGATGACAATATATGGTTACAGTAAATCATACTAGCATTTACTAGACTAAATGGAACATAACAAGTCCAGTCAGCATACAGAATTAGTGTTTATTACCAGATGAAAAGCTATTGTCTGGAGGGGAAAATACGTTTCCCTATAACAATGCATTCAAAGTTACTGCACATGAATATGAACTAATTAATGAGTGTTGTGTGTGTTATTTGGATTTATTACGTAGCTTTAACAATGTTACACTCATATCGCAACGATGTCTTCAGTGTGGCAGTATATAGTGATGTCTTGCCCTGATACATCATGCCGCAGAAATGTGACATCATATCCCATCCAGTCACATCATCCTAACACCAGGTCGACTAGTCCGGACACTAACCTCCTAATGTCAAGCGCCAAGCGAGGCAGCTGCTAGTACCATTTTTAAAAGACTTTTGTATTAACTTGACTGGTATTTGAATCTGCGACCCCCTGCATTCAATGCGGACGCTTTAACCACTTATACCACTTAAGCCGGTAGTGGGATATATAAAACTAAAGCTAATCGGCAACAATAACATTTGACTAGAGCATAACTTGAAAAAACTGAAAAAGAGTAACAAATACTTCATCAATAATTGGCCTGAAGTGCATAAAGTAGGATGCAAAATCTACTGATGAACCAGTATTGTTTGAACAGTACCGAATGGTAATAGCAATCACAGAACGTAAATCATTTCACAAAGGTTATGGCGGACATGCCATTTATGTTGTGGTATCTGCTTAGTAACGTAAATATAGCTATGCATCGAAAAGTTTTGAATGTTGTAGAACATTTTCGGATGACGAAATTAATTACATGACAGAAAACCTGAGCCTCCAGCATGAACATTATGAAAAAGGACTTTATAGATAGCTAAATGGAATAAAAGAGCAAGATCAAAGACAATTTGTATTTTACATGTACAGGTGCAGAACAAATAATTATGATACTGTCCGTTTCCACCGACGTAAAGACACATAAAATGTTTACTGAGCTACCGAGGTTTGACCAGCATTGTTAAGATTCTTACGTAGACATTAAGCCCAAATTTCAATAATTCATAAAATCATTCAAGTAAAAATGACGCTGCTGTTATAGACGATAGTTCCTGATCTTTTCTAGTGGCATCGCGCAGACAATTAATAGTATCATGTGATTAGGCAAAGATTTAACGAATTCCAGTCACTCGCTGAATGTTGGTTTAAACGGTACTATAATGACAATATAGTACAGGGTGGTAGTTCAAAATTTGATACGCTTTCTAGGACAGTTCGTCAAGAAATTGAATTAGTCAAACAGGAGGACACACTGGATATAACATATGTTGAGAAGAACCAAGAGAGCTCTATCCTTCCAATGACTGTATTTCCATTGTCACATTAACCAATGAGAGTGTCCCTCTGAAACAGGTTGTCTACAAGACGAGTAAGGAATCCGAGTAAACAACATTGACTAATGGGCGCAAAATTAGATCATGAAAGAATATATACTTACAATATTACATAAAATCGCATGATTGAAAAAAAAAACTAACCGTTGTATAAATAGAGTTATTTTTAAATGCTGATAAGCATAAGAGCTGTTGTATTTTTATATAAGATTTCAGACCTCATAATTCGTGCTAAAAGTTTGGTTTGTTGATATGATGAAACTTTCAAAATTAAAACAAATCTGCTAATGCCACAACATATAACCTAGCATGATCAGCGAGTGTGTAAATAATTTGTACACCACACATTATCAACGAAATACCAACAATTCTAGGTAATGCTGACACTGTCGTGTTATATAGATGATATAAATTGTCGACGCTTTTTAAGGCCATTTGAATTTCTAAACAAAATGTATCACTTGAAGTAGGCGGTTATAAAAGACTCAGAGTAGGAGGAACCAACGTCTGCAGCCATAGTCGTCTTCTGTGCCTGTGGGTTCATTTAATGCATCATACACTTTATATTGTATAATATATATTGGATTCTTAAATCCTCATTATATAAGTATATCATGCATTTATATTAAATATTGTATTCTATGCAGCTCTGTTCAACTGAATTGTGTGATGAGAGCTTAGTGGGACGATTTGGGTCAATCTTCAAATCAACCCCATCAACAAATCTTCTTTTAATTAGATATGTACTCCCTATTAGTATATCTTTAATACCTTCTGTATATTTTACGGAAAAGTCCAAACCCACTTTTGAGCTTCTTTTGCGAGTACAATTTAATATCATTTTGCGTTCTATATTCTTCCCCAGCATTAAAGTGACCAAGTCTTTGCTCTGTAAAAGAACTAGCGAGACTATCAATATCATTTACGGGAAGAATTTGATCTTATGTAGGTCTTATATTATGATTATTAATAGCAATACAATCGTAAACAGGATTTGTAAATTCTTTCATTTGTAAAACTTCACCTACCGCAGACGAATATTATAATAAAGCTTCTGCCTTTGTAAGCCCCGAAGAAATTGATGAGTCTCAACACGCGAAATAATTGCAATCTATTTAAAACATAACTCGAAATGCCTCTATTTATTTATAATTTGAAATTATCGTCCTAAATTGAACATAAACATTTTGTACACAGAAAGAGGCAACATGTAAATTTAACTAAAAAGTAATTTGAAGAAATGAAACGAAAATGTGATATCAAATATTAGGAAATTGTTTCTGATCAGTTTAGAAAAGGATGTGAAAGATAACTAGATCATATGCGACAGAAAGCGGCTTCCCTGGAGTCTGAGAATTTAAGCATAGTTTGCCTGCACATGCACAGGTTACTATTATCGTAACCATCAAACAAACATATTTCAGAAAAACAGCAGTAAAACAACTATTTGAAGCTACTTTTTACAAACACTTATATATGTACCGTTTACCGTGTTATTCAGTGATTTGTGCATATAGTAAAGTTTGTTACAATATTTAATAACTCAGCAGCATCTACATACCATGCAATAGTCTTATAAGAAAACAAAGATTAGAAAATACTAATCAAAATCTCCCCAGTCATGAAGTTAGTAATCCTGAATGATTCAATGTTGTCATTATGCACTTCAATCGGGTAATATTTTGATATGTTTTTGCTGTGTATTATCTATCTAGTATTTGATGAGAGGAAAGAGTTTCATTGTAGCTCTGTATAGGATTGGTGAAAATAATAACATGTCATGGCATACACAATATTAAATTTATTCGATGGCACATTATGGTTTTATAAAATTTAGACACATTCGCTAGAAGTTGGAGTTAAAACATCCATAATCAATAATATCATGTCTGATTTTATGCTTTTTCTTAATACTTGTAATAGCCTACCTCTTGTCATCTGAATTTAAACGCACACATATGAATATATCGGAAAGAATATTATGTCTTAGGTGAAGTGCAATATGGATCTAAGTTTGGATTTGGAAAGCAATTATTGATTTCTTTTTCAATATCAGTCTTTGCGAATCTATAATCAGAGTTTATAGTTGTGTTCAGTTATAGCTTGCGCTCAATTATGTATTGAAACTATTAAATAAAATTGCAAAGTGTTCTTCGTTTGTTAGGACCCGAACCTTACTTTGGGATTATAAAGAACTCATTTAAAGGCATTATGGGTTATATCATTGTGATACATCGAGACAAGCAAGACTATTGTAATTCATTCAGAACATTACGTACGTGTGGACTCGAATGGAACATTTATGATTATTTGGTATCTAATTCACACTACTCTAAGGTCCTCTTAAATGTGCACTATGTATTTTAGGGATATAAATTATTTGCCGATTGTACTAGTAGGTTTTACTTCATTCTAATGCATATCTTAAGACCGTACCATCGTAACAATTGGTCCTTCATGAGAGATTGACATTGCAAACATCAATGGAAATCGCTCTATTCTGAGCTAATCATTTCATTATCGACTACCTGATACCACATGGGATTTTTTCCAACAAAACGTTTAATTCTGCAACCTACAATGTAAAATTAAATATCAGTTGCTAGCTCGTGTATTTGCTTGGGTAGTGAGGGAAACACTAATTAAGAAAAGAAAAACGTTATCAGCGCAATATGCCGTGCAAAATGTAACCCAGCACTTGTGGTAGCGTGCGGGTTGTCCTTTGAAATACCTACTGGTGTACACATTTGGCCCAATAACACGGTTGATGCAAAGGTTGTGATTCCTGTTCATTTTACTTATTTCACAACATATTACCTGATAACACATGGAATTTTACCTAACTCAAATTTTACTCAATAAATATTTTTAAAGGCGTAGCTTTATCTAGAAATAAATATTGCATATTTTTTTGTCACAAATATATGTGAAGAGGCGTCAAATTTTATATAATTATTTTCATCAGTTACGCCTCCGTAGGAACGTGTGACGAGTCGAAAAATATTAAATATGGTTCCGTAGGGATGATCAAAGTTCATGAATGAGTGATGCAGAAATACAAAATGACACACAATATTTCAAGTTTGGAGAATCTTCAGTTAGGACCTTGTTTATGCAACTGGATTGTGTTTTTTAGGAGGGATAGTTACAATAGTAACTGCTCTCTTAGCTTTTATTATAATGTATACTGATTGATTTAAAGCAAAAACGTAATTGTAACAGTAGCTATCAACAAGGTAAAGAACGTAGATACACATGCTGATCAAAGACTTAAGTGTCAATACATAAGATTAGTTAATCATTTGTAAAAAAGTGCAATAAAAAATATGTATTGAAACCAAAGACATCCAGGAAGAGAAGAAGCTGTAAAAAAAGAGTATCTTGTGGACATCTTATATGATATGTGTGCAAAAAGTAGTCGTCTACAGCACGGGGCATGATGAAAAGTACACCGGTAAATATAGGAGATTTATGTTTTATCTTCTGTGATGTCTACTATGCACATAGGTATGCTTGACCGTGTGCTCCGTTTTAGATTAGGTCTAACAGATTGATAGATAGAGAGCTAAGTTACAATGGAAGGCCTAGTTGAGAAATAGTACCGCTGTAATTTATAACAAATGGCAAACTTGTCAATACGTTTGCAGAGAATATACTTTGTTTTCGGATATTAAAAAACATTTATGATCAGCCCAAAAACAGTATTTTCTACGATATAAGTGACAAGTATGGAAATATGACTGTTTTAATTGTTTGTTGATTAAACAGCCTTGATGTCTATATGTTACAATTCAAAATTTAAAAACTGCAGATGGTGCAAACAGAGATGTATGGATGCTGATTATTTGAAAATAACTCAAACGTTAAACTATTTCTGAGTAAATATTCCGGTTTGTACATGGCGCACAATTGTCATGTATATTTTATTTGTTTTGTGCCAGAGAACTTTGGTCACAATTGAGGGTAGGGTTTTTGGCCTAACTGAATATTGTCATCTTTTGTAAACATGTTGCATGCCTTTAATGTTAGGACATTGGTATTCCCTTTCGAAAAAAAACATTGTCTACCTTATTTTGGCCCGAAAACGTGCTAAAGGTTAGATAAAATACCAGATCTTGTTTACAAATGGTCTTCTTAATGTCATATGACTATACATTAAGGTTTTTTACGTCAAAATTATTTATTAGTATCTTCACCTCTGTGGTGGAATCAGTCTTTTGGTTTTGTTCAGTTAAAATAAGGTAAGGAATTGGAGCAATATATTAAGAACCTTTGTACAAAACATTATTATATCACATATATACCCAACATAACCAATCCTTGCAGGTGCTACTACAATGACTAACTTAAATAAAATGTACAGATTAAGCGTTTTGGATCGTTTGTTATGACTGTGAAATAAGGTGATATTAACATTGCAGACGTACATAATTTCAAAATATACGTATGGTGGACATATATCATGTTTCCGTGCACAGTGGCTTCGATATTTTCCTGACACACAAATAATTGTGTTTACCAGTATTGGTTAGACCAAATAGGACAGAATAAGGAAACAATAATTCACAGATTTATTGTTTACTATATCCGGCAGGTTACGCAGAAAATAATGATACTAAAGCTTGCAGTTTGTGGAGTGTCGAACGAAATTCAAAGTACTTGTTCACCTCCAAGTACTTATATAGCATTGTTCTCTGTATCTTTGCAGCAGTTCATATTATTTCTGATTAGGAAATCATTTGCAAAAAACAACTGATATGGTAGAAACAGTAATACAATATGAACTGCAACCTATTTGCTTGAAGTAAGATACATTATTTTTTATTGAGTTTTGCAATCCATAAGTGATAAAATCAGAAATTAAATTGATTTATTCTAGGACCATCACGAGGCAGGCAATCATCAACATAAAAGCTGATACAACTTGCGCGAGTATCATACTTGATTCTCTCTTGGGAAGGTTGAAAATATTCATATAATTTGCGGACCACAATGCAACAAACAAAGTTTTTTTTCACACCAGTAATGCAAAACGTTCTTAATGTATATGTCTCTTTCTAATTTTGTTGTATTCTCAAGGTTTTCAATCAACGCAAGCGATTAATTAGGCTAATAAGGTTATCGTTGAAGAAGAATTCAAATATAGAGAAGTTGCTAACTTGCGTGTTAATAATTGTACACTTACAATCAATTCGTCTTACCCGATTTGAGAAGTACACATGATAACAGCCATCTAGTATTAGCTAACATCTAACAGGGTACCTTATCAATTTTTTCGCTTACGTTATTAAAACATCATGTACATTTTGTATGATCAGTAGACAGAAGCTATTTAGATATGACACGGTTAGCGTGATAGGTCCATTATGTTAACCTACATGAGTGGGACAGTTATTGATTACTGTCTACCAAGGAATAGATGTTTTGTCCAAGTTAATGACTATAAGAATCACGACTAGGTAAAAAGAAAAGAAAACAACTAACCTAATTAGCTTTCAGTTGTAAACACGTTTCAGTGTGTAAATATACAATCATTTCAAACGATTGTTATCAAGTGTTTTAGAGAAAATGCACTTTTAGTTGCATTTTACTGCAGTACAAAATGTGAGTTAACTTCTCCCAAAATATTAGCCTTGAAACATAACATAACAAAAGCATAAATGCGTTTAGAACTCCTCTTTGATTCGAGTGGCCTGATATCTTTAAAAATGTTCTCATTGCTGAAGGCGAACTAGATGACCATATAAGAAGCTTTTAAGACATGCTTGTTTTTTTTCTCTACATTACAAAAGAGAATGTTCAACGCAGCATGTGAATTAGTTTATGTATGTATGTATGTATGTATGTATGTATGTATGTATGTATGTATTGCTACGAGTCTATGCTCTTAAAACAAGTAACAGAAAAGAGTGAAAACAACAAGCTTTGTGAAATTTTAAAACAATTTTTTTCATAGAAAAGAAAGTGAAAAATGAGAAGAAAAAAAAACTTTCGGTATTGCGAATTAAATCCTAAATATAATCCAAGAACTAAAGACACAAGTCCTAATAATAAAAAGTCCTGAATAAAACTCAGTTCAAATCCGGAAAAGATCCAAAATTAAAGGCGATGACGTGTCTGTTAGAGCCTACGATGTACTGAGGTGTCAATGGTCTCTTACTGAATCACGTAAATATTATTCCAGGTTTGAATTCAGTATAAATTTGAACAAATGTCTTTATCAAAAAATTGTGTCAGAGTACTTTTGTATTTTCAGGGATAAGAATTACTTGAATTCAATAATTTGAAGAAAATAAAATTCAGCCCAACATAATACAACTTAAGGTGCCCGATGTTAAAGCACGACTGGTAAAATCCTCACAGTCACAAGATAATATATTTCTCTGCTTCACCTCAGGTCACCATAGCATTTTCTAAAAACGACCATTACCTAAAGGAAAATAACCTTCTAAAACGAGACCGCTCTGGTGGCCTAGTGATTAGAGCGTACGCCTCGGATGAGGGAGGTCGTGTGTTCGATCCCCGGCCGAGTCATGCCAAAGACTTATAAAAATAGTCGTAACAGGTTCCTCGCTTGGCGCTCAGCATTAATAGGTTAGTGTTCGGACCGATCGACCTCGTGTCAGAATAATGTGACTGACAGGAATATCAAAATACATGTCTGCGGCATGATGCCCCAGTGCTATACATCACTATAAACTGCAACACTCCAGACATCGTAGCGATATGAATAAAACGTTGTTAAAGCTACGTTAAAAATCCAAATGACACACACACCTTCTAGAATGATCAAATGAGCCTTATTTACTTACAACACAATAGGATGGGAATCTCCAAAAACACTTACCCTGACCCTGATCAACATATTTACCACTTCTTGTTTACCTTAATAATAATCATCATTATAAGCTGACGCATATGGAGAATACGACACTGTTAGTTGTTTACATAAATGAAATAAAAAAAAAAAAAAAGTTCAATCAGGTCAAGCAGAAATGAACAACATTTGGATGAGTTCAAATAAACAATGCTACATTACAATAGCATATAATGAAATAAAAAATATTAAAACTAAGAGGCAAATCAATTAAATTAAATATACATAACGGTATGTATGTATGTATGTATGTATGTATGTATGCATCTTTGTATGTATGTAGTTATTTATTCATTGTGGCAGGTCTTGTTTTACAATATAGGATAAACTGTTTTCAATCGTAGGGTAGATATTTTATCTCCTTTATATATGGCCTATTTTGAGAGTGAGGTGGATTTCCGTTTATATAGATTATGTTTATCAGCGAGGAAGATTCAATTATTACATGTCTGATATTTAAATATATCGCATTTTTTTCCCCAATGAGTGGTACTAGCTCCACTTTAATCGTTACGTATAATAGCATATCATGCGAAGATGCATTTTTTTTTTCTATACATGATATTCCGTTCGTGGCAATATGCTTGCTCCTGTCCTTTCGATTACCTGTCTGTCTCGTTGTTTGTATTCATGAATCATATCACTTTTTAAACTAATTGTACTGCTTATTTTAGTATGAACTCATATTACAAAAACAGAGTTGTTACATGATCTGCACAAGTAAAATTTTAATTATTTCTGTAAACCAGGTAAGAATACATAGCATGTGTTGCGTAATAAAACTCTTAATACAGACTGGCCCTTTACAGCAGACAATACGAGTTATACAGCCTCATTGACTGAAGTATAAACTGGCTGGCTCGTTAGGTAAATACACCTTGAAACAAATTGTATTAATACTTTCTTAGTTGCCAACTCTCTCGGGTCATGTAACATGTTGCACATACCGCTCCCATGCTAGTTTAAATTTATTTTATGCCGTATATCTCTATCTGTGAATACTGCCCAGAGTAGACATACACACAAGTTTGACGCATCAGCGTTTATTGTAAGCTGGCAAAGATCACTATCATTTAAAATTTACAAATGTCAAGCACATCAGGTAGTGTACATAATGATAGAAGGTAATTAAAATGTATGAGTGTGTCGAATGGAACGACTCGAGTGGTACGACAGCTCAAAGGCTAGGTAAACATAATATATCACACTATTAAATGCACTGACCCATTCGCATTCTATTGAGAAATGCAACGTTTATATAATAGTATAATGATAAATTAATACTAATAGACCAAACAGGAAAGCGCATATCCCTGAATCCCATATTATATAAATATCATACTAAAAAATCTTTATTAAAACGAGTTGCATACCAGGTTCGAATCTCTGTAGGGTAAGAATTCAATTTATATATGGCTTCTAAGCTATATGAAAATGATATGTGTAATATTATTTATGAACATATGTTAGTAATATCAAGCATTTTCTTTTTGAATCCAGGGATAGCACTTTCTGTTCTGTTTGGTGTATATTTGCAATTCCCTATACTTATTTTTATATCACTTGATTTCTATCTTATGAATCTAGAATGACTGTGCTCAGATGAGAACTACTTATTAGATCGACAATTTGGTGTGTCTGATAAGCTTTGATGCCTAGAACACCGACCATGTAACGTCATTTTCTAGTGATGTGTGCATGATCGAAATGCAATATGAAGTCGGTAGTTGTAGGCAAGCCGATGGGAACCGTTCATTCCCGGACCGAGGTTCGAATCTCCTTAGAATTAAAACACACCAACCTGTAAATATAAGGAACTTTAGTCTATTACCAAATACATTTTGAACAATCACGAAGACTGGACGAGACTTTGCTCCAAGTCGACGCCGATCTACAACGTTGACATCATTATTTGATGTCTAATCTATTCTGTCAATATTCATTGAGATTCGTTATTTTCCTGAGTTAGAAAACTTGTCATGATCGCTTAAACGTTTACTACAAATATCAATTAATATTCAAACTGATTCTTGGAGATGAAACAGTAAAGTTGTAAAGTTTGTTAAAGTGAATTGGATGTTATATCGATGATTCTCCCACACGTGATATATGTGTGTATGTATGTATATATATATATATATATATATATATATATATATATATATATATATATATATATATATATATATATATATATATATATGTATGTATGTGTGTATGTATGTATGTATGTATGTGTGTGTGTGAGTGTGTCATCTAACAAAATTTGCATCTCGTTATTGATTATACATTATGCAAAAAGCTCAATCTTTCAATCTTAAACGATAGTAAATCACACCTGGAAAGCCGAGGACACATAAAAAATGGATTCAGTCCGATTAAGTGTTCTTAAGTATGGTTGAGAATTATATGTAAAATGAAACGAACTATTTATTTCCTTACCGTTAAGATATCATTCTGCCAATTAGTACATAATAAAGATATAGCATTATTTACCTGTAATCTCTTGTAATTTCGAGGGATGTAGACATTCAAGAAACATTATCATATCCTTGTAGGTCACATCATCAATTTGAAGCCTTGTCTGGTCTGCGCTACCCTCGATCATCTGGGAAAACACACTGGATGCCTGTGTAAGTGGATATTTTCCGAAATGCAGCTCTTTCCCATCAATCAAAAGAGTGATGTCCGTTGCTTTAGACTTCTTGAACAATTCAGGTGGTTGTTCGTCTTCGACACGTTGTACCTTTTGCGTTGTCAGTTCAGAGAAGTCAGACGCCATTTATGAGGCTTAATAACAGCTCATTTATGGTGATCAGCCTTGAACTAGATTTGTCACTGGATTCCTCGTATTAGCTGGGGGACCAACCACTGTAGCTTTGTAATCTGTGTAGATAAGAAGCTTTTTTTTGAGGTAACTAATATTCATAGTGCACTGCTGAACGTACTAAGGAAACGGAAGAAGAAGAACAAAAACAAGAGCAAAACTTACAACTGTCCAAGCATGATACAACAAGAAACACATATTGATTTACCATTTAACATTACTTTTTTATTGCATCATTACATCAGTATCAGTATGTACCGTGATATCATGTTCTTTCTTTAAATTGAATTAGTAAAATAAAATAATTAAATGACATTATATAATTAATATGCTGACATATCTCAAGAATGCTGACTTTAAGTAATCTATATTCAAAAATCAAATTTCAAATCATTTACCATGAACTTGAAATTAAATGCTTACATTCATTTAAACTTGCACAATTTTAATAATGTTAAATTGTAGACTAAAAATAAGACAAATTGGCTTACTGGTTTTTGATTGGTCTCATAAGATAGTATTCAACGATAACAACAGAGTAAGTATAAACAATAAATTAGTCATTAATAAGTCCATACACAATAATTATTATTGTGTACACGGTGAGGTAACTGTAATTAAAAGCTTGCATGAAGAAACAATATGGGAACTTCATAATATATCAACAATTAACATGTCTAATTAAGATGAGTGAATACATTTGTACAATCTTTATTGTCACTTTAATTTGAATTATTTGCTTTTGATGTCACGACAAGTAGGGTCAATTAGGAATAAAATAATTAAACTCACTTGTTATAATTAAATACTCTTTATGTTGTGCAGTATAAATTATGTATTTTTCAATGAATTTATGTTATTATTATTATTATTATTATTATTATTATCATGATAATTAATTCATTAATTTATTAATTGCTTGATTAATCAATAAATTAATCAATTAATCAATTAATTAATTAAAACATATGAGATTAGTTAGGATTGGATTAATTAAATGTACTATTGAATATAATATACTTAAAAGTATTGCAATATAAAGTATGCGTTATGTCCCTGAAGTTTCTCAGCACTTTTTAGTTTATTTTACTCACTCATTTAAAATACATTTCCTCTATCATGTAGCTAATATTAATATATCAAAGTTATGAATTATACGTATACAGCCAATGGTATACCACGCAAATAGCGGAAAGGATACATTCATGTATGCAAATCTGCAAAATATCTAGCTTGAAACGACGGTTTTCATTGGACATTTTGGTTTTAAAAAATAACGTAGTTCATTTTGACCTTGAGACTTGTGTTACTGGCAATTTAATATTATGTTATCTGACCTGTAATGTACATAATTTAATCGTTACTAATAATTAATTTTACGTTTCATTTAAGCGCTGGTAATTACATTTTATTTTGTTTAAAAAAAAAAATGTTAAGCACAATTTGAAATTAGGCCATCATTGGCAGTGTTATTAAATATGCACAAGATATTTTGAAGAACGCGTTTCCAAGTTGTCATATTAACTTATTTAGATTTATCAAGGTCTCATTATTACATATTTATATTTATGTTTTTTCCTCATAAACCCTAAGATATTGCGGAAGGAACTGTTCAAAAATTGAAATCTAAAAACAAGTGGCCGTCTCAATTATCGACATTTGGAGATCAACAGTTTTACCTTAGCAATAGGGAATTTGCCAAAGTGAAAAAGGGAAACATTTTTCTAATGCCCTACACTAAACACATGTTAAGGTATTAACGAATTAATACGAGTAAATAAAAAAGACATTTAAAACATGTATTCAATTTTTCTTCACTGTACAGTTGTCACAGGGGTTCGTTACGAAGAAAATTAGGAGTATCAGTCCATGAAACAAGTGATGCGGGTTCTAACCTGTAACAATATAACGCAAGGGATAAAACGAATCAGCACCCTTCGATAGTTCCAACCTTGCTAGTGTATCCTATTTGTGTCTGCTAATTTCCAACTTAAGCCAGTCGTAATCAAGAATAGTTCAATTTTCAAAACAGATCGACACACTTCGTTCAGGTTGTGACATTTTGGAGAAAATGCAATAATTGTTCGCCAATTTTTGACGCCTGGACAAGTAATGGCAGGCAGTACCGTTTGCATTCGGATAGTCTTGGATTTCACCATTGACCGAAAGGTAAGATCCGAACAACCTCGAGTCCGCAGTTGTTGGCAGCAGTGCAGTCAGCGAAAAGGCAACTTTCTGGATCAAAGCTGTTGTCACTGAGCTAGGAACTTTGGTATGCAATAACTGCAATCATCCGTTAGCAAAGTAGTATTAGGGTAATCTTTAATATTTCAATTTCAAAAGGTTACAAAATTGAGACACAGTTTGCTGATCAGTCTCATCATATTATTCCGACACAAATTATTTAACAACGTTTGATACTTTCCTCCTGTAACACCAAACATGCCGTTGTAAGTACAAGTACGAACTAAAGAATTTATCATATTAATGCACAGCTGAGTCATACAGGCTGTACTATTTTCTCTTCTTTTTCTAAAGATTAGTATGTGGAATATTGCACTGTTCCACTAAATGAAGCTTCTTGAGGTGCAATTTATAACATTATAAATTATTGTGACCATATGCATTCTCAATTAAATATACAAACAACAGTTAAGGTAAAGTCATTTCTTCTGCATTTTCATTCATTTTTATTGCGCGAGCACCTTTATATACGAGAAACGATTTGCGTTGCACACGTATATTTAGTAAGAGATAAAACTGCTCTATGAAAAAGTCACGCAAATTAGAAAATCGGTAAATTGGTATTTTCATGATATCGAGTTTAAACCTATACAGTTGTAGATACCCGATTTTGGCCGGTTCAAAGGCTTAGGCTCTGTGTGTGTGTGTGTGTGTTGCCACGAAATTAAGGAATTAATATTTTTAATTTCCACTTAAAGGACGAACACCGGTATTTTCGGCGAATAAGAGACTTGAGAACCCTCTATGTATCGTAATAAATCATATCAGCCATTATTACTATACAACGTTCCAAGAACACACATGTTTTGATTTTATTAAAGACTGCCTAATTTTTTACAATGAAAGTAAACATAGTTGCATATTGACTTCTTAGATTTATACACCATATGTTACTCGTGTTTATTTATTGTTGTTTTCGTTTTTGTTGTTGTTGTAGGGTTTAACGCCATTTTTCAGCACACGACAGGTTATACATGGCGGCCAGTATTAATGGTGGAAGAAGAACCCGGTAAATTCCCGGAAAGAACCATCGACCCTCGAGAAGCTATTGGCAAGCTTTCTCACATACCCACATTGGGCGAATCCGAGACTCGAACCCACGCAGACAGAGGTGAGATGGCAGTGATCCGTAACGGAGAGCGCTTTAGACCACTGTGCCAATCGGGGCCCCTGATTATTTATTGTCATTTTTTAACTGGTAGAAGCCTTGTTTGGTGCAAATTTTATTCCAGAAAAAGAATCAAAATAAATAATGTATTTTAAATTTAGTGAATAGTTTTTGAAGAGACAATATTAATGACAAATATATGGGAAAGAATGAAAAATGTGTATATCTTTTTGATATTTTCTTAACACACCGTTTCCATGGCAACACGCAAGTGAACACAAAACTGTATGCCAGATACTAAATCAAGCCACCTCATACTTTTAACATCCATTATGGGAAGATATTCGGAAGGGGGTGGAGGCAGAAAATGACCATTATCCTATATAGTCCTTTCTACTTGTCGACAAGTTATTTCCCTATAAAGCCTCATCCCGTTGGTAGCCTCAGCAGTATGGCTCTTTTGTCTCACCCATTCGACAGAGAAACCTAGCTGTTTTGCCATCCCTACTTTTCTTATCTCTGTCTGTTGTCTCAGTCAGGTCGTATCAGTCATAATATTCTCGAGCTTGGATCTACTTCTCGAAAGAAGAAACAATTGTATCCTGCTATGCCTGGCGGAGTTGTTACAAAATCAAACAACAGCACATATATACTAAAAATAAATTCACCTATAGAACAACTTAAGTTCTCTCCAACTTTCATCACACACCATACAGGTTGAGAAACCGTTCTTCTTGGATGTGATATACAATTTTCAAAAGCTCGTGATTCTGGGTTCAAATTCAATCACTAGTAGCTTTATAAACACTTTCTCAGCTCAGATAATATGATACATGTCTAACTTTAAAACTGGCGCCATTGTCACTATCATCACCCATCATTTGCCGAAAGAAATGTAAACCTAAGGTTGGTTGATTTAATTTGCAATATGTTTATACTTTTACTTTATTCAAACAAATCTGAATCAACATTCAAACTTATGTTTAGACAATTAAATTTCAGTTGACACTCAGTTTTGCTTAAAATTTATTTTTTGAAAAATGAGAAAATTCTAAATTAACAAATCATGTAATGAGCCAGTCACGAACTTGAATATACACACTTGTTCAATTTTAACTACATGTGTAGCAGCACGGGGGCAAACAGACCTTTTGTCGGGGGTGGGGGGTGGGGGGGCATCATTTCGAAACTCAAATCTACGAAATGGGGTGTGGAGGGGATCATACTTGTGTCAGAAATGCTGATCAGAGCCTTGTATTGACCCCATAATCATTTCTTGGTGATTTATTTTATATAAAAAAAATTCCATGATGGTTAATACAATCCAACTTATGTGTTTTTAAAGGACCGTTAATGATATCAGAGCGTTAAAGAAAAGATTGATTTCTTAATTACAGAAAGCTTATCCGGGCCATGTGTGTAAGCCTAATTGGGTTTTGAAACCAACACGGGCCAACTATTTCACTGAAGCATGACAAGAATTAAGGCCCAGATGTGGTCTCATGGAGCAGAAAATTATATTTAATTAATTAGCAAAAGGAGCTGACAACGACCAGCTGAATTTTTCATATACTTATTCACCGATAATTATTTATTAATCTTTATTTATTATTATAATTGTTAATTTGTAATCAGGCACACGCACCAAGGTGAACACATGGGTGCAAAATAAACACCCTTAGTGGGTTGGTTGGGGCAGGCGGCAAGTTCACCTGGGTCAAATTATATTAGTAACATTTACCTGTTGATTCCTATTTCAGAATCTCAGCCGATTGCATTATAATAATGTTTTTGTACAAACGCTGACAAATATTCTCCGTCCCGTGATTTCGAACCCGAACGAAGTTTCATAAGGCGGCCATGGAACGAAGAGTGTCATCCGTCTTAACATCAGTATCACATCATGGAATAATACATTATTTGGAATAAATAAATACAGAATACCAGTGGTGCTGTTTACAACAAATCAATATCATTAACCATTTAGTCAGACATATAGAGGATTTATAATTTTTCACAGTGTTTAAATATCAACATACTTACGTAAGACTAAAGAGACAGACTGTGAATTTATGATCGCGCACATTAATATACTATTAGTGTAATACTAAAGTGACAGACTGACCGAAATGTGTAATTCCTCACAGTCTTGTGCAATCAATGCAAGACTAAATAAACAGATAGATAATTTATAATTGTTCACCGTGTTGTACTATCAATATCCAAGGATGTAAAACACGAATCACATATGTTGTGTCATGTGTACATGTCTGCTTAACAGGGCAAGTATAACTGGTAGTCAGCCAGTTTAAACGTAGGCTTCTTAGTGCTGTATGTGGAATGCAAAAAATAATATAATCAATTATAATGTTATTCATGGGCCTGCTTTGCTGATGAAGCATTAAAAAATTCCAGCTATGCTGTTATTGAACTAACTGAGGGATTTTAAACTTAAAGAAGCAGAAAAAGAAGATTAGGCATAAAAGCTAGGTCTAAAACAATGAAAGAAAAAGGATAAACTGAGTCATAGTCACTCCAGCAGCATGGAACCACATCACTATCTATATATATAAATACGCTGACGCAGTCACACTTGACTATTAGGCAACGGATGTGCGTGGTCAAAGATAAAGTAAAGACGGAAGTGATATAACTCTCAGAAGAGTAATGATAGGAAATGCATAAATGAGTAAAAGAGTCAGTGTACGTTTTCGTTCCTTCATATTCAGACCAATCCAGCTACCGTAGCGGCGATGAGATAAGGAACCTCAACCGGCATAGCCCTGAGAATCATTGGGTCTTATCGGTAGCTGACTAGTTGATTAGAATGTGATTTTGGAAAGCTCCTGCTTGTGAGATACCAAGTTAGGAACTTCTGCAATTATTGATGGTAATGTGTCGTTACCGAAACAGGCCTGCCCTGAATGCAGCCCTTCATCATGGAGTAACAGCTACGATGAGCAGACCACGCACCCAACATGTCAGACCGAAAGCTTCCGAGAAGATATTTTATATGGCAGCTAGAACAAGAAAAACATCCCAAAGGAGGCCAGAGAAAACTCTACAAGGTCACCTTGAAGACGTTATTGAAGGATTTTGACAAATACTGACAAGTGGGAGCCAACTGTTCAGGAAAAGGGCTTGTGGCAATCCTCTATCGGAAAAGGCGCTGTAGCTTGCGAGGCCAACATGACAGCCACAGCAAAACAACGGGAACAGACCAGTACAGCCCTAACCAGGGACCCCACGATCTTCCTTGATGCCATGTTTTGTCCACACTGCAATAGAACATTCAGGATACACCTCTTAAGCTACATACGCACACACTGGCCTATCGTTCTCCCTCAAACATTGTATAACACAAGTGGTCCTCGTTGTCTCGATTGACGAAGAAAATACTTGTCTAGTCCTATGACAAAGGTAATTCAGCCAACTCAATCTAAGCACGCTTCTTGTTCTGTAAGTATTGCCATGACAATGAATTATAGACGGATGCTAATATAAGCATGTTTCTCCATCAGTATTGTAATCATAGACTCGCACATACGAGGATAGAAAGCCAGTCCTTGATAAAACGTTTCAGACATTAAATAATAAGAGAAAGAATACATTTATAAAGTAGAATTAAATGTGATGTATTAATACTATATGTTACATTATTAATACAATCATAGGGATTATATTTGTCTTTCAAAGAGGTGTGATAGTGTTTTCTGTAGTGCTTGTAAAAATATAAATAAGTAAGCTAGAAACGAACAAGAGAATGAATGAATTAAGGAAAATGTAGAGAAAGTAATACTTACCGACAAAACGGAATTACGAAGAAGGAGAACTGAAAAGAAAAGAAAGAAAGAAAGAAAGAAAGAAAGAAAGAAAGAAACAAAGAAAGCAAAATACAATTAATGTGACATGCTTGATCAGTGAACAACAAGAAACACTGAAAATATTTGCAAACATTGTGTTATGTTGTATTTTGTGAGTGGTATCATGTATAATGTTTAACAGAATCAAGATCAGCTTGTAAAATGTACCTAATAAAGATGTAAAGTGGAGGACGAAAAGATATGTTATCAATATGAGTTACTTGATTTTGTATGTTGACAATATATTGTCACGCTACTTTTGAAGGCTGAAATAATCTCTCTCACTCCTCTCTATGAGGTATATATATATACATATATATATATATATATATATATATATATATATATATATATATATATATATATATATATATATATATATATATATATATATATATATATCACATTATCAAAAAGGCGTATTTATAACTGGAATTTTATATCCATGTTTCTCCAGCGACATATTTGAGTTAGAAAATTTAAGGTCTCTCAAGACTGTGCAAACTTTGTCCAATATTTGCATTCGATCGTATGAGATTAAACTGATACAAAGTTGCATATACCATCCGACCAAAACACACATTAAATCCAAACACACATTAAATCATGTTTTAAGCAATGTCCTATTCTGTTAGAGGTCCAAATTATCTGAACAGTTGTAAAGCAGTAATTTACTATCGATCGAGACCGACTCTTAAGGTAAGAGCATGTTAAACATTTTACGATGTTATTTATGGCTAACAGACGTACACAAATTATCGACACTTTGCGATTCAAGTCAAACGGTCATTTTTCAAAACGATGCTGCGTACTCGTAATGTTTACTCGTCCTATGACAGCCACATTTTAAGTGCTTTATTACTCTGTATAAGATTAAGTTGAATTTACTCTTATGTGAAGAAAAAGGAAATGTATAATTCATTTATGTAGTGGTTGTAAAACCTTTCGAAAAGCAGTTGCTAATGAAAGAAGAAAAAGATCAGCACTTGATACTAAAATGTCAATCGGATATTTGAACAAAGAAAAAAATGTTCATTTTTTTCAAAATACAACTATTTCGCATTTAATGTTTCTGCTGCCTACACATCTACTTACCTGCTAAATCTCTGTCGATTTGACCAACATATGGTTTTTGTTTTCTTAACTATTTTGCTCATTTGATAATTACTGTAAGATTTGCAAAACTTTCTTCAAGCTATTGCATTACAATTACTATCGATCGGGTAACATCTATCACCAGGACTTTGGGCTTGGTGGCGGTTGTATGTAAGTACAGGACGGTGTTAGGCAGAACAGCGAGCGAAAACCATACATTGATTACAATCCTAAGTGTGTGTGTGTGTGTGTGTGTGTGTGTGTGTGTGTCCATTATTATTATTATTAATATTATTATTTTTGCAACTAATCATGAACAAAATCTTCACAACAAAGTTTCACGAAAGAATGCAACGAATAGTCTTTAAATTCATAGTTTCACAGATATATATTTTCATATTTTCCTGAACTGCTGACTGACAAGTCAAACCTTGCTGCTACGCTACACTTAATGCAGCTTGTTCAAAATGTGACACATTGCCCTCACGTAGAACCTAATAAATCCTGCATGGTAATATCAACCAACCGTTGCTGCTTCCGGATACCTAATACAAACTGTATGGACATTACAAACCTAAGAAATATAGAAAACATAGGCCCTGGGCCACGTAATATGTCTTACTCAATTTAAATCAGGTAACATATTCTCATCCGCTCAGTTTCCGATGATCAATCTCCTTCTTATCTTCCAAATGTTTGTTGAAAACTCAAAATAGTTGTTATGACATCAAAGTAGATGATTACCTGCGCCACTGACAATCAAAAATATCAGTTATTAGTACATTTACAGACATGGTATACTACTACCAAGTTTCTAATGTTAATTCCATTGTAAAATTAAAATGTCCGATACACGAGAATTGGTTAATTGCTACTTAATCTAAATCGAATTTTTCTCCCCATCATTACGTGGAGTCATATAAACCTATACTTGTCTAGTGCCACCATGATCAGAATCATGACCTCTGCTCAGTGCAGATGGGAACACGCTGATCACTGACAAAGAGAAGATTCTAGAAAGATGAGGTGAACACTTCAAATGCGTTCTGAACAGTCCAACATCGGTCAATGCTAAAGCCATTGATTGTCTGCCCCAAGTGCCAGTCAAAGAGAACCACTGAATGACCCACTAACCCTGTTGGAGAACCCATAAAGCAATACATCTGCACTATAAATGTTTCTGCTAATGTTCTCCGCCATGTAGACTGATGCATCCGCCATATACGACGAATCGTCATCTGAAAAAAACATCGTGGTCGTCATATCTTTTGCAAACGATGTATCGTCATCCTCTGGCAGCCTTACGTTTGTGTCCTGTATGAACTTATCACCATATTCACTGTCAAAGATGTCAATATCCCCGCATCAGGCATGTATGCCACGTTAAGTTTTGGCACAACAGTCATTTATCTAAGTATTTGTTTTATTAAAATAATGACTAAACCAAGCAATATTAACCAGATGAATGTTTGCTGCAATAATACAGTCTCGGCAAATCCAGTTAGATCATTGTGGTTTCCATGGAAATCCTCTCGCAGAGGACCGTTTATTGCAGCTCTCATCGTTTTGTGTACTGGATGACCAAATCGTGAGAAATATGGCTCACATTAATCTACTCCAAGACAACTAACAGAGTAATCAACTGAAATTACATGAATGAGATTATATTTTGTGTTCCGAGGACCACTATATCCAAATTCAACACATGAACGTGATATATGATCGATAATTCCTTTTGGTGTTGGACGCCATGAATTGTTTTGCTGGGCGATACGAGCAACCATAGACAATATTTTAAAACAATTATTCAGCAATTTATCTATGTCGATTTGTTGTTGTTGTTGTTGTTGTTGTCCGGTTTAATGCCATTTTTCAGCACACGATAGGCTATGCGTGGCGACCAGTATTAATGGTGGAGGAAGAATCCTGGAAAACGCCGGGAAGAACCACCGACCCACGAGAAGCTACTGGCAAGCTTTCTCACATACCCACATTGGCCGAGTCCTAGACTCAAACCCACGCAGACAGAGGTGAGATGGTAGTGATCCGTAACGGATAGCTCTTTGGACCACTCGGCAACTCGGGGCCCCCCTATGTCGATTTGTGAATCTACGATAGTGTATTTTAGGGATACAAGTTTCATCTTATCATGGAGGGATTCTTTGCGATAACGTTTACCTCGCGGTAGCACGAACTGATCAAACCGATAATTGGATCAAATTACCGATGGTGAATCCGTCTGATAATCTACAACGGATCCAGGATCACTCTGAAAGAGTCAGGCTGATACAGAATAGTGCTTACTAATACTATCAATTTCCTCTAAAATATTACCGTGGTAAAATCTGGCAGTTTCTCTCGGTGGGAATTTTGTTACGCTTGCCGTCTACGCAGGAATTTTTGGTCGACTTTCTCTACAGGGCTGCCTCTTGTTTTATAGTTGACATAATTTTGCGAAACCTCGACAATTATTATTTCTACTAGTATCGGAAACTTTAATCGCTTTCACAACGCGGCGACGTCTACTAGTTTAGCTCCATTCGCTCTAAAACTTTCTGCCCATTCGTTTATTTTTTTATTCGTGATCGTTAATCCATTTCCTCGTCGGGCGTTCATAAAATGTTTTGTGTCCCGCTGAGCCACGCAATTTAATGCCAGTTCACATCGGCTGAAGATCATTAATATCAGATTTGTTTAGTGGATAAAGATAAACAACATCAGTTATAGGATATGCTCGCGCATAATAGGGACAGTCAATACCAGTCAGAGCTCCAGGTGAATCAAATGATGGGCGTTTTTGTTTTATTGTTAACACTTTTTTTAAGACAGGTGATTTGCTGAATTAAGGTTGAGCCTTGCCAATGATTTATATCAACATATATGAGAATAAATATAAATAGCTCATTTGAAGAAGGTTTACCGTAAGTTATCATAGCAATATAAATTCGCTTCAATGGATAACATTTTTATTACAATGTAGTGACCTCGACAATTGATTTCTAATTGTATACCATGAATATATGATTGTTTATGGTATATATTTATGACAGTTAATTAGTGAGTTCGAATATTTTATATAAACGGATCATTGTGAATAGAAACTGAATATTAATATAATATAAATAGACTAAGTCACCCTTATATTATAAGATCAGGATAATTTCTCTTTGCTACGCTCTATGTGCAGTTATCGAGGAAAACACTACCTGATGGAGAGGCATTTCATCCCATCTACTCACGTTGACTAGTCCCCTCTGGTCACTGGCTAGTTTAATTATGCTTGTAACTTGATGTGGCTTGATTTACATATATAATCGATGCACCTATACTTTTGCTGTACCGATACACATATCAATACAAGAGGTGGAAATATACATAAAACGATGCTTAAACTTATGCAGCTTGTTTTAATCTTCAGCTGTCGTCAATAAGTATTAGTCATTTACCAAGTTAATCTTTAAACCGATAATTCATCTGAAACAGCTGTTGAATGAACAGGCACTTACAATAATCAAATATGTAATAAATACATCAATATGGCAGAAGGAGTTGAAGGAGAAGTACAAATAGACGGGGCAATGGAGCTTACAAACGCAGAAATATACTAATTGATAGCAGAGTGCATACATACCCAAGTAAACAAACAACAAGATACTGGGAAAAGCATCAAGCGCAGTCAGGAAATTAGTACACAGGCACCACCAATAATTACAATAGAAACATCTACAATCGAAGTATCTAGCCCAGCTATCCTTCATGGTGAGCAGACACATAATATCCATGTTCCCAGCATATACAGATCGCAATCTCAGATGTGGCGGAGAATGACTCCAGTCCCTGCAGAAGATTGGAGTGAGATGATTTTAAAGGAAAAAGCACCACCCCACCCCAATGTAACAGCCACCAAATCCTAAGATGACACATTATAATAAGGCGACAAACACATAGTAGCCAAAATAAATATGTTTTATTGCAGAAACTGATGGTGGAGGAAGGGGGCTCTTCCTCATAAGGAGAAGAAGGGTGAGAGGCGTCCACAGAGGACATCCCAGAGCAATTAGTTTTCATAGAGATTTGTCTCAAATGCCTGACATCCACTTCCGCCCAACGAGAGAATAAACAGAAAAATGTTGAACTCAGGAGGATCCACGCATGTGAGTGACCCCACCCCGCCCCCACCCGCCATATCAGTAGTAATTCCCAAAAAGAAAAACCCCACAACAGTGACTCTCCATAAAAAGTCGCCATTCTAAGTTATAAGACAAAAGCAAAAGGAAAAGAAAAGTTAGGAGACTGACGAAAAACAAATGCAAACGCAAACGGATTAAACAGACGGAGAGGAAGAAAATAGACGGAGAAAAACAGTCGACGTTTCAGAAATGGACATGGAATCAAGCGACAATACAACAGAAAGATAAAACAGAATCAAGAAAATTAGTGACGGGGACAACGGTGAAAACAAGCATGGAGACTGACGAATCAAATCAAGCATCTTAACAAGAACCAAATATAAAACATTATAACTAATGTGCTAAAATTGAAATTTGAATTAATAAAATAAGAAATATTTTTTTTTTAAAAAATAAGCAAGATATAACAGACAGACAAACTAAATTTGGAGTAGAAATGGAGGTACAAACTTCCGGATAGAGACCATTAATATAAAAGGGGTTAACGAGGAAAATTAGGGAAATTAATGGAGGAATTTTGGGACTATCACATAATAATGTTACAAGAAACGCACAACAATATAACAAAGGAAATAAAAGCATAATTGGAAGAAAAATGGATGCAATTTTAATCACTAGTGATAATCAAGAAGATATTAGGGGTAGAATAGCAACAATAATTCGAAACAATAAAGGTGTATCATGGGATAAACTACATATAGGGGTTTTTGTATGTACCTTTAATCCATATAAACATTAAAGACTGGCATTTGATCAACGTTTACATTCCTGCACAAAGAATTAAGAAAAGATTTTTTATAGAAAACCTAAGGACATATTTACCGGACATTACAATGAATACGTTTATAATGGGAGGGGATTATAACAGGGTGGAAGACGATGTAGATAGGACAACATATGTAACACCAAACGATAAATTACTTAGGGTTGATATGAAAGATTTAAAATAACTATTTCTTGCATATAGAATATTAAACATGTTAAAGCACGAATTTACGTGTGAATATGGTGTAGACAAAGCCAGTAGGCATGGGGTAATACAAGATTTTAGAATAAATGAGTGCAACATATCAGATCATAAAGTGGTTAATAAATATATAATAATGTATAAACGGAAAACGTTGGGGAGAGGCGGGACCATGGAAATTAAATAATAAAATATTAGTGGAAAAAGAATATGAAGACATTATAACAGAAGGATTGAGAAGTTTTATAGAGAATGGCAACCAAGATATTGAAAATAAATGGGATCTCTTAAAACGGAAAATAAAAAGAAAACTCTAAATTATTGTAAAATAAGGAGAAGAAAAAAATGAGAAACAAGAACTTCAAAGACTTTTAGACTTGACGTAAATAGATGAGGAGAAAACATAGCACAGAAACTTCTAAATGAAATTTTAGAGAAAGCAAAATGATGGAGGGAAATAAGAGCGGTTAAATTTACAATACATTACAAAAAGACAACGGGAATATATAAGAGGGAAGAATCGAGAAAGGGAGAAGGGAGAGTAGAATCTGCAAAGTATAAGGGATGGAAATAATATTTATACACAAAAAGATGATATAATAAAGTGCATAACAATACTATCAAGATGTACATACTTCTTAACAAAATAGAAAACAATATAAAAAGCGAATACCTGCAAGAGGTAGAAGGTGAGATGATATCATTATAACACAAAGACGTGTGATGATTTCATCTCAAATGAGGAAATAAAGAAAACAATTTCACCCCTGAGAGAAAGGTAAATCACCAGGGATGGATGGGCTCATCACGGAATTCTATCAGAAATTCCAAAAAGAATTAACGCCGACTTTATAATCACCATATATTAACATATTTTTAGGAAAGGGAAAATTTTCTCAATCTATGAGCGATGAAATAATTGCGATTTTACACAAGAGGAAGGGAGATCGGGAAGAGCTTTAAAACTATAGGAATATCTCTTCTAAATGTCATTATAAAATATTAAGTAGGATTTTATCAAATGGAATAAAGAATTGTGTGAAGAAAATAATTAATGCAAATTAAAGTTGTGGTGAAAAAGGTAGTGATATTCAGGCTAATATTTTAAACATACAGATCTTGATAGCCTATACAAACCAATCTGGTCAAAAGGGTGATATGATATTCTTCAACCAAGAAAAAGCGTTCGACAGATTAGAACAGAACTACATATAACATTTACTAAAGCAATTGGCTTCCGAGAAAAAGCCAGAAATGGGCCGAAATCTTGTACACTGGAATGAAATCGAGAGTATATGTAAATAGCAATCACGGAAGAATTTAAAATTCAAACATCGGTGAGGCAGGGATGCCCAGTGTCCATGCTATTATACGTAATAGCAATTGAGATATTGAGTCACAAAATAAGAAACAACTCGAAAATAGAAGTTATATACATTCGAAACTTGAAACATGAATTAAAAACGCTCCAATATGCAAATTAAACTAATGAATTAAAGATGCTCCAACACTCAAATTATTGCAAGAATTTTAACAAGGATGCAAAATCTTTAAGCATCTGCAAAACGAATTTGAAAAGCCTCAGACTCCATGATCAACCACGACAAAACATAAATTTTAAAGATCGAAACTAGAGGTGGGAATCACCAGGGGTTCACACCTCACCTAAAAAAAGACAAGGTCAAGACCTTAGGAGTGACCCTTGGTCATAAAGCAAAAATAGACAACAACAAATACATAGTATCAAAGATAAAAGAGAATATAGATATCTGGATGCTTACGCCACTGTGCAAATGCGGCTAAGACATGCACGTCGGCCTATAGCAATATCAATTATATCATAAAATCCGTTGACTAGGAAATAACTGAATTAATTAAACAAACAAATTGTAAATTATATATGGAACAGCTAAATGCACTATCAGCACAGGGAAACATTAGATAGGACGAATGCTAGGGGATGATAAAGTCTTCCCAATCCAATTATAGTTACGGTAGCTAATATTCTTAATATAATTGTTATAATAATAAGACAAAACCAGACATTAGAATAGGAAGCTTTGTATATACGAACAACCTTTAAACTAAAATACTTGAAGTTCCATGGAAATATATATATATATATATATATATATATATATATATATATATATATATATATATATATATATATATATATATATATATATATGTGTATATACACGTTTTAGGTGCGTTGTGGGCAGTCATCCCGAAAGTGGGTTTACGGGAAGGACATGATATAGTTTACATTTCAAATCAAAATACATATACATAGGTTGTATTTCTTACATAGTAATTATGTATATGTTGAAAATAAGTATATACACTTATGTTATAGTCCTATTCATGTTTTCGGTTCGTGGGCAGATATATATATTTCATGGGCAGTTTTGACCTTTAGGTTGAAGATGACAAAGTAACTGCCCAAAAATACGTTCACGAAGAACAAACATATAGCATTCTGCCCGTGAATACGGCCACGGGAACAATATATAGCGTACTGCCCACGAATACGTTCACAAGTAACAAATATATAGCATGACTTTCCGGTGTGCGCGCGCAAAATGGTTGTCAAGACACGACGATAAACATTAATCTATTAAAGCATCCTTTGCAATGGCCAGCGTACATATAGCGGACGTGAGGTTCGTTTTTCACAGCTTGTTTGAAATAAATGGATGATTATATATCCAGTGTAACAACTTGCATTGACAGCTTATGGATGCTAATGTTTGACATTTATTGTGAAGATGATTGTTCACTGCTTGTTGATGAATTCGTAGCTTCCGTTAATCGATGCTATAGCTCAATTTAACTGTCATACACTGATATGTTTAAGTCTGCTTGCACAGTTAACTATGCAGAGTTATGGAAATATAACAAATTGGTTTTAATAACTTTCAGAGTTTGTTTTACTATTACTCAATATTTGTTTCAAGTACTATAAAGGCTGTGATAGGTTGGGTGGCTTAGATTACAAATCAGGCCCTTCTCACTTGGGGGGGGGTGGGGGGTGGGTACTGCCCATTATGAATATTACTGGTCCTAGATGTCCAACCTGATATTTATGACATATAGGTTCAACATCTTACTGCCAGCAGAAATGGTGTTCTGTAGTATTTTTCCCAGTCAATAGTTTATGGATATATTATGTCATGTACTATGCTTGTTTAATTCTCTCATCTCAGTTCTGACGTTACCATTGAATGCTATAATGTTCCCAGCCATCCGGTATTCTTGGTTATTAAAATTATATATATACACAGATAACTGAAGGTGAGTTCTCATTATTCCCTAACAATTGTAATTAGTGGGGCTGTAGCAATTGATGGTCTGAGAATTCAAGTTAACTGGTTCAAAACTTGGGTAAACAACAAACTGTTTTCTTCCTTTGACAGGCATCATAAAGTTTTGCATCTTTGTCTCTCTGATGACTGTGGTACACAAGTTACAGACTTTGCCTTAGAATGAGCCTGATTTTTGATACTTGTTACTGAATGGGGTGGGGTAGGGAAGTAACAAAATTATTAAAGGTGGAATGTATGCAAACCATGCTGGAAATAGATATGTGCCAGCAACTGCAACATGTAAGCTTCAATCAATTTGGAAACTATAAGCTTTATCCTGTAAATATTAACAGTTCACACCCTGTATAAAAGGTGATTTTGTGTTTGATTAACTGGAACTGTTAATTTATTATGTTAAGGAATTTATTGTTTTAACCCTAGTAAATGTAATATAATTAGGTCAAAAGTTCCAGTTTGTTTATTGTTTCCAGAGTTGATTATTGTAACTGGAAGAACCTGTTTCTAAGTGTTAAATGAAACGAAAGAGATATTGTTTACTCAAGTGATATAAAATAAAAGTTTAAAATGAACTGAAAGAAATATTGTTTATTCAAGTGATACAAAATAAATGCAAAAGTGTATATTCATTAAGAAGTGTATTGTGAATTGCAAATAAATGAAGATTTATCTTATTTTGTTCTTTACTTGTGTACAAAATTATACCTGGATTGGGCAATAATTACTTGGACTCCATTTGGAAAAGAAAAATCTATATGTCCTAAATACCTAATGTTCATATCATAATGCTCTTTTAATGGATGATTATGCTTTTCAGCTGACGTTACCATATTGCCAAGTGAACTAATAGTATGGCCTTCGGTGTGGCCCACTAATCACATTTGTAAATGAATTATGCATACAATAGAGAAATAGTTCTTAAAATATCTTATGAGTTGAACAATGTGTGTACACAAATAAACATGAAGCAAATCTTTGAACTTGTATGCCACACATGCAAGTGAATTGGTGGTTTTCATATGTAACTTGTGTACTCTTATGGCTTTTGTCTATATTGCTTTTAGCCATTTCTATTCACACACCAGAACACAACCTTTTTTGTCTGATTCAGGTACTAATGCAAAACTTATTTCAGCTGTAACTGAAGTATACAGAATTTTTCCTGACATTGAGGCCTACTGTGTAGACAGTATAGCTGTAAGTCATCAAATCAAATGGAAGACAACAGTGTGCAGTTGAAGAAAATGATATATACCCAGTACCATTTAGAGTTATCTTAAAGAAAAGTCACAATGCACACTGATACAAGTAGTTTTAGAAAATGCATTTGTTCCACATACATTTTAACTTAACCCAAAAGTTCAGTCTCTTGCCTAAAATTCAATCAGATGTATGCATTTATTCCATAAAACACAAAGATATAATGAACCAAATCATTTTCATTATTGAGTTAGGTAGTAGGCTATGTTAAAGAGTGCAATCACTTTATCGATTTTTTTTTCCATTACATTTTTATTTATTATAAAATGACATTTCTTAGTGGAGTGCTAGCAACTGTAACTTGAGGAATATTTTGTACATGCTGGCCTAAGTGTCATGAATATACTGTGCTACATTTTGCTTTATTAGGTATAATACTATCATGAGACTTGCTTGATTAAATCCTGAATTTGTCAGTTACACTTACAAGTCCACTGGTAGAATTTAAAATCTGTGACAGTTTGGGAACTTTTTTTGCAGTAACTGCAAATCACTTTGCCTTCACAGTCAATGAATTCAAGCCATTGATAATTGTCAAACCATTGTGACTGAAAATGTGATTGTCTCTTAGTTGTGTCCTATTTGATAATTTTGCTGCCACAGAGTCTGGATTGTGTCTCTGAAGAAATAGTTCATCTAGACTCTGTTGCAGTATTACATTTTATATGTTCAATTTAATGAATTTTCTTTCTTTGAATCATTCTTATGTCATAACTTGCGAAAATAGTTTAGTTAACAATATTTATTCAAACAGAAAAGATAACCTCACTTGACAAATCATCCTACTAAAGTGATCATGGCATACACTTTTATCTTTGAAATTCAAATATTGCCCACTCGTTAATTAACATAACTAATATTGCACATTGAAGGTGATCATATGTATCATCAGTTTTAAAAAAAATAAAGACATAATACTATCATTTAATCACTGCATACAGGAAACAGACACTTGTGTCTGTAAAATGCCTTTCATTGGATTACTTTGGTTTATTAAAAGCAAACAGCAATCCACTCAGGATTTTCTAGGATAGATACAGAGAATATATTATGGTCATTCAGAACGCTATCAATACATCAGACCAGATTGTTTTTATTATTATTTAGGCAAAATAACTTAGTAAGTCAGATGGCAAACATGAGGATGGTGATAGGTTATGTGGAATTTGCATTGAATCATCTGATCCCAGAAGATTTGATACAATGTCACTGGCTGTGGTAATCATCAAGTGCAGTTGCACGGCACCATAAGACTTATCAAGATACCATAAGCTAGAAAGATGAAGAAAAAGAAAAACGATGACCCAAAGACAAATCCTGCAAACTGTGTGCAAAAATGATTCCACAGATTATAGATGAAAACTTTACTATATTTAGCTTCAAGATATTAATAAATTCGGATTACTTCCTCCAGTCTGCTACAGTAATTCATGCCCATTGCACTCATAAATTGATTATAGTCCTTGCAGTATTTTGTGTGGGCCACAATATTTTAATTGATGCAGCTGATGCTCCATTCTTCAGTTCAGTGTTGATTCAAACATAGCAATGTCCCTTTGGGATGTGTGCATAAATAAAGAATGCCTGTCCCTTCATTACCACACTTGTTGAATTTATCGTGTCTCTCTGAAAACTGTACCATGTGAGAAAGAATTTTATAAACAAACTGGACATAAGTATTGCTAGACATATACTCAGACCTGAGACTTCATAAAAGACTACTTACTTGTGAGGCATTATTAGTCCTAGGGCTTGAGGTAATAACTTGCTATATGTTTGGTAAGGCAAAATAAGGGGCCTTATGACTTAAATTGAAACTGTGAAAAAACAAAAGGTTCAAATGCAATAAACTTTTGTTTTTCCTCATTTGTTATATTACAGTGCCATGAAAGGTCATTTCTTTTATCTTTTTAATCCCTTGCCAATTTTAAGTCATCATCACTAACCAAGTCTCTAAATCAATTCTTGGCATATTTAGCTAAAATGGTGTCTACTGTTCCATTATATCATTGATTGTTTAGCTTGCTTGTATGGAGCTTAATACCATTTTTCAGGACATCATAGACTTTACATGGCAGCCAACATATTTATTGGAAGAAATCAACACACATAACGCTACTGGCAAGCTTTCTCATATACACACATTGGTTGGACTAGAGAGAGTTGATTAGTGATGTGTATGCCTAGACCATTCTATAATCCAGGGCCCCATGATTGAATACAGCTTAAAGAAATTAACCCTAATTCAATTTCTTTGTTGCATTTAAATCATAACACCCACCATGCAAAGTGACACATGTCTCAAGATTTTCAAATTTGTATATGTTTTGCAACTTTTAATTCTGAGTTGATGCATGTGGATGTGGAAATTCAGTTACTGAATACTTAGCTACTTATATAAGGAGCTCTCACACTGGTAAAAGCATGCAATTGGGATTGTATTTGCAAGAGGGCAATTAATTGTTCAAAATACTGTTTTAGCTAACTACATATGTGAAGGGTTGATGTATAAAAAAGAGGATCAAGAAATCCTAGCTGGTAAAGATAATTGTATCCAACTTGACAGAAAGTGAGAAGGCCTTTTAATTTTGTACAGCAGTTTCATTAAGGAACCAACTATAATACCATTAGAAGTTTATGAGCAGCAAAAACCACATTTAGGACCAACTAGACATCAAAACCATATGCATAGTTCCATTTACGGCCAACCAGACATCAAACAGGTCATCTAGTGAAAGCACAATGTCAAAATGACCAGCCATCTAGGAGAAGTAGCAAGGAAGGGGTTTTCCAGATGCCCATTAAAACAGCCATATTGGAGGTTAGATTGGCACTATTTTCATTTACGTCCAACTAGACATAAGAAGTCTTTCACTGATATGACGATTCATTCAGGAGAAGTAGTTATACCAAGATTTTCAGGATGGCCACATTGGTGGCCTTATAGGATGTCTGTACAGCACCATAATTCTCATTCAGGACCTGCTAGACATCAACATAAGTATTTTGTACACATGTTGACACGCTGACACAATTATCCATTCAGAAGTAGCGATAAAAAGTTTCTTAATATGGCTACTGTGGCAACCACATTGTATGTGTGAGTGGCACCATCTTGTTTTTTCTTCCAGATATTTTCACACAAATATCATATTTAAAGATAACATGAATTCATACAAGATCTTGTCAGTTTATTTCATAACAGATTTTTCCCTCATATTAATATAATCTTTTGAAAACATTTATACATTATAGTTCTAGAAATTTTTCATGCTCTCAGAAACTATTAAAATCACAGCAGAAAGTGTTATGTTATATCTTTATTCAGCACTGAAAAATATTTATGAACTCTTAAAGTTTTTTCCCCTATATTAACTTAATTTAATGAAGATTTTCAGACTATAACCTTTCCATTGGATTTATTTTTTCAAACATGGCGTAAAAAGTATGTTATAGTAACCAATTTTTACATTGCCTTCACCATTGCAGAAATCTCTATAATCAATTTCCTAGTAAAGAAAAGCCAAGAAAATAAATGGACAGTTAATATTCACTTCAGAATCACAGACCTGAGGCAAATATGTCATTGTTAAATCAAACATTTTTATTGTGTTTCCTAAATATATATATATACTTGCTGTTACTCTAAACGAAGGCTGGTGATCCAGTTGATAACCTTTTGGGGGTTTTAAGGATGTCTTTAAAATTAAGGCCTTAAAAATGTTGAGATCTTATATTAAAAATGACAATTTGAGCCTTGCAGATTCATGTCCACAGGTGCCCAAATAAAAAAAAAAGGGGGGGGGGGTGCAAGGGGCAAGCTTGTTGGTGTGTTATAAAATAACTGACTTATCATCGGTGTGCTGACAGGTGATGTGTAATTAAATCACTGTTGTAATATTAATAATGAGTGAGTCTGCACAAAGGAATTTCATACAGCTAAACTAGCTCAACAACTAGAGGCAATTAAGAAATATATCCACATTCGTGATTCTGTCAAATGGCAGATACAACAGCATCAGGAAGCTCAAGTGGCATTTACAGAAGGTAAAGAGCCGCTATACCTGTTATCTTTTTAGGGATGTGCTTGGATTTTGCCCTCAAGCTGGAGCAGTCATAGGATATATAATAAATCGCCACGGTCGGAATTTATCCCCAAGCTGGGGTAATCGATGGGTAAAGTCTTATCCACAGTCGGGGTTTTATTCAAGCTTCAGGTGCAAGTTTTTGTGCATCTCCATGCCCTTGCATAAAACACAGTTACACGTTTTTTTATATAGATATTTTTCAGTTGTAGACAGGAATAATATGTATTTGCGAGTGTTTGAAATGAATGGGTTCATTATGAATTGAGTGGCACTACATTTCAAAAGCAAAATTGGATTGAAATGCAAGAACTGTACTATGGAATTAGTGTTGGTTCTGGATCGTAGAATGGAATTGTGTGTGTGTGATTGGATTTTTAACGTAGCTTGAATAATTTTTCAGTCATATTGCTACGATGTCTGCAGTGTGGCAGTTTATAGTGATGTATAGCACTGGGGCATCATGCTGCAAACATGTAGTATGATGTTGCACCCAGTCACATTATCCAGACACCAGGCCGATCAGTCCTAACACTAACCTCTTAATGCTGAGCGTCTAGCGAGGTAGCTGTTAATACCATTTTTGTAAGTCTTTGGTATGACTTGGCTGGGGTTTGAACCCATGACCTCCCGCTTCTGAGGCGGACGCTCTAACCACTAGGACACCGGAGTGGTCAGAATGGAATTGTAACAATTACAATGGAAGCAATTTGTATTATGCTTGTTGGGGCATTCCTCACTGATGGCTGTCAGTGACATCATCATGGGAATGTGTAACGGCCACATTTTGTAAGAACAAGGTGTAGTTGGTGAACAATACAGACACTTTTCTGCCATTTCCACTGGCATCATCTCATATGATGTTATTTAAAAAAACTTCCTACAACATACTCACAACATATAAAACCTATATGCAAATCTGATGAAAGCTGCTTGTGTTTCTGAAACACATATTCCATACTGGTGGCAAGAATGTCCAAATCTACATTACAAAAATGAAAACATTACCATCCATCTAGGAGTTGCAAATGTATGAAATCCTCTTGTTGGGTAGTTTTACTAACAGGCTTTACAGCAGGGCCTTCCATTAGATTTAAATGTGGCAGGTAAGTTGACAAAGTAGGGTGGGGGGTTGGGGGGACCTACCCCAATGGGGATAATTCATTTTTTTTTTAAAGTAGCATGGTGTAAAGTAAAAGTAGATGGGCTGATAAGGAATCCACTGAATTTACAGACTAAAGGTTCAGACATTTGTTTTTAAGAGAAAAATGAAAGAAGGAAACAATACAACAGATATTTTAATATGACTTTAATGTTTATTTTCTAGATTTAATTAAGATTATGAATCAGAATCAGTCTCCAACTCCACTGTAAAGTTTATCTATTACTTCTTCTGCTCAGGCACCTGCAAATTAAAACAAAATTGTAATGCTTAAATAAAGTCATATCATCTCAGCACTAGTTACATATGCAGAAGTCATGTTAATCAGCATTATAAAAATGTATGAAATTTTCTTCACTGCACTTGTGCTTCCCTTACTATCGTTAAGCCATGATACAAGATAACTTTGCACTTACTTGTCATTTCTGGCAAGTGGATGGTGCAATCAATTTGCACAAAGATGAATTTATTTCATCCAAATATTTCATGTGAATAAAAATTCCAAATGGAAGCACTTGTCCGATCAGACAAGATATATGCATATTGTAGTTAGCTGGACTCTAGCTCTGATAGTCCTGGGCAATAGGATAAGCTGATTTTGTTATCAGTTTAGAAATGCATCCGCTTTGCAAATACTATGCTTTAAAAGACGAAACTGAATCCAATATTGATGAAATAAGAGTCATTTGGATTACCTTGTTTTTTATCATTCTGCGTTGGTTGGGTGCATATTTGAGGGTCTCTGATATGGTCTCTTCCATTCCATTTGCCTTTGCTTTGCCATTAGTTTTCAAGCAGGCTTCTGCATGAGTAATACAATGTTTTAAAATAAGTTTCACAACAAAGGATGCATTGCATTTTTCTAAATGCCAGCAATAATCAATGGAATATTTTTAAAACATGTACTTTGAAATGTGTCTCAAGTTACTTTATCAATTCATTTAAAAATCTCTGGCAAGTCACATGAAAAACACAATTTAAATCAAGCCATACTTACTTATCAAAGACTTTCTCATTCACATCCTTTACCTCACACAATAAATATCAGCAACACCAACATTAAATTCACACAATCAGTACAAAACCTAGGTGTTACTCTGGACAGTACTCTCACATTGCACCAACATGTCATGAACATATGCAAGGCTGCGTATCTTGAGCTGAGACGCATCAGCTCCATTCTCAGATATCTTTCAGTTGATGCCACTAAAACACTTGTGTGTTCATTACTGCTTTCAAGACTGGACTATGGTAACTCAATTCTGTCTGGTTCATCTTAATATCTACTGCAGAGACTTCAAAAAGTTCAAAACATAGCTGCTTGGGTCATACTTAGAGTACCACAATCAGAGCACACCTCCCTGCTGCTCTGTACCCAACACTGGCTATCCATTCGATCCAGAATCAAACACAACATTAGTTCTCTGTGCTACGTTTCACTGACAGACTCTAGTCCAACATACCTATCCGACCTCACCTATGTGTACACACAAGCAAGATACTTACACTCCTCTTCCGACAATCACATACTCATTATTCTCACTATGAAAACAAAGTCACATGGACAGCATTCTTTTGCATACCAGGGCCCAGCAACATGGAATGAATTGCCCACTGAACTTAGACACAAAGACGCAGTGATCCCATTCAAGAGTGCTCTCAAAACTACTTATTCTGACTACAAAAACAAACTTAATGACTTAATAATGTTAACTACCTTAAATATTCTCAGCATGTTTTTTATGTTTTCTAATTTCATGGTGTTTGTTTTTGTAATCATATCATTGTGTATGTTTTTATGTTGTCTAATGTTGCAAAGCGCTTACAGCTTCTAAAGATTAGGCGCTATACAAAGTCCTCATTATTATTATTATTATATTTAGCTTGGATGAATATTTTTTAAATCAGTGGCCATAACTAAAAAATGGGATTTTGTTTTATGATCATAAAAGTATGTTGGACACCATTCATGATGTACAATGCTGTCTGACATTTCTATGCACCTAAGGTTTCCATCTCAAATATTAAAGCAAAATGCATACCGAATTTGACAGATTGATGAAAATAAAAAAAAGCAATGCTTACCATCTGAAAAGAGGCAATTGTCACTAGAATATTCTATTCAAAATGATATTAATTTTGGACACAGGGGATACCACCCCCATGTTTTCCTGACTCGTGATATGTCGGCCTATTCTGTGCACAGCTTTAAAAGATGTAATGTTTATCCATCGAGCTATAGAAATGAAATACATTTACTGTAGACTGTTTCTGTCAGCAGTTAAGTTGAGTAATTAGGTCAGGTTTATAGCTAGTTTACAAAATTCAATGTAGAATGCCAATAAATGACAAGATATATTTTTGCAAACTAAAGTGATCTTGAAAAAAGATTAGTAAAGTTTAACATTTTATAAAAAATAAGCTATTATGTGGAAAAGAAACAACAATGAAATAGGATGCAATGTGTTTACGTCTAGTTTTGGAAGGTACCGTCTCTAAGGTACCGTCATAATTGTACCGTAGTTTAATGGGTGGAAAGGCCATTGAAAGGTAAGGGCAGTGCGGAGACCATCGAGTATGTTCCAGAATAGCTGAATCTTTGTAGATACATAGATCCATTCGTAACTTCAGTCCGCAAGCGAAACACTGTACTTCGTATCCCAATCCTGACTCAGGTCCGAAGTAGACAAATCCTGTTCTAGCTAAAACATACGAAGAAGGTAATCCTTCCCTATCCGTAGGCCATTTTTGAAACGTGTCCAATCGACGGGCACAATCACAATAGTCAGGTAATAAGACTGGAAAATGGTAGGGTTTGAACTTGGAGTTCTCACTGGATTTCTCACTCGATTCTTGCTGCGGCGAAGTCATCCTTCTGGTGGGTGGCTATCCTCTTACAACCAATGTTTTATACCGACATGTCCATACGGCAAAGTAAAGTGGGTGGGAAGCCGCACTCGCTTCTGCTACACGATTTGATAGACTTTTTCCAAGGGTCGACTGACGATGTGGTGTGTGGGTAAACGTACAATCTTGTTGGGTTGATAGGTGGTCACTTTCTCTAGACTGCAAGGCTTCTTTCAATATGCCAAAGTTGACCACTCGACTGGTACGATAATTCAGAGTAAGTCCTTTCACTTTACACTTCGTGTGCACTTCTCCTTGTTTGGCCCAGTATTCGTAGCCGTAATTTTTGGGACCACCACTAACGAAACTTAGAATCTTGTCATCGGGGTGCTTGTCTGTCCAGGCTCCTAAGCGGTCTCCTTCGATGTCAGGGTGCTGTTGACTCGGGTGATCGATATAAATGCAACTGTCCATGTCAAAGTACAAGACACGTTCCCCTAACAGTTCTAAAGCTTCGTACAATTTTAAGCGAGCATGAGCTGTCATGTAAGCTGCAATGATGACATTTCCAAAGGGGTCATCTTCTACAAAGTTCAGATCTTCTTCGTAATTCACCAAGATCAAATCCTCACGAACGACGTCCACGTGTTTCATGAATTTGGCTTTGTCGTGAATCATCTGAAAGTAGCGGGAAGGTTCGGTCAAATACTCCGTCTTGGGTAAACATGGTCATTGTGCCATTTTACCCCACAAGCAATTTAACATCACTTTGGCAAACGATCGCCTGCCTTCGTTTTTCTCAATGTGATCTAAAGTAATGCCTTCTTGTGCCCAGAATTTCTCTCTGAATGTCTTTTGGTCTTCGGGAGTGTGACACCAGGACAGATAGCCACTGGCTTCTTGCTCAGTTTCAAAAAGGCATCCACGTAGTCTGCGAAAATGCCTTTCTGCGTGGGGTCACCCTTGTGGAATTATTGTGTCTTGGGAAAGTGGCAAATTTCGTACACTTCTAACAGTTGGTATCCCATGTTCAGAGCTTTGAACAATTCTACGCTGACCCATGTCCCCGTCAAGGCCCATTCTTCCTGGGTGTGATGACAAGGTTGATCTTGGTTGCACGTTTCAGCACAAGTACGGCACAAAGGAAACATAAGTTTGCCTTGGCAATGGCGAGGTAAGACGGGATGGTATAGGTTCGTGGGAGGCAAAACTTTGCACTTGATCAAGCCTTCGTATTGTCGAATGTTTTTTAGGTCGATGTGTTCGGTGAACAATTGTGGGTGCCCTGCAGGAAAGCAACAATATTTGCACACGTAGGGATACAGTGAACACACGTCCAAGTATTTGATTTCTTCTCCTTTCTCTTCGTCAGCTTGGTACAGCAAACAGGTGGCATTGGTCCTTCCTCCGTACAAACTATTACTTGGGTTCAGGGGGTCCATGAACTGGTAACTTTCCATGAGGCGTTTAAACTCGGGATCGGTGTTCAAACGGTGATTGTATTTGTGTTCCCACATTTCCACCACTTGGTATCCTTCCTGTTCTAACTTTAGGCGTGGCTGACAAATGGCCTGGTACAAGTCTTCCATGGTTCGTTGTAAGAACTGATTTTTAGTGCCGCGGTCAGGGTAACAGACGGGACATCCGTGAAATAAGCAACCGTTAAACTCGTACATGATCTTGGGGTTTTCTAAGTCCCAGCCATTGACCGAATGCATTCCGATGATCTTTCGCCCTGTCCGTTGCGGGCATGCTGAATCCATTTGTCTTCCTTGTCGCACAAGTAATGCAACCAGCATGGGGCTTTGACCGAGTATTGACGTTTGACATAGTTGGTCGTTTGAGGACTGATGACAGCCACAGTGTTTTCAAGCATGAATCGTTGTCGGTAGACTAAGGAACACGCTTTGGCAATGGTGCAAGCCTCTTTTAAATGATCAACCCCTCCGTGTTCCATGAACAGTTCTCAAAATTTTCCACAGCATCGCCGTAAAATGTCCATGTCGGAACGACGATACTTTAGCATTTCTTCCTGAAAGTCGAAAGGGTCGGAGGCGTGAGCCTGGTACCAAGCGTAGAAAGTTTCTCGTTCGGTACGCATGTTGTCAGGGTCGTAATAGCGAGCCTGAGGCAAATGGGGTAGAACGGCGTGTTGATTGGCTTCTGTATTGAAAAAGTGTGGAAAGTACCCTTTAGCCATTTCTGTCATTCCAAACATTTTAGGCATTCGATTCAAAGGCATGGCTAAGTAGCTCATCGAATCTTTAAACTGCACTTGTCCCACTTGCATGAAAATGATTTTGGCTCCGTTCAAAGTGATTTTAGGACGCTCGATGCCACGTTCCGTATAACATCTCAAAAGAAACTGTCCATCGTATCCGGAGAAATTGTGAGCCATCACCGTGGCATGACAATGACAATCTCCATAATAATGTTCGATGTCCTCTTGGCTCCACGTCTTGTCGATGGGGTCTAAGACCCATTGTGTGAAATCGGCTAGTGTGTTCGGTCCTTGAAAGATTTTTTCACGCCCTCCAGGAATCTTACTGCAGTGAGGGCAATAACTCAAGATAGGTTCTTGAATCACTTCTCGCACGCTCGATGAGCCACGCAGAAATTAGGAATGTGAATACTGGTCTCTTGCATGCATTCGAAATCGAAAAAGATGAAATTGCCTTTCTTCTTCTTGTGACCATCCTCTTTCTCTGGTTGGGATTGGTATTTTTGTATGTAGCATTGGTGTTCCAAGTCCACAATGCAGTGAAAATGTGACATTTTTTCTTTCCTGAACATACGTGTGCCTTGGTACTGTTGATACATAGACCTTGTCCACACATTGGGCACAATCTCAGGAGTTGACAAGCACATTTCTTCTGTGAACCTTGCATCTTCAGATGTTGTTGGTAACAGGCAGGGCTGACAAATGTGTGCAGACAAGCAGGACAATGCACTGGTTCTTGCCCTTCGCTCAGACAGGGTTGAGAGGCCAAACATCCTGAGCATTTCAATCCACAATGTTTGTGTTGCTCTCGATTATTATAACCATCATAAGTCACATTTCTCACAGTAATATTTGTATCCCAGGAATCCAGTGATAGTGGTAATGGTATCGAAATGGTCATCGTGATGATAGAGGTGAATGTATTTTCCATCCTTAAAGTCTTTCCCTCGAAACAACAGAGACCCGCGCACTTCTTGAGGGTGCACTTTCAAGGTGTATCGTGGAGCTAGGGCATCTTGCAATTTTTGCATCTCAGGAATGCCACAGGATGTGTCTTTGGACAGGCATGCTTGTTGTAACAGAAGTTCTGCTTCATTTCGTTGTTTGGCTCGGTTCGATTTTCGAATGTTCTCCCAGGCTCTTTTCCATTCTACCATGTCGTTCTTGTCGGCATAGGTTCATCCCACCACGATGGCTCGGGCTAAACACATGTGGTCTTGAAAATTGTTAATTTGGACAAGACTTGTTTTGGTAATGCGAAGGTTGTTGACCAATAAGGTCTTTCTGCATTGTCCGGTCCCTTGAGGAGGAGAGACGTGGGTCATGTCCAGTGTGGCTTTTCCATCGGTGATGTCAAACTGGTCATTAGATTGTTGCACGTGTTGAATCTTGTCCATGACTTTGGAAGTGGTCAATTCTGCAGGGCTGCTAAACTCGATCCAAACAGGGGATTTCAAGCCGTCATGTTGTATGGAAAGTCTCAAGCGATCATCTTCTTTGGGTTGACATTGTCGCTTGAGTGTGGTGAGCAAAGAATCCCACATGTCGGTGATGAACCCTTTTGCTTTCTCTAACAGTACTTCAGACTTGAAATCTTTAAACTTCACTGTGTATTTGTAAGCCGTAGTTCTAAATTTTCTAGAGGGACGCTTTTCCGTCTCTCGAATGTCATAGTACTTTTCAGGGTTGACTAAGGGTGGTAAACTTTGTTTAGAGGGTTTGGATTCTGGTTCACTCATGTCCTCTTCAAAATCACTGGCAAGAATTTGTGCCAAGACTTCAGCCCTAGTACGAGGCGATAGATCACGTTTCTGCCTCTTACTTTCTTCTTCTTTCTTCTCAAATGAATTGGATCATTTCATCTCGATAGCAAAAAGTCAAATGACTAAAGTTTAAACACCATGAATTAATTTATAGTCATAGCAGACCAGCGTATATAAAGGGTATGTGTCTTGTCCTTTCACTATTCATTTCACTCTCAAACTGAGCACAACAATGGAAGAGACTACCAAGATCGAACGTTTCATCAGAGCTTTGCGAGGGGTCATTAGAAAATTCTCTTCAGACCAGCCGAGGGACTACTCTCCTTCCTTTCAAGATAAAAGTCAAGATACTTGCTATATCTGTCAGAAGAAAGGGCATTGGTCTTCAGAGTGTCCAGACCGTCAAAAAAGAAAAAAAGGGGTTAGAAGAGACAAAAGTCAAGTTACCTGTTATTATTGTCAAGAAAAAGGACATTGGTCACCAGACTGCCCAAAAAAGAAACAAGAGGAGTCAGAAGAAGAGAGGGATTCTTCAGAGGAAGAGGAAGAAGAGGAAGAAAACAGACAGGTGAAGAAAAAGAAACAGGAGAAGAAAAGAAGGGAAGAAAGTGAGGAGGAAGAGGAGGAAAAGACTATGACGGTGAAGATATTAAAAAAACAGAGAGTGAACAATGAGACAGAATAAGTCTATGAACTTTTTAAAGTGCTCTGTTGTGAATTGTGAATTGTAAATATTTATAAAAGAATAAATAAATTATAAAAGGTAAGTGTCTTTGGGTTTTGATTTTAAAATAAGAACCTACACTCACGCACACTCATACACAGACAGGTACTATTGGGTAAAATGGTTTTTTTTAGTTATTGGCAATTGAAAGCCTATCTCTTTTCGAGAGACGTGGATGGCCCTGAAAAGGGCCTTTTTTGGTGTAAGGGGTGAGTTTAAACAATCAACTTTAACTGTCTTAAGCCTTTGCCATGGCCAAGGCCTACTTCTGGACTGCGTACTGTTGATGATGATTTCGTTGAAATCACTAAGGATGGTGCAGTAGGCGTAGTCACAGGGTTGGAGTGTTTAGCTTGGGAAGGTCATATTCTCTTCGGCCGTAATAAAGAAGTCTGATACATCTGTTTCAGACTTCTTAACTAAAATGTCTAACAGTACCGTGACCGTTTGATTTTGACACCCTTGTTTCTTTGCTGCTGCGTCTTCTTCTTCTTGTTTTTTTCTTACCTCTTCTTCTTGCTGCTGTTGCTGTAGGAGAAAAGCTTGTTCCGCTTCCTTTTGCTGTTGTATAAATTTCTCCAATTCTTCTTTCTGTCTCTGTCTAAAATTTTCCATGTGCGGTAATGAAGGAGAAGGTGACGAAGGTTCAGGAACAAATTCTTGCAAGGTAAAAAAATCCACAAAATCCCAATTCACCTCTTCTGAAAGTAAGTCTGGGTTCCCTTGGGTAGTCTCCACCATCAGTGCACCCAAACTGATCGTTTTCTGAGTTTCCGTCATGTTGAAAAACTGTCGCTTAGATTGACTACGCACAGGCGCTAGCGAATCTATATAGACTATGTGACGTCACAGACTGCTCTCTTCGGATTGGACGTGGGCTGACTGAATTTTGTAACGCGTGTTTGGATTGGTCAACAAACTCAATCCGTTTCAATCCTTCCTCCCCCTATAAATAAGTACAGTTCACTGCATTCCTTCACCTGTTACTCAGCACCCCAACATGTGGACCGATGTACAATCTTCAACGCTTGTGTCTTCGATGATGTTCCGGACGGACATATCAATGTATGTCCGATCCAACTGGACAGTTATCCACAGGACAGACACCAGCCTGTGGATGCGAAGAATCTTATGTGGGGCATCAAGGATGCCACAAAAGAGTCTTAATCTATGGTCCTGCAGTCAGGCACAGCCTAAGGTCAAGAAGAAGATGTCACAGATGCCCTTTATGTATATTAACATAAAACCAAAGGCTATTTTCAGGGCCATTCCTATCTCTCGAAAAGATCTTGACTTTCAATTGCCTACCCCTTTTTTTATTTTTTTGTTTAAAAAAATAATAAAAAAATAGAGACCCCTCCCTGTTTCAATTTTCGCCTGTTCCATTTTCATAGACCCATCAGGTCGGGACCTTATTAAAATAGGGTCCCGACCCTGTTCCATTTCCCCTAGTCCCAAGACAGTCCCACGATTTATTCCCCATGTTCAATTTCCCTTGTCCCGAGAGTGAATAGTTTTTTTTCTTTCTCCCATGTTAAATTCCCCTTGTCCCTAGAATGGATATTTTTTTTTTCTCCCATGTTAAATTACATAGTCCCCAGAGTGGATATACCCTTTTTAACATGGAAGTTCCCTAGTCCCTAGACCGTCCCTATTCACTACTACCATTGTCATTACCAGCCTGAAACCCAATTTAATGCCATTTGTATAAATTCATTTCAAATAAATATTATGATATAGTTGAAGTGTAAAGTCAAGCAAGTATTCTGTTTGCAGATTTTACATTTTAGATATTATAGTAAAGTCATATTTTCTCTTGTTTAGTAAACTTTATTGCAACTGGTTCCAAAATAGTAAATCTTATTTAATGTTCATTCACCAGAATAGGTATTAATACAATCCCGAATTAACTGTATGGTACTAAAATATACCCTGATCTTGTGTGAGATTGTAATATACAGAACTATACCTCAAGACAACAATAATATATTGAATTTATATTGTATCAAGACTGTCATGGTTATGAACTCCAACTTTATTCAGGTTTTTTCATAATAAATGATCATCTTGTGCTATGGTTGAAAAGAAATCAAAGTTCAGTTTAACTCCATTCTCTCCACATTTGTAAGTTGTTAAGAGGCATACTCATCCTCAGTGTTATAGTAAAATGTAATCTTATTTGGATCAATCTTGGTGGTGTAATATATGAATGGAGAAAGAATATTATCATCCAGATTAAAATATGTTTTATTCAGACTCTACTAAAATTTTTAGTTGGATATGGGTTACGGAGCCTGATGTGTACGAACAAAGCAATGTGTACCATGACCTTTTTAATTTAACATTTTAAACTCCTGCAGAAGAAAGAGATTTTTTAGATCCATTAATCTGTATTAACAAAAACATTTCTTCAGTATGATTTTCAATTACTTAGTATTGACAAAACTCATATTTTAAAGTTGTTGTTTTTTTGTGTTTGGTTTGGCCTTTTATGGTAAACCAACACAAGTAAGTTATTTAGTGCCAAGGCACTTTAAGTATAGTGCCTTGCCCAAGGACACACCATGGTAGCTAACCCAGGTTGGTCTGATGGTAGAATTTGAACCTACCTTATTTCACAGGTCCAGAAAGCTAACCACTGAGCCACTACAGCTCCCCATCTTATAGTGGAATGCTGGTATACTTTATGATCAAGAAGGATGGGTTGGGGTATGCATGTTGCATCTGAAAAAAGTGATGGAATTTTTGTTTACATAATATTTTAGTCATACAATATGAATCATTTTCTATAGATTTAAGATGTATCAGATCAAGTTAAGAAAAATCATATATTCTGTTTCCTGGGAATGTACTAAAATTCACTGTTATTGTTTGATTTTTTGGTAGTAAGCTTACTTGGTATTTTTTTCTTTTTAACTTGAATACCTAATTTGTTAACATCCTATTCTAAATCTTCAGAGTTCTGTCTATTAAGTGACAACTGTTGATACATGTAGGGAAGTTTTTGTTTATATCTTTTGATTTTTGTGATTCTGGAAGTTGCAGTATTTGTTGTTGTATTATAACCATTTCAGTAATTTAATGAATGCAGAGTATACTGCTCTATAAATGAAATTTAAGTGAAAATAATGTAAAAGTATGTTTCACTGCAAATATAAATTGTTTAAAATAATATATCATTTATCATATGACTATTCAATTGTGGTAACTAGTATTCCATCCAATATCTATATATTAAAATATGTCTTTTCATACAGCTGGTGATCATTTAGATACAAGTCCAATTGAACATAATCAAATTATCAATGCAGGTGTTTTTATTAGTAGTAGTATTGCAAGTATAAGTGTTAGTATTAAGATTTCATATACAGGTATGATAAGTGTATCATAATGTTTAAATGATGCTCCTCGTTACAACATAAAATTTGTTCATTGAAACAAATGGTTCACTGGTAAATTGGCAGCAAAGGTCTTCACTGAATTATGTTGCATAAACTATTTTACAATAAAACATATATGATGCATCTCAATTATGATGAATGTGAGGAGGAGGATTAATAATAATGCAATTTAAGTTATCTTCATAACATAAGTTCTAGCAGATGTGTAATTTTTATGTGGTTCATCATCAGTTTGAAACTGGTCTGTGATTTCTGGATCTGGACATACCTGGTCCCCTGCTGTTGTGCTGCTATGGTCTTTACAGTTCATTAGGATATCAGTTACACTTGGTTTACATTTAGAACACCATGGGATGGAATGCCCAGTTTGAAACTGAGAGAATGGTTAATTATCCATAATATAACTCCTGCAGTTATTATTAGGTTTGATATCAAGGTCTTTCTTTAAAAGCTTTTCAACTCAGGTTCTGTTCTACCATACAGATAAATAAAGTCAAATTCAAGGCTTTCAGATTTGTCCAGTTTGTTTCATGTGTTGCGGCAGACAGACTGTATATTGCCACTGTACCATATAAATATCAGTGCTTAGTCTGCTCTCAGTTGCTGTGGTTTGATTAGTTACAAGTGTCATCACATGTGACTAATTATTGACCAATGTAATGAAACTTGTATAATTAGAAGGCTGTATTTAAAAACTCTAAAGATCTTAAAAAGAAAATTGGATCGGGGTAAGTAAAACCTTTTACTTTGACCATTTGGCTAGAAAATAATTTTCAATAAGTTTAAATTGGATAATAGTAATATAATAATTAATTACACAAATCAGAATAAAAGCTATTTGCATATCCCCTTACAGCTGTTGCTTTTTCATAGTACTAAGTAGAATAAAGTATAGTTAAGACAGATAGCTTTAAGCTAGAATTAAACTCAAATAAATTGCAAGAAATCAAAACAAACCCAGGATTAAAACTAAAGAAATATCCCGTCATATATACCTTACATCAAATAAAGAAACTCAAGATGGATAACAACAAAATTAATGTCACATCATCAAATAGTTATCTCAGCTGCCTGGTCAACCTAAAGGCAGATAAACTAAGGCAAACTTACTCCGAAGCAGTCTCATCCCCCCTAAGAGAAAAACGACAGATACAGTTCTTAACGCCAATTTTCAACTCGACCCCAACTGACTCGATGAGTAGACTCTACCTGTCACCAAGCATAAACGAGAATGTGGACAATCTACCGAGTAACCGCAAAACTACATCCGACATGAGTACCCAAACTGAGGAACAATACTCAACAAGCACAAAAACAACCCAGACCACGCTGGTTAAAAACACTAGCAGCCAAGGGACTCAAACTGAGAACCTACTAGATGAAACAGAACGCCCTCACCCTACCACAAATAAAGCAGTCACACACGACTCAACAAAAGGTAAGAATAATAGGAAAACCAAATCCCAAATACCAGTTAGAAAGAATAAGGAACACACTAACTGTCAGAATACAAGACCCAGCAAGCCGGTTATGGACAACGAAACAAAGTCAGCTAAAGAGACAAACACCAGGGGAAAAAAGACCAGTCTGCAAAATATCCAAAACAAGAAACACCCCGCTGAACTGACTCTCTTCGTCAAGGGAGTAAATTCCAAAATAACGAAGTTAGCCTTTAAAACCATAGCATGGCAATTGAACAAACATCACCAAGGAGAATTCACGCTTAAAAGCACTAGAGACGACTTGCTGATAATCAAATGCACCACTGAACAACAGATTGCCAAATATATGGAAATTGAAAGAATAGGCCAAATAAATGTTCAGGTCACTAGACACAACAGAACAAAACAACACATAGACCCAAACCCCCCAAAAACACACAACAAAGGAGTCATATACGTATCAACTCAAAATAAAACCAATGAAATAGTAGACTACATAAGGAGTAAAGGACAGGAAGTAGAGAAAGCAATCCGCCTAAAAACAAGAAGGGGAAAGGATAGCACTGCAGTGGTACTCTTTTTTAAGGGCGCCACCCCAGAAACTATCGAAATAGCCGAAAAACTCGAGGCTAAAAAAATTTTTGCTTTCAAAAACAAACCACGGTTCTGTGGCAACTGCAAAAATTGGGGGCATTACTCTAAGAGTTGTGGAAACCTATTCCGGTGCAATCAATGTGGTCTTCACCACCCAGACCGGAAAACATGTAGCGCCACCAATCAGCACTGCGCTAACTGTAGTGGTAACCACAAACCAAACCACGCAGAATGCCCCAGGGCTCTTAGAGAAGCCCTAATAGTCGAATATATGATCTCCCATGGGGTAAACTATAAGCAGGCCAAAACAAAAATCAGGATACCAAAAACAAAATAAATAGGTAGCACCCTCACTGGTAGGAAACACGCATAAAACGAAAACAACAGTAAATTAAACAAACTATTAAGACTTTTTGCACTAGAGATGGATTCCAGAGCAGAAATCAAAATATGGCAATGGAATGCACGCGGCCTTAGGGCCCACGCTGACCAACTAAATAACAAAATACTTGAACAGGAAAGAAAACCAGATGTTATATGCATACAGGAAACCCACCTAAATGATACCTCACGTATCCCAAACATCATAGGCTACAACACCAAATACCTAAAGCATCGATCCCCCACAGCAAGAGGAGGGGGGTTAGCAACCTTTGTTAGAGATGGAATTACATCAGAAATGCATAAATTAACAGATAGTAGACCGCCCAATGACTTCGAAATACAGATAGTCAAAATAACCGCTCAAACTAAGCAGGTACTAATCGTTAACCTCTATGAAACAAATGAGCAGCGCAATTTAAGTGCAGACGAAACAATCAAAATGATTAAAGACTGTGGAGAATGGGTGGTAATATGCGGGGACTTCAATGCGCACAATGAACTATGGGGGAGTCAAAAGACAGACATTCAAGGAAAAATTGTAGAAAAATGGGCACAAAAATGCAACTAAGTTTTTCTAAACAACGGAATGCACACCCGGATAGATGACAGAACAGGCCACACATCAGCAATAGACCTATCTCTATGCACACCAAGATTAACAGGCATTTCTGATTGGCAAGTTGATGAAAGCGACCCTATGGGAAGTGACCATTACCTTATAAATATAGAAATACAAAGTAGAATACCTCAAAATAAAGCGTCCTTCACACCAAGATGGAAATACGAACAGGCCAACTGGATTAGGTTCAAACAGATAGGTGACTCAATCGACCCAGAAACCATATATCACCGGGACATTTGACACCTTTAATGACAAATTAATAGAAACCATTAACACAATGGCCCAAGAAACAATTCCTAAAACTAAAGGAGTAGCACCCAAACCCACGGTGCCCTGGTGGAATAATGAATGCAAAATAGCAATTAAAGAGAAAAAAGGAGCTCTAAACAAATTCAAAAGAACTAAAAATAATAGGGACTTTAACTACTACAAGGAAAAGGAAAAAACTGCCAAACAAACTATTATGATAGCTAAACAAAACTCATGGAGAGAATTCTGCTCAAAACTAGATATTAACACAAAATCGAAGGAGGTGTGGCAAAGAATTAAAAAAATGAGAGGCAAAACTAAATCAATAACCCCCAACATACCTGGACAAAACAACAAACATAAGGCAGAATTATTCGCAAACTATTTCGCCAACATGTGTAGCAATACCAACTTAGAGGATAAGTTTAAAAATCATAAAAGGCAATTTGAGGAAAGCAACTCTGACAACATAAAGGAAGCAGGAAATAATGACGGCCCACTAAACCTTCCGTTTACAGAAGCCGAATGGAGAAAGGCCCTCGCCGGCAAAAAGACCACATCCCCCGGGGAGGATACTTTGGGGTATGAAATGTACAAGAACCTACCCAAAAAACTTGTCACAATTGCACTTAACCTCATTAATAAAATATGGGAAACCGGTACCATACCTATAAGATGGAAAAAGGCAGTAGTGGTCCCGATTCTTAAGCCTGGAAAACCCTCAAGCGATATAAAATCATACAGGCCCATATCACTAACAGACAATATATGTAAAATAATGGAAACTATGGTAAACAACAGGCTGAAATACCATTTAGAAAGCAAAGGACTACTAGCTAATACACAGAGCGGGTTTCGCAACTACCGAAGCACAATAGACCAACTCATGAGACTAGAAACCGCTGTCAAATTAGCATCTAGAGAAAAATTTTAAAAATCCAGATATGTTACAGCCATCTTCTTAGACATGGAAAAAGCATATGATCTAATGTGGACTAAGGGACTGATAAGTAAACTTAAACCATACGGAATAACTGGCAATATATACAAATTTATTGCTAACTTCCTAACCGATAGAAAGATACAAGTCAGACTAGGACAACACTACTCCGAACGATACAAACTGGAAAATGGCACGCCACAATGAAGCGTAATCAGCCCAACTTTATTTAATATAATGATAAACGACCTGGAAACAGCGGTAAAACCCAACCACCTTGACTTATCCCAATTCGCCGATGACAGCGCCGTATGGAAAACTGGCAACCCGGCCAGCAGAGAAACGACCAAGCACTTACAAAAAGGACTAAACGATATAGGAAATTGGACAGATAAATGGGGATTTAAATTGTCACCTCTAAAAACAGTAGGCATAGTTTTCAATCCATGAGGTGGCCACCCCCCACCCACTCCAAACTTAACCCTAAAGGGGGTACCCATCAAATTCGAAAAACAAGCGACACTCCTAGGTATGGTATTCGACCACGAACTCACGTGGGCAGCTCATATCCAAGAACTCGTAACGAAGTGCAAACGAGACATCAACCTCCACAGAAACCTCAGAGGGGTGAATTGGGGGGTTGATCAAAAAACACTCGTTACCCTATATAGAGCACTTATAAGAGCAAAATTGGACTACGGTTGCCAGGTATATGGAGCGGCGAACACCACGTTACTAAAGAAACTAGACACAGTCCAATCAAAAGCGCTAAGGGTATGCACCGGCGTCCTAAATGGTACCCCCACACAAGATATCTTAATAATAGTAGGAGAACCCCAGCTAGACCTAAGGCGGAAGGAATTGATGCTGCGATACTCGACTCGAATATCAATACACCAACCCAACCACCTCACGCTACAAGCCCTCTTAGCATGCGACAAACCATTCGATACAAAAGGAAAAAATAAAAAAATACCTAGTGGGAAAATAATTATAGAATTAAAAAGGAAATTTCAAATCGCAAATATCAACCCAGAAAAAATAAGGTACTACCCAGACCCCCCGTGGACCTGTCCCACACCACAAATAGATCTTAGCTTACGTAAACTAGGACAAAAACAAAATGACCCGATAGGACTAAGAGCATCAATACTAACGTACATTGACAACAAATACGAGACATACACGCAAATCTTCGCAGATGGATCAAAAACTAAAAATCCAAATAAAACTGCAGCAGGGATAGTGATCCCAAAATTAGATGTCGCCGTTGGAAAAAGACTCCCAGACCAATGCGCTATATACACGGTAGAATTCATGGCAATACTAATGGCATTAACATACGTCAAAACATACCCCACAACTAAGGCAGTCATTCTAAGCGACTCTTACAGTGTACTACAATCGTTAGCAACAGACCAATCCAAGAGCAGACCTAATATGATTAATCATGCAAGATCGCTACTTAAAGAGATTGAAAAAAACAACAAACACGTTGAATTCGTATGGATACCCTCTCACATCCATAATCCCAGGCAATGACAAAGCAGATGCAGGAGCAAAAAACGCCACAAACGAACCAAAAGCCCAAAATATAGCATACAGCGTCACTGAAATCAATAACATGGGACAAGATCAATTACATGTGGCAAGAGCTATGGGAAAAATCGGATGCAAACAGTCTAATACACACGATGATGAAAAAAGTAAGTAGAAAAGTCGAAAGTCCGACCTTCAAAAATCCATACGATATAACAATAATAAATAGAATAAGAACAGGTAAAACACTATTGGCAGGATGCGCAGGGAAACACATAAAAAGGGGACCAACCGAAAACTGCCCCTACTGCCCAACTCCAGAAACAATCGCACACTTAATAAATATATGCCCCAAATACAACCAGGAAAGGGCCGAACTAAAATCTCAACAGGAACAAATAGGAGAACGGTGGACATACCCGGAGTTACTTGTGGCAAAAAACAATAACATAGGAATGACCTATAATAACATCATGACATTCATTAACAAATTGGGGCAAAAGGGGACAAATCTAAACCGAATGAAGGGTTGGGTATAAAGAGAGACCATGTAAAGAAATTAAAACCAATAAACCTAAAAGATCGAACCAAAAAAGAAAAAAACCAATCAAAATATTACAAATCACTGTTTGGGAATTGTGACGGCCGGCTCGGGCTAGTGGGTTCACAGACTGACACCGCCGCTCATAACCCGAACAATAAAAACCAGATAAGGACGAATATTACAAAATCACTGTTTTGGAATTATAATGGCATGCTAGGCCCCATAGGTTCAAAAAAAAAACAAAAAAAAAAAAAAGAAAAAAAGGAAAAAGAAAAAAAAACAAAAAAAAAAAAAAAAATATAAAAAAGTAAATCAAAGACCAGTCAAAATATTACAAATCACTGTTTGGGAATTGTGACGGCCGGCTCGGTATCGTGGGTTCACAGACTGGCACAGCCGATCATAACCCGAACAATAAAAACCAGATAAGGACAAAATATTACAAAATCACTGTTTCGGAATTATAACGGCATGCTAGGTCCCGTAGGATCAAAAAAAAAATAAAAAAAATATAAAAAAATAAAAAAAAAAAATATACATTAAAATAAATCACAAATAGCTAAGCTAAACAAAAATAACAGGTAAATAGCCAAGTGGTCAAAGCGAAGGGAAACAAAGGCAATCAAACCACCTCCCTCGAAGAAAACATCTCACGGCGAACATGGCAGTATCAAAAGGACGAGAAGACCAAAACAGAAACGGACACGGGATAAGGCAGAAAGAGCTGAAATAAAGAAGAGCAGGAAAAGGCACAGAATGAAGTTAAACGTCCTAAGGCAGTAAAAGAAGAAAGAACAGGACACTTGCAGACCTTGGGGAATGAAGGCAGAAACAATGAAAAGAGTATGCCTCAAATAATCAAACCACCCCCACCCCCCAGTATGAAAAGAATTGCCTTCCCGAAATCAAACAAAAGAAATAAGGCCACCCCCACCCCCCACATCTACTTATAAGTGTGAATGAGAAAGTGAGCGTGAATGTGTGTTGTCGGGATATGTGGGAAAAGCAGAAAAACGAACAAAAATGTCTATAGCCATCACACAAATATAGCATACACACTCCCTACCCACCTTTTTTTTCTTTTCTTTTCTTTTTTTTTTTCTTTTTTACAAACAAATTTTACCACATAGGGCTTTCATTCTGACCCACGAAAGCCCTCTTTTGACCAACAACTTACTGGCCCTGAAACACACTGATTGGTTTAAAGCCACACGTACGAAATACTTAACCAAATTGAGATCTCCAAAACAAAATAAAGGGCTACTAAAAGCCTACTAGATGTGAAAAAATTTTCGGAAAATTCAAGTACGCAAAGTACACAAAATTTAATAGACCTTACAAAAGATAGGAAAATTCACAACTCGGGAATATCTGAAGCGTATGTGACAATCACATGTTTGGCAAGATAGTACAGGAATAGCCCAATAAATATAGGGAACTGGGCATTGATTGCAACGAAAATTTCATAATACTGCTGCTGGTGTGCTTCGGTTACTGCCTGAAATGAGAGAGGAAGGAGATGCAGGATGCAGAAACAGACCACCAACGGAGTACAACGATGGAGAAGGTTGCAGCGACGAGAGCCTGGGCGGGACCTTTTGGGGCACCTGGGCTTCGGCTTGCTTGCTTGGGGGCATTGTATAAGTTAATCGCTAAATTCAAAAAGTACACAAACGTGTACAAACTAAACAGTCGCACATACCAAAAGGTGCACGTGACTTTAATCCAATGAATGAATGAAATGTGTGCTAGAGGGTAGGGTTAGCAGTTATACTCCCAATTATGTTTGTGATGAGCAAAAGCAGCTGCACAAATTTGAGCTTTTAGTTTGGTTCTGGTACGGTCAAAGGATGCAGGTACATTTTACATTCATTTTTTACTAGAAATAGCTATTTTCAATATTTTTCTGTGACAAGGCAACTAAAAGAATCAGTATGTGCCTTATGCATGAATAAAGTTCACTAGTACTATAACAAATTAGCATACTTTTCATCACCCCTCTACCATCAAGATTTTTTTATATTTACCTCTGTAGCAGACACAAATAAAAGTCGGCAGCTCATTTGCAGACTAAGTTACGCATATGATCTCCAATGCTCATCTAACTGTGACAGGCAGTCACCAACAAGCCAACCTATTTCCATGCCTAACTCAAAGTAAATCTGAACCACATTATAGATTTAGCTTATGTGTAAATTTATAAATGCTAGGCTTCTGATAATTAGGTTCATGCGTTCTACCTTAAAAATTAGAGGGATGTCAAAATACGAAACTATCCAGTGAGACCCATGATGTTAATTTTAATCCCTATGGGATTTGTGACATAAAAAACCCAAATGCTTTATGTATTAAAAGGTAACTAATGGGGGCAGGATCTGCAGTGAATCAATGGTTAGTATGCTAGACTCCTGATAAAAATGTTTGTGTTAAAATCCTGTTATCAAGTCAACCAGGTTACCTACTGCAATGTACCCTTGCCTTACTCCAATTCCCTCAGTACTCAGTAAACAACTAGTGTTGCTGTACATAACAAAACCAGTCCATATTGATTTTACATATTTTACTAAATCCTGACAAAAATAATTCTCTAAATAAAGAATGATTAATATGTGATGGTCTCGCATGTAATCAAACTCTTCCAAGCTTTTAATGATATGAACCGATTTATCAATGTTTATCAAATTTGCATGAAAAACTATTTCTTATTTGTCATCAAATATGTTCAATGTTTTGATCATATAAGCATTTCTGCTACATTAGATCAAAATAATCTTTTTGTCAGAAATAGAGCCCTTATAGTATTTGCAAGGTCAACCAATCAGATGCAGAATTTGAGTTTAATATGAATGAATATTTTTTTTACAAAATTGCTCTTTTGCTATATCTTGATGAGATAAATCTATTCACCAAGTCTGATGAAATTAATGAGAAATAGTTTTAAGAGCAGTAGCAAGAATGGCTAGTGAGATGTAGAACCACCACATTATATGCATAGATTTTGCTTATAGCCTCAGACATACAAGCAAATAATTAAACAAGTCAGATCTAAATTGGATCATAAACACTGTTGTGCAAATCATAAGAAACTCTGCCAATCAGATGCAAGGTCACTTCACTACCATACCTTTATCACACTCATAATAAGCATCATTGTGAAACTTGACTCTATAAGCCCAATGGCCAAGCATGATCAAACTTGAATCAGCAGTAGTGGTTATAACCTCATGTATTTGTATGCATCTTCACTTCTTCAATCTAGATCTCATTTATATAAGCATGTATTCTACGTTTAGTAAAAACTGCACTACATGTATAAATATTACATGCGGTGGTAACATACTCAGATGAAAGATCACCTTATTATTATTAATGGTTAACACTCATCAAACTTCAAGGACAACTTAATGATTTTAGCCTATATTGTGGAAGTATGGCTTTTAGGCTGGTTAAAAAACTCAACTAATCTTATACATGATCACATGTATATACTTGGATTTTGCTCATTATTAGATTTATCCAAGATGTTGATTTAAGCCCAAAACCAAGTTTTATATAAACAAATTGATCAGAACTATGGACTCCAGAGTAGCTAATTTCTTACTGTTGAAAGACAGAAGGGGATGTGAAATAAATAACACACTCTGGACCATTACATAAACCCACTTAGCCTTTTGACCAGTTGAGATAAAATATCAACAATAATGTTAAATAAGATTGATAAATTATGTTTTCTCACATTACCTCTAGCCCTTTTCAACATGGATGGTATTTTTCTTCCACATATGTCAGCTCTTAATTAGTGGCCCTTTCCCATCATGAATGTTGTAGGTGAAACTCTCAGAATTAGGCTTTTTAATTTATATCTGTAGAAGAAAAAAACTATTGGTCTGCATATATCAATGTCACCATTTCTGTATTAGATTAAAATACCATGTGTGTGTGTGTGTGTGTGTGTGTGTTAATTTTAGAATTTAAGCAAACTTGTCTCCATGTGTTTATTTTAAAACTGATGATGATAACACATAACAGGTTCAATGGATAAAATGTTATTTCTTACTTCTTACAACTGCTCATTATATCTGAATTTACATTCAATGTTTGTTTTAATTAACATATTTGGGATATTGGGCAAATTATTTATTTTGTAGTTTATCATTATATCATTTACCAGTCTTTTATCATTCAAATATGTAATATAGTACCATTATACTGACTTCATATTCTATATGATATCCCAGCAATACATATTAAGCAGATAAGTGCAAATAAAAATGTTCAGAATGTAAAATTTACTCCAAGCTCAAAGAAGATCAGCAAAAGATAATATCCAACAAATTACCAAACAAAAAGCGAAGTTAACGCAGTTACCTTTATTATGACGTCTCCAACACCAACGGTACTGTACAGCTACGTCTTCTGAGTTTTACCGTCATCTTGTCTTTCAAACCAGAATTAATTTCTTGAGCTCTTACAAAATGAAGAAACTTTTAAATACTATAATTTAAGCAGCTTCTTTACATGCCATCAGATAAATTATGGCACAGTGTTTTGTCTGTCAGCAAAACGCAACTTCACATTTGGACGGCGCGCTGTGTGGGCATCGCCGACACAGCAACTGACATGAATTCTCTATTAGCAGACAATGATTCGGAATAAATCCTTCGCAAATCTAACATTCTCGATTTTTCATAGTTCCACTTTTCATTGTTGCATCTGTTTGATTGTACAATTGCTAATGATGTTCAATGAATCAACTTCAATTCATCTGCTGTCTGAAATCCCGGTTCAGTTGGTATTTTCTTCCGCGCATGATGCCGTGTAAATAAAAGATACGGTCGACATTCAAAGTGGTTTAGGTTAATTTATTATTTTTCTTTATTAAGGTCATTTGCAGAAAGTGTTTCGCTAGGGTGAGAAAAAAAAATATAACAAAAAGAAAACTTTCTTTTCCAACGCTAATACTGTATATATTTCAATTTGTGATTGATGCTATAAATAAAAAAAAATGATAATAAAGCATTTTAGCCCGTGGCTTCGGCATGGCACTCGTTTTTGTGGGTTTTTTAAAATGGTGCTTTTTTGGGGGGGGGGTTGTTTTTTGTGTGTGTACCACACTAAAAAACATACCAGGTATTAGGCCTAACGTAGGAAAAGAAATTATCCTCTATTTATTACTATTCTTACTGTCAAATGACGCAAAAGTGATCAAATTGCTATTAAGATTTTGTTTTGTATAACACTTACCGCTCGTTTTCCTCGAGATAAAGCAGCCACTTCAAAATGATTATAAAATCTGTGACAGATGAAAAACGTGGTTTAAATAATTCGTAATCGCCTGCCTTAAAATACTGTAGGAATTTGCTAATGTATTTCATGGCCCTCGTTTGAATAGATACCAACGATCATGTATATCGACCAAATTTTGTATATTCCTGCCCACAATCATGTATTTTGTATTAAACCGTATATTACACGAGCGCTCTGTGGCAAACTCGGGGGGGGGGGTCTCTATTATACCCAGAGGCGTAGCTATGATATTTTGCGCCCGGGGACGAACTATAAAATTGGCGCCCCAGCCCCCTCCCCGTTTAATCACATTTTTGAATATTACCCTTGTTTACTTATTATAATGTAACGTTGTAAGCCTCATTTTGGCGCCCCTGTACCTTGGCGCCCGGGGACATATGTACTCCCCTTCCCCCCCCCCCCCCCCGCCAGCTACGCCTCTGATTATACCTGCTGTATCAGTTGAGAAATATATTGAACAGATCAGGCCCCAATACTCTCGCTCTGAAAAACATTAAAATAATTATATGCAGAATATCGGTAGGTCTCCCTCTTGCCGAAAATGTCAGCACCATATATATTTTGCAAGTAATGTAATGGGTATAATAACACACACACACACACACACACACACACACACACACACTTTTTTGGGAGTGGGGGGGGGGGGGCAACGGACAGATGCCCCCATTTCCCCAAAAAAATAAAAAGTATTTTATATTTGTGTATTTCCCCCTCAGATGTGTTCTACGTTTTATTAAAACAAAATTTTATATAAAAAATTTAGTTTTTAGAATTTTTGATGGGGTATTTATGTTTCCATAGTGTTATCTAAAGGGTTGTTCGTCCGAGTCTGGTTTCCCTCACCTTGCTCGAAGTTCATTCCCTTGAAATGTTTTGTAACCTTTGCTATATGTCGCCTAGGTCTCAGTGTTTGCTATATGTAATGGTCTTATATTGTGTGTATGCTATATTTTCTTTATGTTTGAGATAGCAAGTATAGATCAAATATCTTTCCCAGTTGTATTTCTTCCTTTATGATGTTATATTGTATCTTTTAATTTGTTTTATGGTTTTCTAATTTTGACGATGGAATGGTGTACTATTTAGATTTTGTTTAAAAAAAATAATTTCCTATTTTATTATTCGAGTGATAATATGTGTCGTTCCTCATAATAGTCTTTAAAGATGTTGATAGGTAGGTTACGCTCGATCCAAGGTTCACGCTTCTTTATTCTCTATGTGTTTTTCCTGGGTCGCGTTAGGCCTCCTTTATTTAGTTTATCTGATTATGCTTTATTGAATGATCCAAACGTATTTATGAGACCACATTATTCTATAGTGGTCAATCATGCAGTGCGGGAGAAGTTAGTAGGGTTTTAAACTAAGTGTTATACAGTATGTATTTGTGTCTTTATTTTGTCTGTTTATGTTCTACATTGGGTGTTTTCAAAGACTCATGATGGGCCTATGCACTTCACTGAGCCCTGTGACTTAGCCCCATGATGTCATCGCCATTTACTTCCCCCTTATATTTTCCCTGTATCCCTTCCTATATATGTCTTTAAAATTTTCTTTCAGAGAAAGAAGAAAAAAAAATTCTTTTATTTTTTTCTTTCTTCCTTTCTTCCCTTTTCTCTTTTAAAAAAAAAAGATATGGGTTTCTTTGAAATATTTGAAATAGAATTTGAAATTTTCTTTGAAATATGGCTGTTGTGGGGTGCGAGGAGGGGGTATGGGTATGGCATCAGCTCGCAATTGCGCTACGCGACCCTTCGGTCTGTAATACCTATTCCTCCCTCCCCCTCTCTCCCCCAATTCCAACATCAATTGCGTTATATCAACCTGACGGTAAGTATCTGTTCGTCGTAAGACGTACTGAGTTCTTGTTGTGGTTAATATTCTTATTTTTACCACGTATCTTATTTAAAAATCTTTATCACCTGTCCACAGGATATCATCGTAGTTACTATATAGTCTATACATTTTAGAACGATTTTGTTTTCGTAGTCTGAATCTATGAATAAAATGTTATTTTTGTTATACTTATATTTTTTGCAAATTTTCATTATTAACTTTATCCTATTATGTTTAGATTTATCACATTGGACAATCGTATGTAGTTTGGTGAAGTTCGCTGTTTTACATAAAGGGCATTTCGGCATTATCCTCAGCATACGATGTTTGATTGTTTCTTCGCCTGTTAGCCAGGTGTTGTGCAGGTATTTAAAAATTATACTTTGTGTTTTGACAGATCTTATTTTCCCCAATTTTTCCAATTTTTTGTCCAATTTACCCCCTCAGTTGTCCTGCTCTACTCTACATTTTATATTTTTGGTTACCTCCTCCCTAATCCAAGCGTGACTTTTACTTATTAAATTTTGCATAAATCTGTTTTGTCTCTATATTTTAAAATTAGTTCTCATATGTTTGCGTGGCACTTCGATTTTTTTATATTAATTTGTTATTTTTGTATATCTCTGGTCGGTTTCTCAAGGTGAAGCCGAACCAGTAGATGTACGGTGCTTCTCACGCTGTAGCCGGGTCTGAGTGCATTTTTTTTTTAATCTTTTGATTATGTTAGTTAATTATAGTAGTAGAGGGCTCGGCAACCCCAAGCCCCCTCTACTTTTGGCCCTATATAATGTCTCTTTTTTTACATGATGCATTTTATGATTCCATATATAATCTATTATTTCGTTGTCTGTTTTGTTTAAAATTGTATTATCCATATCTATGGATTTAATTATGTAGTTAATATTTGAGTATAAATAAGTCTTGGCCACTTGGGCCCGCTCCATGATAGGTAATGGCGCCATGGCCAGATTTTCACATTTTCTCTTATTTTATTGATAATATGTTCATAATTTTCTACAGCTTCTTTTTTTTATTACCAAAGTAAACCCCTAGAGCCTTTACAGTGTCTCTCAGTAAGTGTGTGTGTGTGTGGGGGGGGGCGATAATCCAGGGTGGTTGCCCCTCCAGTTAACTATTTTTAAGATTTCGTGCTTGTTGTGGTTTATTTTGGAACCCGACGCTTATAGCATTTCCCCTCTCTTATAAAGATGTTGCAATCATATGCATGTTAGAGCATTTTTTAATTCTTTTTTAGGTTTGGTATTTGTATGCCTTGTATAATCAGGGGCGGATTAAGGCTCACTGGTGCCCTAAGCACTGACAAATCTTGGCGCGCCCCTCTTTTCCACGTACACCTGAGAAGATAACCCTAGGGTGTAACATGATCAAGAAACAGAACATCATGATCAATTTGCACTAGTTGTATCAGTTTTTTTTACAAATCTTCATTCTTTTTTCTTTCTTTCTTTTCACCCTTTTCTCAACTTTGTGGTGCCCCCTTTGGCCCTGGTGTCCTATGCACGTGCTTAGTCTGCTTAATGGTTAATACGCCCCTGCTTGCACATCTGGGTTGTTTCTTATCGTGTGACGTAGGATTTATATTGCCATTACGTATTCTAGCATTGATAGTGGACATCCTTGTATCACTGATCGTTGTATTTCAAATTCTTTCGTGCATTTCCCGTTTAATTATCCCAGTGTGTAGGATTTTGGTCCATTTTGGAAATTGGGTCCGAAACCAAATTTTTTAAAAACATTCTTTATACAGTTTTGTTCAAATCAGTCGAAAGCTTTCTCCTGGTCGAAGAGTACTATAGCACTCATCATACCAGTTTCATTTATGTAGTTAATTATAGTTTTAATGTTTAAAATATTGTTTTGTATATCCCTCCCCCACAAGTTTGATTTACATTAATTATCTTGTTTATCCTACCCTTTACTGTATTTGTTAAAATCCTACTTAAAATCTTATAGTCCGTGTTTAAAAGTGATATAGGCCTCCAGTTTTTAATCTCGTCTCTATTCCCTTTCCCTTTGTATATAATTGTGATAACTCCCTCCCTCATAGATTTAGTCATTTTATTTTTACTTAAAACTATATTATTATACAAAGCGTTTAAGATCGGCGTCAGTTCACCGTGGAACTTTTGGTAGAATTCCACGATGAGTCCATCTTTCCCTGGTGACTTTGGTGAGTGTTGATATACTTTTTGTGATTTCTTCATCTGAGATGACATCATCACATTGGTCTCTATGTACTGCTGATGTCATCTCACAGTCGACATTTTTTAAGTAGCTGTCGATTGTGCTGAAGTATATGTTCTGTGTGGTGTGTGGTGTATAGTTCTTTATAATATTTGGAAATATTATTTAGGATATCTTCTTTTACAGTATGGGTTACATTGTTTATTTTGATATTGTTTAAAATTGTATCACCCCCTTTTCTAAATTCTTCTCGCTTATATACGTTTTTTGCCTCGTTGTAGATCTCGGTAAATTTTCCCGCCCTTATTATTCTCCCCTGATTTTCGTCTTCTTCAACGATTTTAATTTTGTCTGTCAATCGTTTTTTTTTTCTTTCTCCATCGTCGTTTGTTGTTTTGCTTAGTTCTAATTTGAGTTCGTGTTTGTCTTTTTTTTCTGGGGTTTTTCCGCCCTCTATTTGAGTACTGAATATTTATTCCTTTTATTTTGTTTTTTAAAACATCCCAATCAATTATTATATTAATATTTTCTTCATTTTTGACGGTTTCAATTTCTTTTTTTTGATTATTATTTCGACATATTCTTTGTCATTTAAAATCTTATTATTTAGTTTCCATAGTCCTGACCCACATTTTTCTATTTTTTTCATTTTTAGGTCAATAGTGAGCATGAAATGGTCTGATAGCTTTTGGTTGGTTATTGCAGTATTAATATATATTAATGGATCATAAAAATTTCAGTAAAATTTATCAATCCTGCTAGACTGGTTTAATTTATAGTTACCCAGTTGAAATCTCCCCCTATGATTAGATTTTCCATCGAATATTGTTGTAGGTAGGTGTATAAGTTTTCTTTAAAATTAGTTTCTTATTTCTATTAGCTGGCATGTACACATTTATAATATGCCAATTAAACATTTTAACACGTAGCAACCGTCCCTTAAAAAATTCCCCCCTCCTCAAACCTTTCCCAGCGTTTTAAAAATAGTATTGTTGCAACCAACTCTAATATCATTATTTGCAAAATTGTTGCATATCTTTATTGCGTTAAGTTTGTCTTCTACTAAAATTTCGAACTCTGGCTTAATTCTATAGTGTGTTTCTTGTATCATTATTACACCAAAGTTTGTTTCTTTGGCTACTTTGTCTGCTTTCGCTTTGTCTATCCCATTGCTGTTGATAGTAGCGATCCGGAAATTTGTTTCTTCCATTTTTGCTTTACTCCCAGGTGCCGCATCACTTTTATATAGAATTTAATTGTATATATTTCAGTTAAAGTTATTATATTCCATTTGTTTTTGTACACACACACCAGCACGCTCGACAAAGAGCGCTTGAGTAATATACAGTTTGATACATCCTACATGGTAGTGGGCAGGAATACATATATAGGTCGTTATCCTTCTCGACCGAAGTAGTAACATTGTTCCAATGCTAACACTCGACGTCCTCGATTTGTGCTTCATCGTATTTGCAGTCTATACACTTAAAGTTACAATGGAAAAGTGTACATGAACATATTTATACCATAGACAGAGCCTTGAAGTACTACTTTTTTCGGTCTAAAACTGTCCCCCAAAAAAAGAAAAAAAAAACAGCATGTAATAGTTCATTTCGATACAGTTGCACAGAGCATTTGACGTTCATTTTGATGTCAATATATATTGATATCGATTAAGTGCGATTTGTTTTCAAAGCTGCTTTATTGCTGGTAGTGCTTCTGTTTTCAAGTTCGATATATAATATACCCATGGAGCAGTAGTAATACAGAAATCAGAACAACAACCATCATCATCATCATCGGGAGTATTATTATCGTATATGTTGGTCACATCGATGATCATTAATAAAAAGCGGTTGAAATATGAACAATATTCCATCTCTTCAAATAGCAAATAACTAAGCAAAGTGTGTGTGTGTGTGTGTGTGTGTGTAATTTTTAACGTAGCTTTAAAAAAAAAATGCAATCATATCGCTACCATGTCTGCATTGTGACAGTTTATAATGATGTCTAGCAATGTGGCATCATGCCACAAACATACAGCATTTTGTCCCACCCAATCACATTATCCTCACACCAATATCTTAATGATGGGCGCCAAAAGAGGCAGCTGCTAGTACCATTTTTATGTCTTTAGTGTGATTCGGCAGGGGTTTGAATCCGCGACCTCTCGCATCCAAGGCGGACGCTCTGTACAGACACTGCACCACCTGAGCGATCGCTTAGCAAAGAATGTACGATACTGTTTCCTGTTGTTCATAACAACTCGACCTGGAGACCCACCTGACGGAAAATGAAAGCGCATTATAACGTTATAATATACGAATCCGGAATTTTTTTTGATTATTATAATTTTCAAGAAAGTTAGTGCCTTTTAGCATTTGACAAAGTGTGCTTGCAGTTGCATACTAAGGGGAGGGGGAGTTTACAACATACTTCGATGCTGACTACTGATTTGAAGCATAAAATTAAAACTAAACAACAGCATAACATGTTTATATATCTTATTAAATACGTCTTCATTTGTCTTTCCGTGCGCCAAAATGCCTTCCTACACGAACATGTTCCATATAGGTAAATAAGTTGTACCAATCGTAAACAACCACCGATTTCGACATATATGATATCAATTTATAGGTTTCTCATCAGTTTAAATCGATCTCTGCAAAAAAAAAAAAAAAAAAAAAATAATTAAAAAAAATGTGTGAAAATGAATAATAAAAAGGTTGCTATTTGCGACTCATTGTCGCTTGCGACTTTACCGATCTTCGTATCCTTGATGCTTCCATCCTTCCCGTTTAGGGATGGTAGCACCTACTTGGATGCTAATACTATAGATTTGAAGCATATAATTAAAGCTGTACAACAGTAAATAATATGTTTATGTATCTTCTTATTAAGTACGTCTTCATAATGTATGTTCGTGCGCCCAATGCCTTCCTCTACGAACGGTTTCGATATACACGAATAAGTCATACCAATAGTAAATAAACACCGATTTTGACAAATTTCATATTAATATATAGGTTTCTCATCTGTCTAACTCGATCTGTGCCAACAGACATGTGTGAACATGCAGAATACAAAAAAGTGTACTTTTTACTGAATATTGGGTTCGACTTTACTGATCTTCATATCCTTGCTACGTTCATATACCGTTCCCGTTCTGCGATGGTAGCACATACGTCCATGCTAATACTATAGATCTGAAGCATAGAATTAAAGCTGTACATAATTATAAAATATGTGTATGTATCTTATTAAGCACGTCTTTATCTGTCTTTCCGTGTGCCTACATCTGACCTATACGAAAGTTTTCCATATGGGCGAATAAGTCATACCAATCGCAAAGAACGATTTTGACACGTTTGATATCAGTTGATAAATTTTTATCAGTCTAAATAGATCTGTGCCAATATAAATGGGTGAAAATGCAAAATAGAAAAGTTGGTATTTTTCACTCAGTATCGCTTGCAACGTTACCGATCATCGTATCCTTGCTACGTCCATCTGCCATTCCCGTTTTGCGATCGTATCACATTTTTTCGATGCTAATTCTATAAACCTGACACATATAATAAGAGCTGTTCAACGGTAAATAATGTGTATGCGTCTTATGAAGTACGTCTTCATTTGTACGTCCTTGCGTTTAGTGCCTTCCTAACCGAATATTTTCCATATAAGCGAATAAGTCATACCAATCGCAAACAACCAACGATGTTGACAAGTTTGATATCAATTGATACGTTTCTCATGATTCTAAGTCGATCTCTGCCAATAGACAGGTGTGAAAATGCAAAATAAAAAAGATTGTTCTTTTTACTGAATATCGGGTGCGACATTACCGATCTTCATATCCTTGGTACGTGAAACTACCATTGCCGTTTTGCGATTGTACCACATATTTCGATACTAATACTATAAATTTGAAGAATATAATTAAAGCTGTACAACAGTAAATAATATGTGTGTGTATCTTATTAAGTACGTCTTCATTTGTCTGTCTTTTCTCCTAATGTCTTCTATACGATCGTTTAACAAACAGGTGAATAAGTCATTACAATAGTAATAAACACCGATTTAGCAAAATTTGATATCAATTGTTAGGTTTCTCGTCAGTCTAAATCGATACGTGCCAACAGAAATGTGTGAAAATGAAAATAAAATAGTTTGTATTTTTGACTCGATATCGGTTGCGACTTATACGTGCCTCTACCATTGCAGTTTGCCACGGTACCACATATTTCAATTTTAATATTATAGATCTCAAACATATGAGGAAAGCTATACAACAATATATAATATGTGTATGCATCTTATAAAGTACATCTTTGTGTGTCTGTATGTCCGCTCAATGTCTTCCTCAATGAGCGTTTTCCATATAGGCAAATAAGTTATAACATTAGTAATTTTTTAAAAACGCGATTTAGACGAATTTGATATCAATTGATAGGTTTCTCATCAGTCTAAATTGATCTGTGAAATATATAAATGTGTGAAAATGCAAGTAAAAAAGTTGATATTTTTTACTTGGTGTCGCTTGCGATATTACGGATCATCAACGGATCATCATATTCTATATTCTACCTACGTGCCTCTACCCTTGCCGCTTTGAGATGGTACCATATAATTCGATGATAATCATTTGAATGTTAGTGCTCCTAGATCTTTACAACACGAACGTTTATCTTAGAGTCGAATAAGTCATACCAATCGTAAGCACACACAGATTTTGACAAATCTGGTATTATTTGGTAGGTTTCTCATCAGTCTAAATTGATCTATGCCTACAGAAATGTGTGAAAATGCAACCTAGAAAAGTTTATATATTTTACCCAGTATCCTTTGCGACTTTACCATTACCAGTCTTCATATCCTTGTTACGTGCCTCTAGTATTGCTGTTTTGCGATGGTATCACATACCTCGATGCTGATACTAGTGATATGAAGCATATACTTAAGCAATAAAACAGTAAAAATTATGTGTATGTATCTTATTAAGTACATCTTCATTTCTCTGTCCGTGCGCCTATATCCTTGCAACATGATCGTTTTCTATAAGGCTAAATATGTCATGTTAATCGTAAAAAAAGCTACAAAGATTTGGACCTATTTGATATCCAGTCATTGGTTTCTCATTAGTCTAAAACGACCCGTGTCAATATAAATGTGTGAAAATGCTACCTTGAAAGTTGCCTTTTTTGTCTCGGTATTGCTTGCGACTTACCGATCTTCATATCTTTGCTACCCGCTTCTACCCTTGCCGTTTTTTGATGGTTTGTATATAACCAAATAAGTCATGCCAATTGTAAAGAACCACCGATGTTAACACATTTGATATTAGTTTATAGGTTTCTCATCCTCCAAATCTTTCTGTTTTTAAGAAACGTTTTTCTAATTCAACTAACGGGTCATCACGCTAAAATTACGCTACTGACAAATGTCACCTTAATATCCTACATACTAAACTTAGACAAGCAGGTAGTCTCCTGAAATCCGACCTTTACATGGTGAATTTAGTTAACTCTTTCACGTGTGCATGTGCTTATGATAATGAAGAAGTTGAACACTTTGTCTATTGCCCCTTACCTAATGCCAAAGATCCCAGCTCTTTCGCTCTACCTTTCAATACACTTCTTGGTTAAGTCTAGATTTATCATTGAAAAGTGACGTGACTACTCACCTACAATAAGATGTCTTTCTGCTTGTGTGATGACCCGTTAGTTAAATTAGAGAAACGTTTCTTAAAAATAGAAAGATTTGGAGGATTTCGGATATCATCAGGCAGAGAGTTCTAAAGACGAATCGTATATGGTAAAAGGTCGTGTGAAAATATAAAGTTTGGTTGAGATTGGTGTGATACTTTGAGAGTAACGTAGACGATAATTAGATGCCTCATATCTCCTTTGTGGAAGAAGTTCGTTTAAATAGTTAGGTACTTGAGTATTTATAATCGAATACATAATGCATAATCTCTTCCTTTTCCTTCGTTGTGCAAACCAAGCAGTTTCCGCATAAAGAGACTATCTAGAAGAATTAATGGGTATAGATCTGGAACGATCCGTGCATCTTCCATCTGATTTTCCCCCCTTTATTCTGATCTTTCCGAATCTTCAATAGAACAATTATCCCAGACTCCAGAAGTATATTCTAAGGTTGGACTTATGAATAGTGTATATAATTTAGCTGAAGTCAACAATTAGTCTGCATTTAGACGGTAGTGTTTTATCTCCTTTCTTATACATCGGTATGTCATACGCTAGCTTGCACTGTGTTAGGAACACGCTGGCTGGGAGTGATTTATTTAAATGTATTTGCAATGGAACATACATTTCTTCAACTATACTTGTACAAGTTTATTACTTATTGGATTGGTTCCAGCGGTTTTGTTTAGGTCAAGACTAGTTACTACATCTATAATTTCTTGTTTATATATAATGATGGCAGAAATAAAAGTTTCATTTCTAACTTCAAAATGCGGTAACTGTTTATCATAATTTTTTAAACGTGTAACATATCAAACTTCCGAGTTCAACAGGTCGCACTTCTCCTGATCACTTGTTGCAAATTTAGATGATCATTTCGTACGTTTCAGTGGAGGTAATAGGTTCCATGTCTTTGTAGAATGTACTTGTTATCTCATTATTTTCCAATAAGGTCGAGGATTTGATCCGATGGCAGGGGTTGAACCTGCATCCTTTCGGTCGCAGGTCTGAGACGCTAACCACTGAGCCAATGTTGCTCCTCTTAAGATTAATATACCCATATGATATTTTCCAGTATCATACGTAACTATATGATACGTTTAATAACACCCAGTAACTCAGCAAATGCCGGCATGACGACATATGAATTGAAGGTGTAATGACGAATGTAATTTAAAGTCAATTATGTAACCTATTTTTATGCGTTTTATTGAATATCATTTCTGTCATGTGATACACATAACATAATCTTACATTTAAGTTTATTTAAAATGAAATTTATGAAATTCGTTAAATAATTTTAATCTTTTGCGACTCTCGTGAAAAGATCCTTCATTGCTGTTCATGTAATTTTACATGTCATTATATTTCTTTATTGATTTGCACTTTGGTTACAAAAGAGACAACTTTTGCAATTTAAAACTTATTTCATCTATACTACACTAGTATAGCTCATGAAATGAAGGCAGTTTACTTGGCCTCTAATTCATCTATAGGGAATGATACCTGCGGGAGACTGCTCTATCTGACCAGTGTGTAACTATGGAAACGGTAATTTAGTGACCTCTTCTCCAGCCTCGAGCTTTAGGTTAAGACTGAAATTCGCTGTCTTATGTAATGTTCTGTATCTGTAGTTTAAAGCTGGGAGAATTATACAAAGAGAATAGCAAGTAAACCCTTCTGTAAATGGAGCAAACTCGCACTTTTACACTGTAAAACTAATTTATCTTACAATCATTTATGAATAATTAAAAATTACTGAGTAGTAACTAAGAATATATAAATTCTTTAGATGGAGACCCAAATTTCATTTTTTAAATTATCGTATTTTTTATGTTTACTTTCCAGATACTTTTTTAAAAAAATTCTCAAGAAAATATGAAATCTGACAAAAGATAACGAAAGTCTTATTATTTTGATTTTTTGTAAAGAGCAAAGAAAGAAAACTATTAATGACATAAGCTTTCATCATGACATATACACACTAGCCTCCACAGAAGTACCTTTATGACAGTACGGTTAAAATAGAAATAAATATGCATATACAGTTGTAAACTTTCCCGATTTATGACTAAACATTTATACTGTGATAGGGTATTCTTAGTAAGTAAAATGTGTATTATACAATGAATGAATAGGAGGTATTCGATGAATGGACTGCACGCATTTCAGGTGCAGTGGCTACTCAAGATTATTTACTGATGCACAAACTAGTTATAGTTGTCATACTGGTTGTCATTCCAGGGATACTGACAGTCAGTGATTTCCACCTTGTAAAATCTTTCCTCTAGGGCGGACAATAATAATAGTTTCTGAAGCTGATTTTATTAGCAATGGTTTGCAAAATAACAACAAATATCCTTGTATTTTATCAACTCATTATGGTTCCGCTGCTTTGGTAGAACAAAAAGGAATGTTCTTTATTGTTTTATGAATTTTATGCCCTGTGACAATGGCCAACATTTTGTAGGTCACGATCACTTTGGCATAAACTTATTTTATGCATGGCAGTTGGAAACTACGAAAATCTTCTTAGAGGCGAGCTGTATAATCGGCAGTTACATTGTTATTCTGAAAGAGTTCTGATAACTAAATAAATAAGTAAATAAATAAAAACACCATCTTTTATCATTAAAAGTTGCCAAGTGTTGTTTATACATTGTACGTGGCGTAATTCGTAAGTTTACTCGGCATATTTTCAACTCGGTAACGCCTGGTAACGGTCATACTTTTATCTAAATATGTGGGTCCTTTGAGAGCATCGTAAATGTATGGAGGAAAAGAAATAATTGTATTTTATGCTCAACTCAAAAGATTTGTTTGTATTTCTGCGAAATAGTCATGCCTAACCAGATAATAGTACAGACCCCCCCCCCCCATTGTAACTACAAAGCCTTGAGCAAGTGCGAAGTTACCAGTTAATTTTATTGTTTGTTTCTATTTTTCAAGTTGTCTTCGTGTGTGCGCGCGTAAATTGAAAGCTTGTTATTACCAGTCAATATCGTCAATCATATTTGCTCCATTATTCCATGCAGATAAGAAAGGAACTAATTTTGTGTTGAATTTGTGCCCCCCCCCCCCCCATCCCACCCCGCCCCGGCACGGTACAATAAACAAACACTTGATTGAAAATAAAATAAAAGAAACTAACCTTGCATTGTTATAATGTATTCCTTCTTTTTTCATCATGCGAAATTTACAGAACAAAATATATCAACGAACTCCGTAAATGTAGCGGATGCCGGCATGCGTATGCATCCTTACTGTGTGTGTATCGCTAATGTCAGATAAAAAAAATATCGCAAAAGAGACGAAAATATCACCAGATTGCTTGAAGGCGCCTGCCATTCACGCATGATAAGTTTCAAGGTGCAAACGGACCAAGATTATATTGTATCCAGGTTAACTATACGACGATATCTCGCAAATAAAAAAAAAAATCATTATTTTAAAGAACATACAATGTGAGTGCAAATGATAACCTTTCGCAGGTATGAGTTACGAAAGTATCATGGGGGGGGGGGCACCAGACAGATGACCCCCACCACATAAAAAATAAAGTGTTTTCATGTACTCTTGTATACCCCAAGATGTGTGTGCTTGTTTAAAGTTTAAAAAAGGAATTTTGATCAAACTTTTAGTTTATAATTAGTCCTAGTGTTTTCTAAAGGGTAGTATTCTGAAACATGGGTCTTATTCCCATTTTCAGATTTCATATCCTTGATTTTTAGTGATCTTTGTCAAGAATTTTCTATGTTCCGTGTATGCTATGTGTATCAATGCTATGGTGTGTGTATGCTATATAGTCTGTGTGTAGGGACAGCAATACTATGTCAAATTTGTCTCTGTTGTCTTAATATATATTTTTCTATGGACTTTTCAAATTTATTTGTTTGTCCTGGTATAAATTTAGTTGCTTTTGAATTAATTTGCAATTTAGAATTCCGGCGAGATGAACGGTATACTACCATTTGAAATTAAAATAAAACCTTTTGTTTTATGTGATTGACTATGGTGTGGTGTTTCTCACATTAAAGTCTATTTTCAAAATGAGGTAGGCTGTATTCGAGTCAGGGTCCGCACTTTCTTTCTTTATTTATTTGTGTTTCTCCCGATTCGAGTTAGGCCTCCTCTCTAGTATTTAATTTATAATGTAAAAGAAGTAAATATCCAACCCAAAACCCCTTAGGAAGCTTTATACATTTACTGGTTTAGTTTTAGCATGAAAAACATAAGTGACATCTACAAAAATAATAAACTGGTAAAAAGACTAGAAACAACAAGGACCTTTAGAAGTATAAAGGAACTTTTATGTAAATATAGGGAAAATGAGGAACTTTGGGGACTTGAAACTAAGGAAACATATAATTGGATAAGGGAAAATTTAACCTCTAAAATTAAAAATAAAGTAGAGGAGGAAATATCTCGGTTAATTGGGACAGACCTTAGAGGTACTGGACCAACATCGGCTCTCCAAAAATACAAAGCTTGGTATTCAAATATCTACACGACATATGCATACATGTAAATTATCTCATGTGCAAATGTGCGAACTTCACAAAATATCATGCGATGGCACAGTGCGAGTTTAGGAAACAAGACAGGATACAATTAATTATGGAGATATCCAAGAAATAAAAATACAGAAGAAACCAAGTTTTATATCAAGACGGCAACTTTAACAAAACTTTAATAGGAAAAATAACAGATAACATAACTAAAACCATGATGGCGTGTGACCAAGTCATAAACATAAAAAAAATGAATAGGCCAATTTTTTTGTAATCCTTTCAAATTAATTAGAAAAAAGAACTTCTAGGAAGATTTGTGAATGGGAGGGACGGGGCTGCAAAGGGTGAAAAGAAGGGGAGGGAGATGGGGCAATGGATAATCTCCCCTTAAAGGGGACCATCACAAAGTGAACCCTTGCCCTCATACCCCCACCCCGGATTGGAATCTGCTGTAGCCGCCACCCTTTTAGATTCTTATAAATTTTCCTAAACAGCTTCAGTTTCTTTTTATTATCCATTACAATTAAAATTAAATAAATAAATAGACTTTAATTATATTACGTAAACTATCACAAATCCTAATTATCGGGACAGAGAAACTATATGGGAAAAGAACGAGATAATGACGTCATGGGGCTATGAAAGAGTCGGGGAAAAACACCTCATATAGGAAACTTTACATACATACACGAAAACAAAGGATCTAATAAGTCTCTCTTCTAATTCTATTTGCTCAAAATGTGCAGCTCTCGCACTGCACGGTAAATCCCCACTGTGTGTGTGTATGTGTGTGTGTGTGTGTGTGGGAAGAACAACCATTTTTAGAGATTTTGGCAGAAATCCAATAAATAATTTGAGACGGCCTAATTCTAGGTGGGAGAAATACAAGCAAATAAAAAAGTGTATGGACTCCAACTCGAGTACAGCGGATTTCAATTTACAAATCCAATATGTGAATAATGACACAATATATTTGCACACAGAACACATTAAGTTTTTTTTTTCTTAATTAAATTATAATGCACCGTTACTTAGCCAAAATTCAAAAATATATTAAATAAATAAAAATAAACCTTTTCTTGATCCGATTATAAGGTCCTAAGATTACTGGGGAGATTTGGGAAAAAATAAAGGCTATCCCAACATGGAAGCAAAATATAGCATACACAAACTATAGCATATATATATATAGCACACACGGGATATAGGCGACCTCTAGCCAAGGTCAACCAAGAGTATAGGGAAGGGATTTCAAGTCAGGTGATGGAAAGATGGAAACCTATTCGGAAAAACAACCCTATAGATAAAACTAGGTTTTAAAAGAAATACCCCGTTAAAAAGGAGAATTAAATTTTTTTGACCTAAATTCTTTTGCATAATATAAAACATACAACACATGGGGGGGGGGATAAATACACATAAAACACTATAATTTTTTGGAAAAGTGGGGTGGGGGGTCTGTCTGGTGCCGGCCCCCCCCCCCACCAGTACTTCGTCTTGTGGGGATAAAGGTACGTCATTTCCTGCTGGCGTCCTCTATAGGTGGAAAATCGTATCTAAGTAACAGTGATGTATACTTTTATTTCGAGAAATTAAATTATTTTTTCTGTACACTTTATAGGTTTTTTTTGGTTCTTTTTGTTCAAGTATAACTACTTTTAATCATGTTATGCAAATCTGATGTATAAAGAAAAATGTTGGTGCATGGCCGGTAACTTTTATACGTCATGGCAACGGAAAATAAATTCCGCGCATGCGCATTTTGTGTGGGAGCACCAAAAAAAACCCCACACAAAAACAAGCAATCTACTAAAACAAGCCATTACGTGAGAACTTGGCCTGAAAAGAGCAAATATAGGTACTATAAAATATTGCTAGTCTCGGATTTGACAAGCCTTAGTTTTTTATGCTGATGAAACATTTTTCAGTAGAATTTTTTTTCCTACAGTTTAAATGCCTAATTTTACTGTTTATAATCATACATGTTCAAATGTACTGGTCACATATAACAATATCGTCGAAATATTAACTGATACCATGCTGGATTTATATAGAATGTCTAAATAATCATAAAACTAAAGGTGTAATTGATTATAACCAATATATATTTTTTGCAATAACAAGATAATGAGATCCGAACATTGACCAAACAGTACTTAGAGAAATTCAATATCGATTAGTTCATCCTCAACCTCCAACTGATATACTTTATTGCAAGGGGTAAATGGTACCGTATTGAAAGACGTGTTAGGATAAAAGATACCGTTGTTAAAGAATATCCTGACCGACTGAGATCTTAACATCGTACATCATAGCTGCAAAAAGTGCAAGCCAATATACACATTTGCATTATGCTCACGCAAGAAATATTGTATCAACCAAATGGGTTTCTTGACCGAGCGATGTCAAGCCCTTGCGCGAATCCCGCTACGAGTCATAGGTTTCCCCGATTCAAAGGAATCCTGTACAACTACTTCTGCAAACTGGAAAGTCCAACGCGTCCAATCTATCAGTAATGTTACTCTAATTAATACATGACCACAAATCCCAACTTCCCAATTGTATGTCAATGTCACAACTGCAAAGCTTCTCTTCGTTAACTTTCCGTAACTTACCGCCAGTATTTCACGCCGTGAAACTATACAACTCAACAACCTAATACAAGGAACCGTTTTTACTACGCCACCTTAGGCCTTTTAAATCATGATTTTTAGCTTCATTTCGCCTGTAACTTTGTAACATATTTACCACCACAGCAACAATAAATGGCGCCCGCCGACGGCGGAACAGTCCTTTTCTGTTGATTCCATTGTATAATTTACCAATCTCCAGTCATAAATACTGCACCTGGAGTCACACGATCAATTCACGCAATTAGATTTGAATAGGGACTACTGAGTGACAGGGATACTCATGCGGCTCTTACCTGAATTCACCAAAAGTAAACCATGTCATCTTGAAACTCACTTACACTTCACTCCGTAACGTTTGCCCCTAGTAATTGGCTAATTATTTTGGTCTAAAGACTATAATCCCAGCACCGACTTCCCATATTCAAGCAAGTATATAAGGAATCCTTAAAATGGAGAGCGGTAAACAAATGCGCATACTCCAAAATATATTACAATATTATACATACCTTGGAATTTTATTAACTATTTTTGTTTACATATTTTCATTGTACTCGTGGATGGGTAATGTGATTTTGCGTTCTGCCTTGTTTATAAAATGTATTGTCTTTGGTCAACAAAAGTTGATTTAGAGAGGATAAGAAAAGAAGTTTTGTTAAACGATGATGGAATTAAATAAACACTGGGGACAATATCGTACGTTGCACATAAATCGCAGAGATTAATTGAGATTTTGCTTCACGGTCAATCAGTCCGCACTCGAAGTAGGGAAATAAGCGAATAGTGCAAAAGCCGACCATTGTCTGATAATCGACGTACATCTGCCACAGCCATATATTGTAAAAATCCCATTACTACAGGTAAAAAAGAATTAACTACAACTGCTTCTTTGGGGCGTCATGTGTGACCAGTGTATATTAGTACTGTGTTAGAAAAATATTGCGACAAACCAAAGTAAAGAAAACAGTCACTTTTATCAATCAGTCCATATCGTTTTACAAATTATACTGAATAACTGACTTCAGTAGAACTCAGAAGAATGTATTCCTGTAAGCACATCACGATTGCGGTGTTTGTACATTTATATAAAGTGGGATCATTTTACAAGCAAAGTATACATTTAAAAATTAACACTACAAATGAGACAACGCTTAAGTACATACGGATTATAATCGTGAGATGGCAAAGAATGGTTCATATGTTGAGAGGTAACCAATACACCAACAAAATAAGAGTTTGTAAGAACATCTTATTTCCTTCTTAGATATACTTAGCCATAATGCAAATTGTTTCCTAATATGAAACATGTAAACATATTCCGACCATGCTGGAAACAAAAATAGTAAATTTAATTTAGTTCAGCGTAAACTGTAAGTTAGTTCTTTCCTTTTGGCATGGTGTCTGAATAAAAAAGTATATTTCTCAAATTTGCTAACCACTACACTGTCATTATGTAATTAGATACCTAATTGATGTACCATGGTTGTATACATATATCTATAAATATATATAGTTTTGTGGACATGTACGGTTGAATAATACCATCCCGTGTTTGTGTAGGGAAATGCGTACATCACAATCGCACTCGTAAATTTGAATCAATACCATCTCATGAATGGTTAGGGGCCGTCCATTTAGTATGTACGCATGGGGGGGGGGGGTAACCCAAATGCATAGGCTTGAGCATGGAGGTATACTGATAATATATGTACGCATTTAAGGGGGGGGGGGCGCTGAAACCTCGAAAATAAGTTGTATAATACGTAACCTGTTCGACTTGGTTCAGTAGGCTTTTGCATTTTAGCGGACATAAGACAAACTTGTCCCACCCAGTCACACTATCCTGACACCAGGCCGACTAATCCGAACACTAACCTCTTAATGATCGGCACCAAAAGAGGCAGCTGCTAGTACCATTTTTATGTCTTTAGTATGATTCGGCCGGGGTTTGAATACGCGACCCCTCGCATCCGAGGCGGACGCTCTATAGACACATTGCACCATCGGAGAGGTCGCTTAGTAAAGAATGTACGATACTGGTTCCTGTTTTTCATGACAACTCGACCTGGAGACCTACCTGATGGAAAATGAAGGCGCATTATAAGGTTATAATATACGAGGCCATAAATACATAAATATTTTTAAATTATAATTTTCGAGCAATTAGTGTCTCTTAGCATTTAACAAAGTCTGCTTGCAGTAGCGTACTAAGGGGAGGGGGGTTACAACATACTTCGATGCTAATACTACTGATTTCAAGCATAAAATTAAAGCTAAACAACAGCATATAACATGTTTACATATATTATTAAGTACGTCTTCATTTGTCTTTCCGTGCGCCAAATACCTTCCAACACAAAGATTTTCCATATAGGTAAATTAGTTGTACCAATCTTAAACAACCATATATTTCGACATATATAATATCAATGTATAGGTTTCTCATCAGTTTAAATCGATCTGTGCCAAAAAAAGTCGAGAAAATTAATAATAAAAAAGTTGGTATTTATGACTCATTATTGCTTGCGACTTTACCGATCTTCATATCCTTGATATGTGCATCTACCCTTCCCGTTTTGCGATAGTAGCACATACTTGGATGCTAATACTATAGATTTGAAGCATATAATTTAAGATGTACAACATTAAATAATATGTGTATGTATCTTATTAAGTACGGTTTCATATGTATGTTTGTGCACCCGATGCCTTCCTATCCGAACGGTTTCCATATAGGTGAATAATTTATACCAATAGTAAACAAACACAGCTTTTGACAAATTTCATATTAATATATAGGTTCTCATCTGCCTAAATCGATTTGTGCCAATAGACGTGTGTGAAAATACAAAATAAAAAAGTTCCACTTTTTACGGAATATCGGGTGCGACTTTACCGATCTTCATATGCTTGCTACTTTAATACACCCTTCCCAAGTTTGTGATTGTAGCACATACTTCGATGCTAATATTAGAGATCTGAAGTATAGAATTAAAACTATACAATATTATAAAATGTGTGTATATATCTTAATAAGCACGTCTTTATTTGTCTGTCCGTGCGCCTAGATCCGACCTATACGAAAGTTTTTCATATGGGCGAATAAGTCATAACAATCGCAAAAACAACGGTTTTGACACATTTGATATCAGATGACAAATTTGATTTTAATTGATATGTTTCTAATCATACTAAATCGATCTGTGCCAATAGACATGTGTGAAAATGCAAAATAGAAGGTTTTGTTCTTTTTACTGAATATCGGGTGCGACTTTACCGATCTGCATATCCTTGCTACGTGAATCTACCATTGCCGTTTTGCGATCGTACTACATATTTCGATGCTATTGCTATATATCTAAAGCATATAATTAAAGCCGTACAACTGTAAATAGTATGTGTATGTATCTTATTAAGTATATCTTCCTTTGTCTGTCATTTCGCCTAATGTCTTCCTATACGATCGTTTTCCATACAGGTGAATAACTCATAACAATAGTAAATAAACCCCGATTTTGACAAATTTGATATAAATTGATAGGTTTCGCATCAGTCTAAATCGATCTGTGATAGTAGAAATGTAAGAAAATGCAATATGAAAGTTTTGGTATATTTGACTCTGTATCGCTTGTGAATTTAAAAATCTTCATAACCTTGATACGTGCATCTTCCATTGCCGTTTGTCTCGGTATCACAAACTTCAATGTTTATAGTATAAATCTGAAGCATACAAGGAGAGCTATACAACAGTATATAATATGTGTATGAATCTTATTAAATACATCTTGATGTGTCTGTATGTCCGCCCAATGTCTTCCACAGCGAGCGTTTTCCATATTGTGTATTGTTCCACTTCCTATTTTTACACTACTTAATTTTGACCTAGTTTAATAAACACCCATTTCTACAGAGGACACATCTGTCGCAGCCTCGACATTTTTTTACACTTATCAGCATTGAGTCACTTGGACAAAAAGATTTGTCAAAAGTCATATCATTATTATTAATGAAGTGAAACAAGGACACATACGATGAAAAAAATAATACATTTCTCCAATTCACTTTTTTCCAACCAGGAAGTCCTCTTAAAATCTTTACCAACTATTCTGACAAGGCAAATACAATTCGTTCCATACCAATCATCCAGTCTGCTACTCAACATGTGTTAGCTATGTGACTCACAGCTGATAACTGCATCTCCATCACCTTTTTAGAATTGTGTTTTGTGTTTTACGTGAATATGTCATTACTGATTTTCTGAGGTGGTTCTTGGGTATTTTACTTTGGAGTAATGAACATGAAACACACGTTTATGGTATATTTCATAAATAAATCAGCATCCTCTACATTACTGCTAATTTAAATAAAATTACGTGTATTACTATTAGGATTTTTCTCTCAAAAATAGGCAATTTTACTTTAATAGTAAATTTTCAAACGTCCATTAAACTAATCTTGATATTTAACTTATTTTGACAAATTAATTCTTTCTAAATGTCTTCTGTCTCCTATTATTTGCACTATTAGAGAAATAAGTTATGAAGTATGCAAAACAGTTTTGTACCTTAAACAGTACATGTACATTAAAGAATTGGGGTTCTGCATATTCACAATGCCATTTAATTATTGCAAGGATGTTGTACACTAAATCCAGTATTCTTTTATTATAAGTAAACAATTGTATTATTATACCATCATGATTTTCCCCCAATTTTATTCTTTCAGCTTTTCCAACAAAATATCTGTTCCAAAACAAATTTTTTGATAAATATAGGAACAAATTCTGAGTAAACACCATTTTTCTTTTGTTCTCGTTGTTAATGGTAGACTGAGAGAAGAAAATGCAGCAGCATATAATATGAACTTAAGTGAAGTTATGAACTTACTAAGCCTGGATTTAAATAAATGGTATCACTTGTATTTCTAATGACAGCCACAATCCTCTTAGTTTGGGCTCAAGACCAGCAATAGTGAATAGAGGTATTTCGAAAGACATATAACAGCTCACTCATTATAATGTTACTAATTAGCATTATTGAAAACTTCTTAGATATCAAAATAAATAGTATATATGTATGGTGCTTGTTGGCGACATTGGCAGATTATTCACTCCACATCCTGGTTCCCGGGCAGTTTTGATCTCTCACAATAATAATCACGGGCATAGTGGCTCGTTACAAAGAAAATCAACAGATTTGGGTTCTAACCTGTAACACTGTTAACATATTATATTGTTACAGGTTAGAACCCCATCCCTTGATTTTCTTTGTAACGACCCCCTGTCATCATGGGCAGTAAATTTGAAACATACTACTTCCGGGTCAATCTATTTTTAAGGTGCAATATATACTAGTACATAATGGGAGGTAACTCAAGTTGTGCTATTCAATTCAATTCATTAATGAAAAAATGGAAATAAATAGGTAAAAAGGCAATTATTTATTTTGCAGATGAATATTTATCGAATATTTAACATTCAGCAGCGTAAATATGCATTTATTTTATTGATATTTGTGGCAAGAGTGCAGAAAAGGACGACGTGCTTCGTGGGCAGATGGAAATCTGCCCACGAACTTTTATCTGCCCACGAAACCGTCTGAGGACGACAAAACTGCCCACGACCCACCTTAAATAATAGTATATATATATATATATATATTAACGAAATAGTTTTAAAATATGTAGAGAGAAAAGGAACTGTGGGGAAAGGAGAGAGAGAGAGAGAGAGAAACATTCAAATGGATCGTGGGGAAACAACAAAAGCTGTCAGATGTAAAGTAGAATAAAACATCGGGAGATTAACTGGGGAAATCTGTGGAAGATATTGGCGGAAATTAAAGTACTTACAAGTTCAAAGTATGATATTTAAATTTGTGCATAATGTATCGCTACGGGTTAGTGGCTTTCAAACGCCACATGGTAAATGAAATAGCCAAATGCCCAAGATATAAAGCAGACACTTTACAAAATATCATTCAATAGCTCAATGTGAGAATAATAAAGTAGAAAGAAGTAACTTCATATTGCAGATATGTAAATAAGGGAGATATCGAAGAAATTATTTATTATATATAATGATTATCTGATATAAAAATGTATACAAATGATAACTGTTTATATTGTTAAAACAATGTTGAAATGTGGTCATGTAGTTAGGATTAAACAATAAGTGATTGACTAAAACATTTTTCCTGCACCCTTGTAGACGACCACTGTGGGAGATCGGCCTCAGTTCATCGACCAACTTAGGAGGCGGTTCCAGCCCGTGCGCGGGCTTGGGCTCCTCTCTCACATATCACAATTACACAGGGATACTGTAGTGTAATTTTTAAATCTTTAAATATTTTGTCCTTTTTTGATCGGTATCCCCCTAAGTTGTTCTTTTTATTTTCGCTCATTAGCATAATATAACATTTAAACTCGCATTCCAAAATGTGGGAAACCCACCAATCTAACACAACATTAACAATCTCTTTAGATAGGTACACCATGCCTCTCAGACGGGGAACAGGGAACCTACTCGTACAAGAGAAAGTAATTATCGTAGATAACAGAAGTGAACAGGGCTGTGGAGTAGTTCATAAAAACCTCGGACACAACACATGGACAACCATACAAAAACATAAGGGATACACGATCCCAAAACTAACAACATGATTTCCCTCACAATAACAAACACACACACAAATAAACATACAGAAGCACGGGGAAAATGTTTTCCCATTTTATTATCTTTTCGATTTTCGGTCTTGTGTTTCTTCAGACTTCTTTTCCAGCTTTAGGAAAACTCGAGGCACCGCAAAACCACGCCCCAAAATAAGGAGCAGCAAGATTATCATATAAAGGCAGTGTAGCCCTCTTATCAGGCTAGGCAAAGTGCCCCGAATAATATTAAAAGAAAGAGAGATAAATTTAAAACAATCACAAAGAAAAACACAGTTTAGGGTTTTCTTTGTATTTTGTACCTTTTGATAGAATAAATAAACGTTCCTCATTCTTAAAGAAATTTAAAAGCAATAAAGAACCAAAAAGTACCCTAAAACGGAAAATGTTCCTATTTTTAAAATAAATAGTAAAATAACAAGTGTACAACCAGGTGAATGATATGACATAATGCCGTCCTGATAATAACTTCTACAGCATATAAACACGATAGCAAATATACATATAGCAAACACAGGACATAGGCAATTACATAACAACAGGAAGAAGGGAATCCGCCATAAGCAATGGTCTTTGGTCGGATGAACAACCCCCATTAGCTAGAGGAACCAACCTGGGTACCTCACACATGCACATAAAAGCTTTCTCATATTTTGGCAAGGGGGAGCAAAAAAATAAAATTTAAAAAGTTAAACATTAAAACGTTTGCAAATAGATAAGCAGACGTTGTAATACAGTTTTTAAAGGCATATATTTATGATTTTGATGACCTTAAAATATTAGTTTATTTCTTTGTTTTGTTTGGTATGGCAATAAAGCCCTTAAGAACACTGTCGCCTTAAAGCTGGATTAGACACAATATGTGTGTCGGCATAATTATGAATGTGGATGCACATATTTAATACAGTTTTAAAATCCATATATTTGAGATGATTATCCTCTAATATATTTTTAGTTTCCTGCTGTGTTTGGTATGGCAATAGGGACATTAGAAACGCTGTCACGTTAACGCTGGACTAGTCGGAATATGTGTGTGAATGAGTCAGATTTGTAAAAAAAAATTATTCCTTAACTTCGCTTGCATTTAACAAAAATAAACTCATTAATATATGACTATATAGTGAAAAAAAATGTGATCAGAGTGTTCTGTTCATCTGGAAAGATAATTGTATTTCAGCAATGTTGACGAAGTACAAACTTTACAATTGGCCGATTTTAGTTCATACTTTTGGTCAGCAGTGGCTTGTTATAATGAATATATGAACAGGAATAAAAACAACCAACCATTATCATGATGAAAGTAAGTGGTAATTAAACATATCGAACCATTTTGTAAAGTTAATTGATGAAACTATTAACATATTAACTGCTTGAAATATCTGTACATTAATTGTAATCAAGGAATAACATCGAGACATTGGTACAATGAATATGTGGGTAGTAATAATTAATGCTCCTCGAGCACTTTTGTCGTATAACTGTGACACTGACGATTCAAGTTCATCAGCTACATACATAATCATTGTTGAATTAGCACAAATTGCCACGTTATAATATATGCCTGTGACAATAAACTTTGGTTTCTTTTAACTGGCAGCACAAATTGTAAGATATGAATATATTATATTACAATTTGATGAAAATAATACTAAATAAGCAAAAACCGGCTACGTTTTGGTATGACAATGCTTAGACTGGAGTAATGCTTCCTTCACAACTAAGATTTACTTCAGTGCGTTTGACTTGGGCAGTTTTTTAAATGTACCTAGAATTATACGTTTTGACATTGATATGTTTCAGTTTAGATATGTTTTGACTTGATTCCATTCACTTAAAGTACATTTTCGTGTGGGTACATTTTGAATCATTATCAATAAACTATGTTAATTTCTCATTGTGGGGGAGTTTAGAAAAATTTTAACAAATTATAAAATCAGGATGAACGAGATTAAAATAAATTTTGAACATAAAATACCAGAAAGTATAAAATATTTGAAAGCCGCACCGAGATTCAAACTCGCGGACCTTTATTTGGCACGCGTCACACACATAAATACCAATAAGGGTGTTTGCACTTAAGAGTATATCCAAGTATATGCCATGGGAAATATATCTGTAATAACAAAGGAAAACCGTTGTTCCCATTGCAAATGTAAAACACGGAGTTTCAAGCACGTAAAAGAATATCATAATTTGAAAAGGGTCGCCAAATCACTTATTGAAGTTCTGAGAGAAAAGAATATGTAGCTCGCGTAGCAAAGATGATTAGGAAGATGACTTGTTGGATCTACTGTAGATACATCTAGCATTATACTATAATGTAAGATACTTTTTTAAAAATACATATACCAATGCCGTTGATAACAAACAATTGAAGTTTTCCAGAAAATGAATAGAAGACAGTATTAATTTAATCCTATACTAAAGTGTGAACGTGTTACGTAGACGGCCTTATACATGTCATATTTACAACAGTATCTCTACTCTAATCATGATCAATAGTGTTGCAAATAAACAGTAACACAGAAAGAGGAAAAATGAAAAAAGGAGAAGAACTTACGGTTTCAATAATCAAACCCAAAAATAATCTAAGAAAGATCCACGAATTAAATTGCAGAAGTCCATGTAATAAATGTTTTAATAATGTCAAGTTCGAATCCTGATGGAAAATCCAAGATGGATGAAGTATGATGTAGTCAGTACTGTGCTTATCTACAATTTCTAGTAGAAATACAAATAATGACACTCCGGTGTTGGAAATAAAAACACATTTGTAAGCATTGTCTTTCTAAAATTTCTGTGTGAACACTCATCAAAATATTTCCAGAGAATAAAGAATTAATCCTTTTGAAATCCAAATGATCTGTAGATAATTAACTCAAAGTCTGCCAACAACAAAGACAAAACTTGATACCAAGTGTAAAACCCCGAAAACTGAGAATTCTCTCCCAAAACAAAGGTTATATTGTATCATAAGACGCATTTTCGAAATTCTCCAAGTTGCGAAATCCGGAGGGGGTCACGTGATCATGTTTATATCACGTACACAAAATATGGCCTTGATCAGACGAATAATTTTCTCTAAGAAATAAAAGATAAAAAGGTGTTTACATATTAAATGTAATCCCATCATGACCTTGGAAACAACAAATCATTTTAAAATAAAATAGAATTTTGTTTACTAACTTTGAATCAAGGTCAGAATTTAGATCATCACCTGGTGTTTATGAAAAGAATGATTCAGGTCAATCAATTTTCTGAAGAAAATATCATCTCCAGTGAATAAATTTACATTACAATAGCATATAAGACAAATAAAAATTTAAAACTGACAAACAAACAAAAAACAATCAATTTGTATATATATATATATATATATATATATATATATATATATATATATATATATATATATATATATTAAATAAGATATACGTAACAATAGAAAACCATTTGCTACCTGAACTACCTGAATAATGGGGATGACAATCCTACTGACCCTTAGTCATTGATATGACAACTCAGTAGGTCCTCTAATTATGGTAGTAACAATCCTAACAAACTCTCGATTTGTCATAAGGTGACAAATTTGCCTCTCCGGTAATGACATGGGATAACAAGCCTACTTCTTCCTTAGTCATTGGGACAACAATCTCACCTGTAGTCCTTTAATCATGGGATGAAATATTAGTCAATGTACATATAACAAGTAGGTACCTTTGTTTGTTTTTTTTAAAAATTAAGATCTTTAGCACTAATACTATGAATTTTGAAAAGTTGTTTAAATTTTAAAAATTCATAATTATCATAAATTGTATTGCAACTCTATATAATCTTGCTCTAGCACACATAGTGAGCTAGTACCGCAAACACAACATTATGTTTAAATTCCTTATTCGCGTCTACGTCAATCAAGTAATTCGGAGTTTTCTTTATACGAGATGAGCTTGCATCAGTGATTCCACGCACAGGGTAAATTGGTACTGCAAAACTGGATTTGGCAACAAAACATTAATCGCATTGGGTTGTATGACCAAGAACACCAGAACATCTCATATTTTGAATCGTATGGGATTGCACCACAAATTGACGTTATTGGTTATTTAAACCGTAACGCCAGCACCCTTAGCGGTCGATATGGATGAGAACAATCGTATACCACTGCTCTATTGAACTTTAACCTTGAGATCTCGGTTCGACTGGCCAAAATGATGTCACCTTGTTGCTACAGTATAGTGTAGTGAGCACGTGCGTGAAGCACATCTTTCTCATCATCTACACCACAAATGCTTGTGGATTTTACATAAAACAAATTATGCCTAACACTTTAAGTCTGTATATTAATACATACGGACGGTACACAACTAAACAAGTCGCTGGTGTGGATCTGAATAGGTTTGCCACCAAAGTTGATAGCTGAGTTTACCGTTCGGGCTTTTGCTGACATTGACTCCGGTTTGCTTGTGAATTCTGATGATAGAACTGGTAAACATAAAACGTCTAACTTGGATGCTGTAGCGCAAATCCTTGCCGTAATCGATTAAGTTGGAGGAATCAAATAACTACTTCACTGATTGCGTTTAACAAAGACAACTTTGAGACAGATACTGTATCGAAAGTTAAACAGTCTTGTCACGAAATGGATGGAGACTTGATCATGAATATAAACCGAATAAACTGTTGATAGAAGAATTATAATGGACCCTCTTTGTTGCTGGCGTGAAAAAGTAATCGAGAAGGACCAACAACTGCCAGTGTAAGTGGCTACGAGAAAAGTGTTGCTCATAAAATGTTTGAGCATGAGTGTGGTTGTAGATGCGATTTGTTGGCTTTCCGCGGCAGTAGATGATGGCCTTGTCGTGGAGCAATCAGGACAGCTACACATCTTACAGGTGTGCCAATCGGAATTACTGTCGGTGATATTAAGCGATACGGCTGGAAGTTGTAGCAAATTAATTTCGATACGCCCTTTTTCGCGAATACGTGCCTATTCAGAATATGTGATGTGGCACAAAGTAATCTCATTACGATTAATAAACTCTACTCAGTAGCCATGTATCAAAAAGTGACAAATCATGGTGAAAAGTTAAAACTACCGCCGACCACAAGAATGGATACAGTACCATGGTTAGTAGATTTATAGATATTAAAAGTGATTAATTTCCTTTAAAAACAAAATAGTTTATAAATACTATAATAACAATGTACAGTGTCCTTGTTGCGTCATAAATGTAAAGACGTGTATTGTACAGTGTCCTTGTTGCGTCACAAATGTTATGACTTGTATTGTACAGTGTCCTTGTTGCGTCACAAATGTAAAGACATGTATTGTGCAGTGTCCTTGTTGCGTCACAAATGTATAGACTTGCATACAATATTAGTGTCATAATAGCGGTTTTCAGTTTGATAATGATGATCGACATCAATTGCTTTTAACCCAAATGTGTATCCTCTTGCATATGCACCTGCTGGTAACATTGCCAATTGATATTCACTCTAGCATGCATACACGTGAGAGTTCGTGTTTTATGTATATATGATTTGTATTGTGTGTTTGATTTAATTAGTCATCATTATATATTGTAAGGCCCTACATGAATAATTACATTTATTTTGCAAACACCATAATACATAACTATATTTTTCTATCATTGTAGGTTATGCCTTCAGATACATATTAATTGTAAATACGTTTTCATTAGTTTGATTTATAGATACAGCATGTTGGCACATTAGCACATTAGCAGCTATGGATACAAGAGCATATTCAAAATTGGAATTCATTCAGATCACTACTGGAATTCGTTAGAAATAATATTTACAGGTGTACCTGTGATATAACATTTAGGACCATTTGGGATTGATTCACAAAAAAAAAAAATGTAGGTTCTCTTGAAGTATTCACTTTGTATTCTACGGAAATAAATTATATGCTGAATTCTTCAACTTTGTTGATTTTCGCTTTTCCGTTACTTAGTTTACGACCATAGAGTCCTAACAAGAGTGATATGAGGACAAATCATATGCGTAGAAGGATGTAACGTAAGCCAGTTAGCAACGATTTACAGACGTTATTATAATGATTCTCGACTACAGAGTTTATGATATTTCACAAGCAAAATGTTGACAAGATAGACGCATTCAGTGAGAACTTTTCATTCAGAGATAATAATCAGTATATTGATCCCAATTCTGAGGAGTATGTATTTATATTTTGCTCTATGAATTCTTATACAAACTTGGAAAATTGTAAGGTTTCATGGCTTTGATGACCAGGAAACGACTAAATTAAATTTTCATTGCATTCATCTAGTATCTATTCGTGTGATCGACAAACATACATTGAAAGACTTTATATTTCTTTTTTCAAAGTAGTATGACATCATTCCGTTGATCAGATATGTTGTTGTTGATACTACATGCTAATTTAATTAAACCAACTTTAGAATCTGTATTTTCTTTTCTCGTACAGCTACGTATATGCACATGATTAAAACATTGCTAATACAACTGGATATAACGCCTATATATAGGTGTCAAATAAAACCAGTGTACCACATGGATCGTCGTGTACATGAATAATGATTATGTGTAAGGCTAAGGGCAGGAATATAAACTGAAAAGTTTATAAGTATAAATGTTGCTACCTTAAACATACAGATCAACACACATGACTTGTCGTATATTTGATAGATTGATTCATCTAACGATGATAACATTACGAGGGTACATTTTTTAAAACTTCAATCCTTACGTCTTTAAGAACGTGTACATATTAGGAAATAAATAAATCACATATAGTAATAGTCATTTTATCAATAGCATCAATATACAATGCCGATGTACACATATATTTCAAGAAAATTCATATAAAAGATTTAGCCCACTCCATGTAATGTCAACGTTACAATCATGAGAAGCATGACAATAATCGAGGAAATGGTATTGAATTAAATCATATCCAGGAACTACACTTGTATAACTTGGCCAATAAGTATACTAAAGAATTTACGTTTGTAAAATCTTACCAACATGAGAGAGCTGTTGATAAAATCCGTTATTTAATCTGTTGAGGGAAAGCGTACTAGAAATTACAAAAAATTAATACAATGCAACCTAAATTTTATATTGAAATATTACATTGCTTGTGCATGATTGTATTCATACTGTGTTATTTCGAGTTTCGCGGATGGTTTACCAGCCACAAATTGACATGTCAAGCTGGATTTAATTTCTGGATAATTATTTGGGCCATTGTTAAGATGAGGTTTTGTGTTTACCGTTCTTTCTGTACTTTCTTTTTGTTTGTTACTTCTTTTTTTTCGGGGGGGGGGGGGGGCATTCAAGCAAGTTTATATTCTGTTTATTCGTTCTTTTACAGAATGGCAAATTAACTGCAGTAGGTTTTGAATGTCACACATTTGAGTTTATTTTCTATGTCGATTTAAAAAATCTACTCAAATTAATTCTCTTCTTCTTTAAAAGCTATGTTTTTCCTCGTACTGACTTTTGTTTTTCTTTCTGCAGTTTAAGATTTTATTTCATTGACATTTAAAGGATGGTTCGGTTCCTAGTTTCCACTCATCCATTTTCTTACTAAATTATTCTCATTGGTGTCCAATTTTGCTCGAATGGATAAAGCAGATATGACGTTACTGGTACCGCTCATCCTAGCCGTGAAATACCATAATAAGACAAGGAAGTACTGACTTTTATAGTAGCCGTCGCACAATTGCAAATATCGCCTATAACCGCAACTTTCTCATGAGTACTTTTCTGCGTTCTACATTGTGTACTATCTTGTAGGGGTAGGCCAAAGCTATGGCATACGGTAGTAGTGGGGTTCATTTAGAAAGGAACATGAACGGTACTTTGACAACTGGTTCTTATTTATCGTGTAGTCCTGTCTAAGAAAAAAAAATTAAATATTAATTTGCTTTAAATAATGAATTAACATAAGGAAAAAATAAAGTTTTTTACGAAGGAGATAGAGAAACAGGACTTAGTTCTAATGAATAGAGGTTTTTGAATCAACATAGAGAATACAATGAAACTATGGACATTGAAATCGGAGTGTGCTATTTTGGACAATTGACAATGAACGAATTTTGGAGAAAAAGATATGAATTAAGGACAGGAATGGAAGAAAATGGTAATAAAACCGAACTAAACTTAACAATGGAGCTACAAATTATGTCAATTAATACGCCATTATGGTGTAATCGGTATAAATAAAGCAATGCAATAATTATGGTTAAGTTCGGGTTGGAAAGTTAGAACCTTAAGCGCTTTCAAGTCTGTTTTCCTTCACATGAATAATTTTGGGGATTTCTAAAAGAAACCATAATGTAGCTAAACATAATAGACAGCCATGATATTGACAGCTAATGCAAAATTATAATGATAAAAATATACAAAAGATAAGATATGGAAAAGAGGGACATAAGGGCAAAATATGACCTAATGAAATGAGACAGAGAGAGAGAGAGAGAAAGTTAATGATGTAAAACTCAGAAACAAAGCAACGATCATGCAAAAGCTCTGTTATCTCGTGTCATTCAATTACTATGTTTGGGTGGCGAGCTGAAATGGTTCTGGCCGAGAAAACTCGGGAGCTAAAGCGTAATTGATATATTTACCAATACCCACACCCAACTACCATCTATAGTAATGTATTCATCCAGATAGTATTACTAATTATCATTGCCTATTAATGTTCTGTAGATAATACATGGAATAGCTATCGTACGTGGACCATTCGATATTGTCATATATGAATAAAATGCCACATAAACTCCAATAATATCATTTTCTTATGGATTTAGTAGAATAAGCATTAGTAGAATAAGCATTACCGATCCAACAATCGCCTGAACAATGTCATAATAATGCACAAAAAGCGGTAATGTGTCTAATATTACTGGCTTATGTTTATAGCAACCTTATCCAGATTCGTTGTCACTCTAGGCTTATATCACGTGATCTTAAAACGGAAAAGAACATCGAGCGTGTCACTTGATGTTAGCCTGGATACATAGTACCTTCTAATTAAATTTATTCATGGCTGATAACTTTCTTCAACCAATCAAGCAAGATTTGCAACCACCGGAATTATTCAGAAAGTCTAAACTAACGGACGTAACACTTTTGGTTGAAGGTCGAGAGCTGCACTTTGCAAAATATCCACTTATGGAAGGATCTGGTGTGTTTACACAGATGATTGAGAATAGCGTAGACCAGTCAAGACTGCTAGTCAATGACGTGGCTTACGAAGACATGATTGCTTTCCTTGAATGTTTACATCCTAAAAAGTTCCAATCGATTACAGGTAATTACTGTTATGTATTTATTATATAATTATAAACGAGGTGGTATTGTAAATATAACTAAATTAACATTTCCTTTTATGAAATACATATTGCTTCATTTAACACAGAATGCACTAATAGCGTCAAAAACGCTAGCGAAATAACCGACAAATACACATTATCTTGTAATCAATATGGCGATAGAACATCGTTTCTATTCTCTGGTAGGTATGCATGGTTAATGTTGTGGAAAAAATCGACAAGCGGACAAAGAAAATACAATACTGAATGACTAAGTTTAATAGTATCACTGTTATAGGCAGGTGCAAAACTGGATAATATTTACAATACCGTATAAGGTACAATATTAGTATATTAGTAAATATTTCTATATATATTCCTATCCACACCTGACCCTCGTCTTTTAACCTAGTCAGACTAATGTTTAAGCTCGCTAAAGGCTTACCGGTTTTGATAAACGTATGCAACGTTCAGAAACATCCATGCGTCATTTTGAAAACAAAGGTAGATACAAATATGGGTTTTACTGACCAGTCATCAACTCTCGAAATATTGCTCCACCAACGTAGTTTCCATCAACACTAGCTTTCACAACCTCTTCAACTGTAAAACTGATTCGAGGCACGCAAGACAACGAATCAGAATAGCTCACACGTTACTGCCTAGACTTGTTATCGCGTCTTTTGTATATTAAGTGTTACCATATTTTTTAAGATCAAATCAAGAGTTTTAACGAGTGTGAGACAAGTAACTTCAGTTAGGCACAAAAGAGAAAATTAACGGAAATACTGTATAGCAAACTACCACATGAATATAATGAAATCATAACTAAGCGTCTTCATGGAAAGGATTGCAGCCGGTATTCCAATGTCAGGTGTGGAATACAGTGTTTCGAATTAATGCACCGTGTTTCTAATATAATATTAACAATAGGATCCAGCAGTGATGTGATTAACATTATGCACCCAATATGATATTTTCTTTCCCAGTTGTTTTATATTATGTTCAAATTGTTTAGCTTGTATCCCGTACGTGTCCTACTACAGTCGTGCGTGAAAGCAACGTAGACAAATATAGTTCTATTGTGCAGATCTTGATTCTAAAAGATATAATAAAGTGAATTATTTTAAATATTGATAAAGAATACGATACTCGATGGTCAGAGTTTCCACTTCCTGACTTACTGTGATTCAAAGGTGGATCCGCTGATTACGCCATCAATTTTTGGTGCATGTAGGCAAGTCATTGGGTGTGGTATCCACAGATACGACTTAGAACCTCAGTAGAAGATAATAAATTTAAATGTATGCTAACATTCTGTCTTCGTCTTCAACATTTCCTGTTATCACGCATCCTCCTTAAGAATACAGATGTTTCACTTTCCTTGATATATATTTGTAACTTCCTACAACCTGTATATGAATGATTTTTGATGCAGGAATCCGGAATGACTGTGTATTTTGAATTAATTACTGGGTCGATAAGTGGGTTTGTATGTGCTTTTGGATATCTATTTTAACGATTCTGTAGGTTATAAATTTGTTTTATATGTACCTGGATATGTATATACCTTATATATTTTCTGCCTCAAGTTAGCAATATATCACAAAGAAGAGAGATGTAATGTTACCTAACATTATAAGTTCAGTAAATTTTAGGTATTAAGAAACCATGTTCTTTTCATCTTCCTTTAAATCTTCTTCTTCTTCTTCTTCTTCTTCTTCTTATTATTATTATTATTATTATTATTGTTTTCAGACACAACTCTGCAACGAGTAGCGAAAATTGCGCAACAATTTCAACATGAAGGAATTCTGGCAAGATGCAATGACTATATTATACAACAATTCATGGAGAAAAGAGAATCTTTGGACGGAATGTACACAAAGTTCTTTTTCCATCTTAAAGTTGCAGAAAAATACGGCCTGGAAAGGGCATTAGAAGTGGGATTGTCTTCAACACAGTTGAAAAAGGCCTACTTTAGCTCTTCTAAAAAATTTATTAAAGTAGGTGACTCCTCAAAACGGATAACAGGCTACGAAAATAATAAAGATTTTTTGAACCTATCGTCGGAAACGCAGAACAAAATTTTGAAAAATAGACTTCAGGTAGCAGAGTCCAAGATTCCCTATGACAATCCATATTAGCCAGATAAATTTTATTTTTAATTCTCTCAGCAGACTATAACATTACTCACATGTTTATAGCATTTTCTAGCAAAACTAAAGATATGGAAGAACGTTTTTGCGGGGTTTCTCTACAACGTATCGGTTTAAAGTACTTCGAATATTTGTATGTATGTATGTATGTATGTATGTATGTATTGACAGCATCATTCTCCTAATGTTTTACAATTGCTAAGTAATCATATGCACAATATATCATTTGAAGTACATTATGTTTGTCATTAATGGTGTTCTTCAGCTTCCTATTGTGTAGTGACTGAAAAATATGCGTGTTGATTAGAGAAGATGATGTAAGTTTGAAATATCTTTGATTTCGATCTATTTGAGAGTAAGATCGATCGACTCGATTCCTTCTTAAAATAGCGATGCACTGTCTTGCAAGCGAACTGTTTAGTGTGATTTTCACTAATAAAGGCTGCACTAGACTTTAAGTAATCCTCAGAGCAAAAGAGTGTAAATGTTTGACGCATTGATTGATTTAATTTTATTGTTTGTGAATTTAACGTGCATCAACTTTATACCTTTATTCAATGAACTATCAATCTTAAATATTTGTTTAACAATCCGAATATTTATACAAATGTCCCAAACAAATGTCATTTTTAATATTTGTTCATAACTGGGTATATCTGTTTTACTTATTTGCAGTTTTGTGTATACAAAACGTATTTCTATAATAGGTCTAGCCATAATTCAAACGCATCGGGATCGTATGACTCCTAACTAAGCTACGTAAGTTGTTTTCCCTCGTGCACAATATAACCATTTAAACTCATTCATGTATTACTTTGGATTGTACGGGTTGACCGAAGATCAGCGTAGAAAGGAGATATATACACTCTGATCACGTAATGCTTGCATAATGTTTAGCCTTGAATGGTATTCATCAGGTGGCTAGTTATGTCATTTATCCAGTTAGATCGGTTGGGGTTTATAGAACGCACAAAGTACAACGTTATAGCTATTACATCTGCCAAGATATTAAGTGGTTGAAATCTGTATTCCTTCTTTTATTAATCAAAATATTACTTCATTATCAGGATTATAGTGCAGTTTGCTCCAACATTTTAATTTATTACAACGTGCATACATTACAATATAAAATGTATTTACCGGTCACGACACCAACTTGCTGAGATACAAATGTGTACAATTATAATTGCATTTGTAGCATGGATACTTTCAGTACAATTTTAAGGCACAAAATTGTAATTATGAGAGCGGAAATGAGAACATTAAATCCAATGAAATAAATGTAGAATATCGGGTTCATGTTTTTCATTCGTAGAGGCCTAGAAAAGTTTACCTCCCCATAATACGTGACAAAAAAAGAATATTTTTACAAAAATATAGTTAATATAATGTATATCTTTCTTAAAGAAAACACAAAATACATGAAGAGGAAACTCCATAGTATTCCGGATAGCTTTATTATAGTCTTAGCATTATATTATCGCCCTGCTTGAATTTTAACATTATGCAGATCGTCACATAATGGCCAATCCAAAATGGTATGCAAATTTAGTTCATAACGACAAGTAACAAATTTGTCGATACATTATCTAACCGTAAATCATTTACGTTTATAATATAACTCAATATAACAATAAAAAATACTATTCGTGTTGCATACAAATGACAAATATAATAAACAAGTTGCAAATTAGCATTGTCTCAATGTACATTGTCCTTACTCTCATGTTTGCTTTTTCATTATGAGAAATCCACATAATGTAAACCCTTAGCAATAGACAAGACGAAGGAAAACACCTAATTATTTAGTTCGTTTCCTTAAAAAACATCGTTACTATCCCTCCCCGAAATACACTTTTGACGTAATTTAAGTAGAAGTCCTATGTCACTATGATCACTATGATAACTATGATCACTATGATAACTATGATAACTATGATCACTATGATCACTATGATAACTATGATCACTATGATCCTACTGTGGACATTTAAGCTTACAAAGAAAATATCGTGTTTCTCCTTAAACATTAAACATTAACAACAATTTAGTAATCACGACATTATAATAATGCAAACGGTATGTCTGAAACATCTTATATTTAATCAGGAAATATTAAGCATTAAATATTGCTTTACAAATTATTCGATGATATATAAGTTTATTAATTCGACGTTTTTACTTAATTAGAACGTATGCATGTGATAGGCAAATATGCAGGAATCTCTGAACAAGACAATCAAATTATGAATTCAAGAATAATAAGCTGTGCACTAAAATCTTTGAAACAAGAGTTCTAACGTTATTTAGCACACATACAATGGTATGAAAAAAATCCATTACCTTGCCCTATTGAAATTTAACAGCAATTAACAAACTTTATAAGATTATTGCGGATATCCTATACGTATTCAATACTTGCCCTAGATACAACATTCCAAGGGAAAAATTAATTAGTTCTCTTAAGAACATTGACTCTCCCTACAGCTACAGTGAATTAGTATACCAGAACAACTCAAACCCAAAGCTAACAAAGGAATCCATATTAATCTTCCTCTAAGAGAAGAGATAAAGTAGGAAATATATAAGCAAAAAATAAATAAGCAGTGCAATATAACTATTGATCCCATTCTTATAAATTTATGTTATGCATTTTACAATTTATCTACCCATAGCAATTTCAACCGCACATTGTTCGTTTCAATAATAACTCAAAATTGAAACAAAACCCCCACCCAAAATGATTCATATAACTAATGCCGCTTCCATACAGACGGCTACGAATTTAATAGACGCCTGTATGAATTTTGGCCTTGTGGGAAAGTGGGTGCGGAGGTCGCATACGAAATATCACCGAAGTAGGGGTGGCTCAGCTCGTACGCGGGCCGATGTTACACCTAAATCTATTACCCACTGCGACAATGAAGGCGGCGTTAAAACTGATTCGTTAAACAATGCAATATGACTGCGAGTATCCAAAAATCGTCAGCAGGCAATCCATCCCGATTTCTCTCAAGTACAACTTTCAACAATTCCTTCCTTCTCTCTTCTGCCAATCGTGATATAGTGGATCACTATAACATTAGCAATCAAAACTGGCTAAATAATCGTAGTTATTATAAGGTGGCTTAAATCCCAGTCATCTGGACCAGCTGCACAATGCAGCAACGATTTTACTAACTGATTTACTAAGTATAGCGTAAGACCCCAAAATTAGATTTATAAGCTGGCTAAAATCCAAAAAGCCATCAGACCCAGCCGCACAATGTGGCAACTAAACTAGATAATGAAGATACAGGACCAAACAAAATAGATTAATAAGGTGGATAAACAAAGCCATCAGATCCCCCGCACAATGCAGTAAACATTACATTTAAAGTAAGTTTCAGTAATAATTAACTTATTAAATAAAATGACTATAAAATATCTTAGGCAGATCCATTATGCCATCTCTTCCACTACGAACAGCACGAATACTATTCTTTCTAACTTATAAATACGGCAAGACGACATAATTATATTATCATTCGGAAAAATGGGAGATAAAAATAAATGGTCCCGGATATATGGCGCCTTCCTACGATATATTTCGACCCTCCTTTCCCCCGCCGGACATCTCATACCAAAGTGAGTGCATGTAGGTCTATGGCAAAAATGAATTTATTATGATAAATATTTATAAATTTGGAAATGATTTGTTGATTTATCGAACGATAAGGATAAAACTAAGACAATGGGAGCTTTGTAATTCTGACTGTCGATATCCAGATCGTCCTAATGGAGTAATTATACTTATTTCTTTTCCGAAAAATATACAAAACGTCGATGATTAAAGACTTATTTTGTGGTCATGTGTACGATCAGCTGAATATGGAATAATTGAAGGCAATTACAAAATGTTTGTTTGTATAAAAAGTATGTAGAAAAGCGGGTCATGTCGATGGCTTGAGGAACACAAAAGGAATGAAACTAAAAACTATATGTAAAACTAAACGTGTCTAGAATATTGGCGGAGAATCCCCCAACTTTGACGTATATTGTTTTTCTTCTATAGGTAACACTGACCCCAGACTGTATAATTTTAAAGTTTGTAAATTTACACTTTAATGTTGGCTTGTCCCAAAAACAATGATTTATCGTCTCGATCTTTCACACGCTTGAATGTCTCTTTACTTTCTCATTGGCATGAAGGAGGGGTGGTATACAGACATGTAATAATAAAGAAATATAAAAACAATGGTTTCAGATAAATATCGTCCGATATATTAAACATGTATTTACATATTTATACCATAAGTCATGTTTGATCACAATTCCAACTGACTACCATAGTAGAACTTTAAAATTATTATGTCTAACGATATTCTTCTAACCAGTTTTTATTTACGATTTTTTAAATTAATTTTTAATTAATTTACTTCCATGGCGGCACGAACATAAACCAGATAAAATTAATAAGAATAAGATTATATACTAAGTACATTAGCATCTTTTCCAACAAATGTCTTTGTACATGAATAAGTTCTCGAGAAGATTTAAGATTTAAATTTATTATTTACTGAATTAAAACAGGTTATTACTATGCGAACTTGAGCTACAAATATACATACTGTATACAGAAGTATAATTTACGCAACTTTTGAAATTTTGCATTAGTAAAAAATAATACAATCCATTTTCAATAAACATATCACTAAAGCTGAAGCATATTTATTTGCCAAATACTGCATATTTATCGGACGTTAACAGGGAGTCGTGTCACATGATTTGGTAGGAGAAGCGATCTATCACCTCGCGTAAGGTCATTTATATATACGATAACACCTGCGTTTATCATTTCGCGAGTACAGCTGTTATCGTGACGGTTTCATCTCGCAGCTTTTGTTTCGATTCGACTACAGTTTCATGTCAGTAACTCTGAGGGTCCATCAAAGTTTCTGTATTCATAATCGCGGATATTAATTTCTAGACAGGATCAACTTGCATGCAACACGTGCATTTACTTCCAAACCAATCGTTGTTTATCAACGCTCCAATTGCCATGCAATCAGAAAATATCTGCCCAGGTAATATTTATGTTTGCGATGATTGTGAGTGTGCTATTATTCTTCAAACGTTGCTTCATAAGGTTATTACGCGTATTAATGAGAACATGGCCGACAACACCTGGACGATATTTACACCTAATTATTGTTTCGAAACAACAACAGCATCGTTGATGAACTTGCAATTATGAGATCGATCTTGAAAAATCACAAGCTAGCCCAGGCTGACGCCAACGTAAACCCGGTTTACCAATTTAAATAAATCCGCTTTAGTGGTAAATCTCCTGATGTTTCATAATCGTTGCATCGGGCGCGATATACTGTTAAGCGTAGTTTCCAAATAACAATTCAGCATCGAGTAACCCTTGTGATGTGGATAAACGCCCAAGTACACTCGTCGATTTAACGGCGAGATGTGCTCATTTCGGTCTGTGTCATCGACTTTGCAACTAAAACGTTGAGTACAGCAGTTTTACACGAGACCGTCGTCTAGGACAACCCAGATAAAGACATCATTTAGATAATCAGCCACCTAACTCAGCAGTGCAAACCTATCGCGTATGAGACCCGATGTGTTTTAGGAACTGTGTTCGAGTCCAAGTTGACACTTCCGCATTCAAACATGCGATAAAATCATCGACAAATATTCATCCCGGGAAGAGCTTGATTGATTGTGGCATAGCGAGTAAACGAATATGGTCAATGGAGCATATCCGTTGTCATCAATGGTGATGTTACACTCGAAGTCCGCATGTGTACGCGTCCGTCATTATGTAAATTAAATGTCTGACAGAGTTATGATGTACTGAGTCTACCAATGCAGTGCCAACATATGGCGCCACAATATGGACTGCGTTAAATGGTGTAAGTGATCCTGACAATATCTGGAGTAAAATGTAACTAATTCCGCTCGCTCCTGTTCGCATAATCCATTGCAATGAATTATTTTTGGGGCCAACAAAAACCAGCGAATACTGACCAATGCCATCCGATTACTGCGACGATCATATCGAGATGGCAGAGCTGAGCATGGGTTCGAGTACTCGTGTGCTGTGTTTAAAATTGTGCGTGGTCACAAATGATGTCCTCTCTTAGATATCATGTAAGAGCAGTGGAAAGTCTAACTTACATTGTAAGTTGCGCCACCGTCATACAGAAGCAGAGAGAGTTATGTGTGTGCAGACTCACGAGCGTTCGCGATCGGATATTGATCAAACTATAAACAAAAACCTCGCAACATTGATAGTGCAATCTTAAGTGTTGCGTGATTTTCCATATCGATTTTAGCCGAAAAGGCCAGAAAAGATTCTTGTTCAGTTAATGAGATTGAATTCACTGGGAGGACGTTGCGTTTGTATTTTTTTTTTACTGTATGTATCATTGACGTCTTCAGTCCGTTCAGGCAATTAAGTGCAGAGGCTCATCTGTTTTATGGTGTGGTCGGTGAGCACAATGGACGTGGCCTAACTGATGATTTATTGTTTGCCAGTTGATGCACACGCGCGTAGGCCTGTTGCCACGTAGGTTCGTCGGTAGTTGTAGGGTTCGGGGTCATGTTTGCGGGAGAAGTGGCTGCTTGGGATGTTTACTAGATTTGAATTGACAATTTCCTCGTTTTCTATTAATGCAAGCTTGTGCTTTCATAATAGAAATTCTTTATTTGCATTTATCCGATAGGCCATTAGCAAGTATTTACATATATGTTTACATTTCTTGCAAAAATTGATGGTGGCACGTTTGATACATAAAGAAAAACAAAACTATTGAATTTACAATCATTCAGTAATTACTAACGATCAAACTTATATATACACACACACACACACACACACACACACACACACACACACATATATATATATATATATATATATATATATATATATATATATATATATATATATATATATATATATATATATATATATATATTTGCCCACACTCCAAAGTACATTTGTACATGCATTTAAATACATGTAAAATATATAATAATATGTATCTACCCGTTGACCTGTGTACATAAACCCCATACATTTATGGTAAATGATACGAAGAGAAAATACAACACATTAATTTGTGATCTAAAAAAAGAAACAGAATATGTTTGTTGAATCACATGCGTGAGTTCCTGTGCAATCGCCTTTGGGAGAAAACTAAAAGAATTTCATCAATAAACCTGTGTCAATGCATCAGTCATGTGTACATTAATCAATAACCTCCCGAGATATCAACCTATATCACTTTTGTTCAGCTCAGAGTCATTAGGCTTAGCTGATTTGCTGAACAGGAGCTCCCTTCACCTGACAGTTCTGTAATAAATATCACCCATGTGATTTCTGAAGAAAAAAACACAGACGACCTTCTTCTGTAGATAAGTGTTGTGGTGATTCCCCCAACGATCTTAATCCTTTTGGCAATGGCTGTAGAATATTTGCAGCCGTCTTCGTTGAGAATATTGATGCCTTTAGCAAGCAAGCCAACTTTCTATCCGATTTCTCTGTTGTCGTATTTCAGTCTTCTTGGCATCGAATATGTCATGTCTTTGATAGTCTCTTCAGTTTCTTCCATATATTTGCTCCCTCACAAATCGTACCATGCTTATTCTCTCTTCTTATAATAGCGTCGGTATTTTTTGCGACTTTGTTTACCTCTGTCCGTCCGTGGATCAGATCAACGGTGCTAACGCGTTTTCAAAATCTGTGTGATTGTTACTACTTAACGTTATCTTTAAATCGTTCTCGAAGCAAATGGCTGTGTTGCGTCGGCCAGCACTCTCATGTCGACCATGAAAAAAACATATGACAGCCACTACCATATTCCGAAAGCCATCAAACAAATGGTCAACTGCGCATAAAGTTCAAGGAGCGATTGCGAAGCCGTATGCGTCAATGCCGCGAATTAACATCATCATGTTACTATTGGCCAAGATAACTTTGGGCACCTAGACCACGGCTGCATCATTGTATCGGGGTGGTCTCCCTGGTCAAGCTCTTCATGCTCGTAGATGCCAAGCTCATCGGTTCAGAATATAGGTCGCCAGTGGTGGGGGCTGCGTCGATCGTAGAAAAAAAAAAGTGACTGGAGTCCATTGAGCTGAAACATTATAGGCAAGAGTTTCTTCGACATCTCTAAGTATATCATAACACGGCTGTTCGTACGCGGATGATGCAAACTGATTCTGCTTAACTATCAAATGATTAGATTTAGCAACAGCTGTGGGTTACTTTTACAATCATACGGCCTGGCCAACGATCAGCGGGCGGGTAGAGCTCAGATATATGGATCTTTGACTGGGCATTCGAGGCTTCGCTGACGCACATAAGTCAATGACGAAAAATTTCACCGACGATGACATTTTGAGACGTCACTTGAGTTTTTATAATCATAAAATCATATTGTGTGCGATGCTACCAAAAAAAAAAAACGATAACAGCTGCAATAACTAATGAAAAAGAAATGTTAATTGACATCCGATAACAGTTCCTACTTGACGTAAGTGTTCCCCGAGATATAATGTAGTACGCTGTATCGAGCTTGCAGTCACCGAGGTTTAGACAACCAGATGCGGACCGGATACTGCTTGCGAGTACTTAGTCGTCGACCGAAGGTCTTTTGTCTACATGTAATGATGATGCGCCACTGAGCCATGTAACAATTACACATAAACACTGAACCGCCTGAGTAAACAATTTTTTAAATACTTTTTTTATGGTTTTGTTTCTTTGTGTTCTGGGGGAGGAGGGTAATAGCCAATTGCCTGACATTTGCTACCCCAAAACATATTGACTGAGAAGGCAGTTTTAAGTTGTTCAAACCTAGCAATATCTGTAACTTGTGCATTTAATTATATTCTGCAAAACTAATGCGAACAGCGATGTTGTAGATTCTGATCTGTATTTTATCGTGTGGGATGCAAAGCGAAATTGATCATCCATTATAAACACCGTGTGTCACCGTTTTTCATTTGTATCTCCCCTCGTCACAGTATACACACTGGCTTTGGAATATACCTCGACCCGCGGAAATTCTTGAGTTTGGATTCATAAAAATAAACTTTCAAGCATCTTAAAATAGATCACACTGTACTCTGTGTGCTATTAAAACTTAATCGAGAACTGTTTAAAAACCTTCGATTTCATCACAAATGGCCGCTGCGTCTTTGTGGTTCAATATCTCACGGCGACCACTATGATATTATATGGGTGAGATTTTAATTTTATGGCGACATTCGTGGACAACGGTCAATACATGTAGGTACGTCATTATATACCCTACAATGTTAAAAATGGAAATGTGAATCGTCCTTAGTCCTACCAGTGTGAATTGCACCATCACATTTGTAAAATGTATCTTCCTCGGTTTATATAGACACTTGCTAGTTTTACATACACTCAGACAACACAGGAAATGTTCGTATCACATACATACGTGCATTATGTTTGATCCTTTAACAACGTAACAGACCATGATAGACTGGATTTTATTTGTTTCATCGTCTGTTGGTGTCTTGATAACAAATGTACCTGTTGGTGACAAGGTATGTAAATGATACCGTGCAAATAGGAAACATAATTGTTCGTGACAAAATATGGAATAAAACCATGTAGATGGGAAACGTACCTGTTGAGACACGTTTCAACTGACAAGTTATCACTCTTATTTTTCGGCACAGCGTCAGTGAATAACCATTCAGCAATTGTTTGTTTTTACCAATCACCGTAGCAACATATGCATACACATTTACCTATGACTCTGAGGAAAATTTGTTCTCATGTGTTTATTTTGCTTTTTGTTTTTCACGTTAAATCAGTGAGAAGAAGATATTGTGCTATGTATTTGTAAAATGGTGTAATACATAAGCAATTTACCTTGGTCCAGGGAAATTACAAAATACAGGACCATCACAAGGACAAATTATTGAACATATTGTACTGGTGGTGTTCACCGCTCCGGTTGCCTAGTGGTTATAGTGTCCGCCTCGAATGCGGGAGGTCGCGGGTTCGAGCCCCGGCTGAGTCAGACAAAGACTTATAAAAATGGTACTAACAGCTACCTGGCTAGGCGCTCAGAATTAAGAGGTTTGTGATAGGACTAGAGGGCCTGGTGACAGGATAATGTGAACGGGAGGGACATCATGCTATACGTCTGTGGCATGATATCCCAGTGCTAGACATCTATATAAACTGCCACTCTGCAGACATCGTTGCGACATGACTGAAAAATTGTTAAAGCTATGTTTCAAACCCAATCAATATTTTATCTGTTTGTGTGGTTGGACGTTTGGAACCTTTAATCAGCTGTCTCAGTGTTTCCGCGTCATGTGTCAAGGTTTTCAATTTAATTTACTTCGCTACACACACACACACACACACACACACCACACACACACATATATATATATAAATATATATATATATATATATATATATATATATATATATATATATATATATATATATATATATATATAGTGAGAGAGACAGAGACAGAGACAGGCAGACAGACATATATATAATATGTACGTATCTCTGCTATACAATATTTGACCTTGGTCATAACATCTTTAAAATGTCCAGTTCGAAGTCTGTGCCTGGAAGAGGATATACGGGAGCTTCACTTTTGATAGAAGACTTGCATCTACTCTCTGTGACTGAAATTTGTGCTCCTAAATATTGAATCTCTTTAGGTCCATTTTATGTTATTGTTTCAGTCGTTACCGGTCATTGTTCAAAAGTCCAAGATGACAAAAATTCCTCCCTCGAGTCTTTTTAACCTAATCGTGCGCCTATTTTGCGTTCACAATTCACCTATGTTTGAAATCTGACATCAGACATTTAAAAGAATGTACTTATTTATTTTGCTCTTGTGTCACGCTGCTTCCATACGTGAATCCCACACAAGACCAGTTCCTTACTGGAGCCTGTCTGACTTCCTTTGGCGATCCGTGCGTTTATATCGTTCCAATTGATGTTTTGTGTACGTTTTATACCCTTCCCTAATCGTAGAGCATATAGTGACTGCATAACTGAGTGTATGTAAAGGTCTATTGTGTATTATATATTGATTTTACACAACATAGTCTTTTTCAAGTATTACCGATGATTGTTTCCTTATGTAATATGTATGTGAACCTTAAAGTTTCAATGATATATTGGTGCATTTGATCGTAATTTTCTGTCTAATAGCTTCACAACATTCAAACCATTTTGGATAAACTTCTAAAACAAAGGAACTACAAGTGATAGTCTATTTTGAGTGGGGTCTATTTAACATTTTAATTTCTCCTTTAAATGAATTTTCCTTCTCAATCAAGAAATACAAATACCGATTAAAAACACGAGGACATTTGCAGACAAGGGAAGTAACTATAAAATGTACATCAACACTATTAAATTTATTTCCCTTGACCACTTTTCCCTCTGTGTTGTATCATTAGTTTTCAACATATTGCGTATATATTAGAAAAGCAGACAGATTAGGTGCAAGCTCTAACAACTTAAAAAAGTATTCATCCCAATAACAATATTAAAAGACGAGATATGCAAATTTGTATTCGCTTTACTGATGACATTACGGGATAGTATTTCTCACTTTGGGTCAACAGCGCTTTCATGGATAAGATGTGAGTTTGCTTTTGCTCAAGGCTTAACAGTATTATCATTAAATATTTTCGATATTTTTATTTTTTAGTTTAATGTTGTTGAATCCGTACACTAGAAATTTTGTATTTTGCACTAGTATGCTAGAACGTTTGTGATTTTATGTTGCAGATTTGTGTTTGATTCATACACGAGTGGGACGGTTTGAAAACGTTCTCCCATGCTAGACCTAAAGGAAGTTTTACTTAATTTAATGTTTAGAATTATAACATCATCACGAAGTTTTATAAGGCTGTTATTATATAAGTTTAACTGCATCCCGATTTTAAGTATAGAAACAATTTTTTTCTCGTAAATTGTTCTCCTTATATTTACGTGTCCGTCACGTCTCAAACTGTACCTACACCATTCTTCCCTTATTATCTATGAACTGTCTTTGGATTTAATACACTGAGGGAGAACCTTACGGAGACAATTGCGCATGTGTTTAGTTGAAGATGAAATATGGTATAAACCAGCGCAAATTTTATATTAATAAGCTTTAACATTCATATTTATGAAAGTTAAAACATGATAGATGTTTCTCGTCAAATATAAATTAATTATATGAAAACATGATGACATTATGATACTGTATTCACAACATGGTTTATTTGATCCTTGTCTGTATAGTCTTGAGGTAAAGGGGAAGATTGTGCTGCTGTTTAATCCTATGAGTCTAAGTTTTAAGTGGTGTAAAGGAATTAAATAATATGTCATCACAAAATATTACAAAAGTAAAAGACACAGATTAACGAATGGAATAAAGCTATTTCCAGTGTTGACTGATTAGTCAGTATTAATGTCCTTCAGGAGGTATACGATGAAGACCGTGCGTTTTAATTAAGATTACATACATGCATATGGATTAGGAAAGAAGCTTATACTTTTTAAACACTACCAATGATTCGCTGGCACAATTGTATAACTGCACCGGGTTGATCTGCTTTACATTATTATAATCAATGGTAATTCGCATTTCTAGTTCTCTCTACCAATAGACATAACGCAAATATCCAGCGTCTAAGTCAATACCTGAGTTAGATACCCAGGGCCTAGATCAATACACCTGACGCACTTATCATTGGCCTAGGCCAAGACCATGACTCACATTACCAAAATATGGAAGAAAGGGAATCAGTCAAGAAATGGGTGTACATAAAACATAGTACATATGGGTTTGGCTGGCCATGATCGGGTGACAATGAATATATTTAGTGCCTGAGTATTTTGGAGAACTACGGAAGTACACAGGTTCCACGTATGCATATACCGTTAACTTTAATATAAACGCAAAATGATTTTTCTTTTTCAGGATAACGAGCAAAAGGAATAGCTTTTCTCTACCTCAGAAGGATTTTCACTTGGACGGATATTTTTCAAATATGAAACCGTTGACATAAGGATAGGGGGTGGTGTGCATATTGTGCAAATTGGAGTCCTTTGCACATTGGTCAATATACATGTTATAAAATATATAACGTTTAGTCTATTTAACATTTACGTAGTAATTACGGTCACCAATTTGTTATTTCTTTATTGTGTTTTGAACAAATATGATTCAGATTTGATCACTTACGTCCCTACCAACATAAGTACTGCTGATGACTGCTCATGATTTTGTTTCCCACCCATTTTATTCATTCAATGTATTGGAACGTCATAGTTTGCATTTTAATTGGCTTATGCCTATTTTACATTAATTTTAAATCGTGTGATTTGCAGAGGAATTCTATGTATTTTCTGTCATTTAAATTTACTTTTTTGAAGCAACACATACACATAGGCGGTGACAAAACTATGCATACTGTTTAGGTCTACATTATACTGCCATATATAGGTATATCAACTAAATCAAGGGTGCATATATGATTCACGGTATTAACGATTTGGCACAATGGGAACCAGTCCCTAAATGGGTGAATATAAAATAAATTATACATGAATGTATATGGCCAGGACTAGTTGGTAAGGAAAGTAAACTTTTAGCAAAAGGAATCTTCTTAGGGTTTAGCCAAGTTGTAACTAAAAAAATAGAAACAATGCTGCTTTTTATTGATGGAATTTCGGATGTGATTGATCAATAAAGGCAAGCGCCTTAGACAACTTGGCCCCATGATAAAGTATCCGTCAGTAATACTCGAAGGCGAACCTACTCTTGTAGTACTAGTGACGTTAAGTGTATAGCAAGGTTTTTATTGGTTCCAGTCTGGTTCTGATATATATATATATATATATATATATATATATATATATATATATATATATATATAGAGAGAGAGAGAGAGAGAGAGAGAGAGAGAGAGAGAGATACCGACAGGCAGAAAAACAGACAGACAATCCGAAACTGAGACAAAGAAATAAACGAATACATGCACAGACACATACAGAGAGACAGATGGAGACAGAAACAGACAGACAGAGACACGGCGTGAAACAGACATAATGATATAAAAGGTAGCTGAAGATACTAGCTACATCTTGTACCGTTTCTGTTATTATCCGAATTGTGTTCGTGCTTATTTCTCTTACTGTCTGTTGTAAGTGTGTTTGTGAAAAGTATAGTCGATTTCACTGGTTGCGTAAAAATACAAGAATACCTCTGCACAGTTTAACCCAACTGCAACCATTGACTTATTCTAAAGAAAGGTTTGCAGATTTGAGGAAAAGCCGTTAAGTTAAATCTTTTTTTTTCAAAGAGTAAATCATGTCTCAGTTAAAACTTAGTTTACAGCTAAATTCTTATATAATAGTTAAACGAGAAATTATATATTAAACATATGTTATGGCTTGAAAAGACAAATATTTCTAAGAAAGTGAATAATTTTTTAAATACAAATGTACGATACCAATTCCTTGGCCAGTAAATAGTCACGTTAATAGTGAAAATTATTTGTACTATGTGGCCTCGTAGCCTTCTGTCAATGGGGAATCAAATACAAATGTGTTTATGGAACATGGATACCACTCGAAGTGCCAGTAATTAATTAAATAAGCTTGTTATGGATAGGGTGATGGAAGTACATATGAATGAACAAGGGTAACACTATAGTCCACTTTCACTATCCATATATATATATATATATATATATATATATATATATATATATATATATATATATATAGATAGATAGATAGATAGATAGATAGATAGATAGATAGGTACATCTTTTTTTCTTGTAAGAAAAATTGAACGTTATTTATTAGAAATGTTCATTTTTAAACAAGGGGGTGGGAGATAACAGTTTTTACATACTGATATTTATTATTAGGCAACCAAACAAAGCAAGTTTAGAGAAACCAGTCGCGTTACTGATCATAAGATACACATACAAGATGTTCTAAACACGTTCTAAAATCGCCTTGCAAGTGGCTTATTACCAATATTAAGATTTGTGAAAACACTATTCGTGTACTTCTTTTATAATAATTATGAGCACTCAGAAAGTACCGTGCATTTCAAAACATCGCACGCCGCAGTCTTTCACTGAGGAACTAGAAAATAATATTGCCCTATGAGACGAAAATCTTATCCAATTGACAGAGTGAGGATTACATGGACCGATGGTTTAACTAAAGCATAATTAGGAATGCTGAATATACATTTTTTTATTATTATTATTTGAGAGCGAAAATATGAATACAATAAAAGCTACATTTACAATAAAAAGAATTAAAACAGAACTTAAGTGGTCGCAATTTCAAGTCTGATCATCATGTTTATAATATTGTTCCAAAAGTCAACGCAGCCTGACAACTGCTCACATGTGACAAGTTCATTTTATCAGACAAAGTGGAATAACAACACCTTTGGTCATTTCAACGTCAGGCTACACTAATATCATCACCTATGTTATTAGCTTCAGCAAAGACATTGATCCTTTTCCGAACACATCTGCAACTCCGGCCGGTACTAATACACTCCCCATCGAGGCCGGAGCATCCCCAGGGGCCGGGGGCGTCCACACATTCTCCACCAATCCGCAAACAAAATCTGAAGGCCTGCGAGCCTACTCCAAGGAGGTACAATATGACGCCGAACAAAAGAAATTTCATGATGTCACAAGATACCTGAAATATCGAGCGAACAACTCTAATTGCATCATTATGTCAGAATGATTTGCCGTCTCACTTCTCTAAATCAAAGCAAAAGTTATATTAACTTCGGAAGGTATGTCAGCCATTCTGATGTAAAATGTAACCAAAATCCATAAGAATATAAGAGTTGGTTACTCTAAGTGAATTAATTTCAAATCGGATATACGTATTATGTTTAACAAATGTATGTTACAGAAACTTGCTATAGCACTAATATACCCAGCCTGAGCATGTAACTTAGTGGGATAAATGTACCTATGATTGACATGTAACTTAGTCGGATAAATGTTCCTATGATTGACATGTAACTGAGTCGGATAAATGTACCTATGACTGACATGTAACTTAGTCGGATAAATGTTCCTATGATTGACATGTAACTGAGTCGGATAAATGTACCTATGATTTGCATGCAACTGAGTGGGGTAAATTTACTAATAATTGGCATGCAACTTAGTCGGATATATGTACCCATCATTGGTATGTAACTGCGTCGGATAAATGTACTTATAACTGGCATATAACTGAATTGGTTAAATGTACTTATCATTGGCATCAGGGACGTCATTGCCCCCCCCCCCCCGCTCCCCCCCCCCCTTCCGAATTCGCATGTGCTGTAAAATTGATGTAGCCTATATATGAAAATTAACAAGCCCGTCACGTTTTGCCCCCCCCCCCCCGGGGCCCTACAAAAAAACAAACAACAAACAACCAAAAATGAAATGACCTCCCTGCTATTACTTATCTCTCCAAAATGTTAATCAGCCTGACCCAACATGTTGATTGCCGGTAGCTTCTCGTGGGTCGGTGGTTCTTTCCGGGGTTTTCCCGGTTCTTCCTCCACCATTAATACTGGCCGCCATGCATAGCCTATCTTGTGCTGAAAAATGGCGTTAAACCCTATAACAAAAACAACAACAACCAACACGTTGATATTTGCATGATATCATCAGCATGCCAATGCAGCTGGCTGGCTGCCAGCAGTAAGCGACCGCTATTATGGGCACCTTTTTTCACTTCGATAATTCGATTGTATAGTGATTTCAGACTCAGTGTCAACACTTACGTCAGATCGACCTTTATTCGTATCTAGGACAACAGGAATTTAAACACAGTAAAACATAAATGAGAAGAAAAAAAAAATGGAGCGTTTCTTTTTATTTTTGTTTTAAAATCATAATGGCAAAGAAAGCAACAGAATTATCAATGTTCAAGTTTTTGAAGAGACAAAGCATACCGGAATTGGAGTTAGTTATAGAGTTAGTTGCAAGTATGAAAAAAAAAAAAAAACATAATCGAATCTGACCAATCAGTTCATTACGATGCAGTAGCTTCTACAAGTGGAGCCCCATTAGACCTACCTCAATCACCAGCATTGCCAGAAAAAAACAAGTGTAAATTGTAGATGTATCACGTTTTCATCACAACGTTCCAGTTCAACCAATACTACAAGAATATCCTTAAACATCTAAGCGTCGTTTGAACTGCGGATATTTCCAAACATTTTCCATGGATCGAATACTCCATTAATCAAGATGCTGTATTTTGTTTCAGTTGTCGCCATTTTAGTTCCAATATTGTCCGTCCTGGTGGAACGTGTGGGAACATAAGGTTTGTCGACAAGGGATTTAGAAAATGGAAAGATATGAAATAACTGCTGACACAGCATGAGTCCAGTAGCAAGAAATGTCAACATTGACACAGTAATTGATGATTGCGGCCGTACGAAAGAAATACGATATCCTTTGTTTTAGCAAATCGTTTCTAATTTCTTGGAAGTATGTATAAATACAAAAATCAAAACCTAATTTATATTAGATGACAATGGGGATTATCCGATTTTTTATTTCTTGGTATCATGTTAAGGTCGCAAACTTTTGTGAGAATTTATGACCGAAAACTTTCGTGTTTCAGCTAGATTCTCCCAATTGTTTGCAACCTTCGCATGCTAACAACAAATAAAAATTCCCAATATGCGCACATCTTGCAGCACTGGCTCGTACATGTAGGCTGTAGCTTATATACGAAAATTAACAAGCCCGTCAAGTTTTGCCCCTCCCCCATCAAGTTCTGCCCACCCACCCACCCCACCCCCCGAAAAAATTGAAATGACGTTGTTGATTGGCATCAAACTTAGTCGGATAAATGTACGTATCATTGGCATGTAACTGAGTCGGATGAATGTATATATGAATGGCATGTAGTGTCGGATAAATGCACTTATGATTAGCATTGAATTGATTCTGTTGGGGTAGGTGACTTTTATAACGGTCATTATACACCTGATGATAAAGACCTTTTATCACGCCCAATGCTAATCAAATCAGATTGGCGTCTGATATAGACTTAGATTCCAAATGGATTAATATAATTATGTTACATTTGTATGAAATGTAAAATATGAGTATACGGATGTAGTCAAAGTAAAAGATCAGCACCATAGAGTGAACTATACACTTGTTATGAAATACTTAGAGTTTATAATGAACTTATCGTCAGTATAGCAACTTGATATGGCTGCTTGTATCATATCTCGTTTGAAAGCAGAAGGAGAAATGGTCTCGCGGGATCTAAATCATTCATGTTCGACGCGACACAAGCATCCAGATCAAATTACGGTACTGAATAATATAATGAAAAACTGGTGGAGAATAGTAGCTAAATGGGTAAAAATAGAACCTTCCCATTGCAGCTTTGTCAAAAGTATATATATATATATATATATATATATATATATATATATATATATATATATATGAGTGTGTGCGTGTGTGTGTGTGTGTGTGTGTGTGTGTGTGTGTGAATTGACCGACTAATTCAAATAGAGAGACGGAGACTTACCTTTACTCAGCTTGTTTAGTGGTGCTTTTAGGCGGTGTGGTAAATATATCTGTAAATATATATATATATATATATATATATATATATATATATATATATATATATATATATATATATATATATATGCATCATGTTGGCATCGGAAATATTTATGTTATATAAATTAGTTAATTCAGTACAACACTATCATTTTCCAATATTGTAAACAAGCCCTCATCATACAACTTTGCGATTAATTCTTCTTCTTTTTAACTGTTCTTTATATTGACGCGATAAGAAAATTTAAAATATCTGTCTGAAATTTCATATACTCATGAAGGAATCCATATAAATATTAGCTACATATTACAGCCTAGTGTTGAATTAGCATGAAAACGGGCATCTTTTCTGAGTATATTTAATCTGAATTGGCTATATCGATAACAGCACTAACAATAGCAACACAAAATATAGTATTCCAAATTGAGCTATTGTTAATGATGATGTACATACTGGTGGTGATTGCGTTTGTATACGTGCTACAAACTGAATTCACCGTCACTTCTAACATATCAAATCAAATAAATGAGAATAATGAGAGAGAGAGAGAGAGGTGGAGAGAGAGAGGTGGAGAGAGAGAGAGAGAGAGAGAGAGAGAGAGAGAGGTGGAGAGAGAGAGAGAGAGAGAGGTGGAGAGAGAGAGAGAGGTGGAGAGAGAGAGTTTACCTCTTGAATGTTTGCTTTCCTGAGGTAGACCTATTCTAGGGATGAAGACGTGGAGGCTTTTCTTATATAGCAGCATGAGTGTGCTGCTGAACACGTGGAGCTTTTCAAAATATACTTTTAATTCAAAACATTGTAAAATGCGCATGATGTACGACACGTTTGGTTTCTGAGGTGAATAGGAAGGCGCAGTTTATCTCTTGACCTCTTAATTTCCGAGCTTCACTTGTTGCTCGAATCAAGACGTGCAAGCTTTTCGTTAATAGCAGAATGAGTGTGATGTAAAGCACATGACGCATTTCAGAATATAAATGTATTTCAAAACGTTGTTAAGATGCGTATGATGTATGGTATGTTTTGTCTTTTGGGTGAAGAGGGAAGCGCAATACATATGCACAGTATCTAGAAGTGTACGATCACGTGGCAAATGTTTGGATTATCTATTCCCTCCGTTTGCCCCTATGTGCGGGATCCATGGTTTAGAAAACACTTTAAAAAGATCACATTTTCAAGCGCTAAACATAAATTTGAAATACTCTATGGAGGAAGTTTAAATTCTAAAATTATCGCAGCATGTCTTTTTATTTTAATCCTAAAATCTATTAAAACAAATCAAGTAGACTGTAGCGGGTCTGTAAAGTGGGAACACTTTACAATTGTAAAAATGCACTCAAACCGTCGAACCTGCCTTAAATGTCTCCATTTAAGCACCCTCCTGTCCAAAACAGAAAGATTGTGAAAGTAAATAAAACGAAATATTGAAGATATCAACATGTAAACCTGTGTTAAGCAGCCTCCCATAGAATAAAATAGTTGGCCTCTTTGAATCAGATGATTTAATTAAGGAGGCAAAAACTCTATTCCTTCACAAGTTTGATTCTCTCTCTCTCTCTCTCTCTCTCTCTCTCTCTCTCTCTCTCTCTCTCTCTCTATATATATATATATATATATATATATATATATATATATATATATATAATACACAAATTAATAATGGCACAAATGCAAGTTTCCCAGCGTATCGAGCATGCTTACAACTAATACAATAACTACCGGCAATTTCATCAGCCTCGTTTCGTCACTGATATTTTTTTTACATCAACCAATCAAGCATTAAAAGCAAACACCAAGATGATCCTTGAACACATGTCTTGTGCATATCTTAATGAAGGAGAAATAAGCATACCAAAGAAAAATAGAAGAAAGAAAAAAGAAAAAGTTATTAAACTGCCTTGAACTGGGTAAACTACACAGATGTGGTAGGCTGCCATATAAGTTTCTATATGTACATGATTACGTTCGCGTAATAATATTATTAGAAGGTGTGATTGTTTCCATTTTTCCCTCCAACTTTGATTCTTACCCGGCCTTAAGAGAGAAATCAGTTTTTAAGACTTAAACTCGCTTTAGCTGCTTTGCCAGTCAGCATTCTTTCTTTGCTACATGGCTTGGAAGGGATTTTATGGAACGCCAGGGGTGTCTTAAGATGACAATTCTTTATATGATGTGCATTTGTACTGTTTGCACATCATATAAGTACAAAAGCACATCATATAAAAAAGTTTGCATATCATGTAAGTACAAATGTACATCCTATAAAGAGGTTTCCACATCATATAATAATTCGTCGTCTTAAGACAGCTCGTGCGTTCCATAGTTTTTCCCATTCCCTTTAATGTCCTTTTGGGGTCAAACTAGTAAGTGTAAAACGTTTACATTTCTCTGCTAAAGATGTCATACTAATTATGTTAAATCTCCCTAGTATTTTTGTGTTAGTAATGAATGCAACTTTAAGGAAACGTATTACTGTTCTTATCGATTTATTACATGAACCATTTAATGCGTTTCCTTTTGGTGTTTGCTAGCTATTGTTGTTATAATTATGTACTAGTATTATTGCTGTTGTTATTATTGTAACTACAGTCTGTTCATCAACTTACTGATTGTTTTTGATAAAGTGTGTTCCAAAAACAGGACACGGATTTAGAAACGTCTGATTGCGTAAACAAGGTCTTATATCATTCATTAAATACAGAAAACTCGGGCAAAATAATAATTCAGCCAGTGCACTTGTTCTTCATTCAGTGAGTTAAGGTCGAGTGCAGATCTGCAAAACAGCTTGAGTGTGTTCACTTTCTGATTGCAAAGTACGTAGACAGAAAGCATATGTTTCCGGTCAACATAAAAACTACGCAAGTTATCAGCTGATTCTGTTTTGGCCGTCCGCTACTAAAGTCAGTTTCAATCAAAGCATTCTATGATTTGTGTCAAAGCATTCCACATTTTCATGTTAAATATGTAAGATAATGTAAGATATATACAAAATCAATGTATATTAATACATCTTAAAGTACATAATGAGTAAAATCGACAGAACATTCTTAATGAACTAAGATGACCAGAGGCAGCTGTAGCTATTTGGTTCGACATCACATAAAGCGAGCATGCTAAGATAGTTTACACAACTGAAATGGGTTATATAATGGTTTAATGGTTATCTCATCAATATTTGAGTTAACTAAAATAATTCGTAGGATACATGGTGTACTGTGAACTAATATATATATCAGATTATTGTAGTATTGTGAATGTGATACGACGAAATACTTCTATATGTCTCCAATCTCGACAACACAGTCTCTGATAAGGAACATAAGTTTGTTAAGTATAGCAATAACAGGGACAAAACCATAATAATATAATTCCAACAGTGCTGCCAGTGATGAATTATATTGGTATATTATGTGCATATATACGTTTAAGCTCGTCCTGCAGGGAATACCCAGATTGATGTGCCCTTGCCCGCTATAATGTTTTCGAGCACAGTGGTCGGGGGAAAATTCAAATTAGTTTATTAGAAATGTCCTATCATTTTTAGTTATTAATATTTAGTACTTAATACTTCTCAACAACCCCATATATTGTCCATTTTTGTCCAATTTAATTCATTTAATTGCTCCATACTAGATTTATGCACTTGCTTGTCAGTTACAAGAATTACCCCAAGACCAAAATCCGGGCATATAGTTTCCAAGCAAGGATTAAACGGGAAGTAAGACGAGCACTCTCCTAATGTGGTCCCAGCTCTGATCATACTAAGTTTCAAGGCTTCAATATTGGAGTTGCAATTAAGAAGGCCAATAAATGTTGTATTTACCCTCAAATCAGAGAATTGTACATATTGAAATCAGAGGCACTCTTCTTTAACTGTGACGTTAGTAACTGTAGTACACCTGTGACGTTAGTAGCTGTAGTACTCCTCAACCATGACAATCTATGCCTACGCATCAGATCGACTATCTTGGTTGTATGTGTGCTCTATATCGGCTGTTTGTGCACATACACAGGGATTGTACGTAGGAGTGTTGTCAACAACATTTCCTCGCAGACCAGTGGAAACTAGCGTTCATTAAACATTAGCTTTTGGACTTTTAAGAAGTTGTTACGTTTCTCATTGAGGTTTAGAGTTCTCCTATCATTGTCATATTTTCCATTCACTTGAATACTGTAGAATAATATATTAAAACTTTCATCCGATCATTGTACATGGTCCATTAGTTTGTAAACATTTGTATTCCTTTGATGCAACCGAAATTTTTATATATTACATTTGCTGTTTCCTTTCTATGCATGATATGGCGGAGGTACTTACGATTTTTCGACTTCATCATCGATGGCATTTCTTTATGCTTGTGCCAACAAAGATCAGTTATTGTACTTACCTTTTATGGCGGGCGTAGCCTTAAATTTGCCTGTAACGCACAACGTTTTAGTTTTTAAAGTTTATTACGTTTATTACACATAATTCCGAACCTGTTATGATTTGCAGTAAAAATGTACTAGTTATATTCGGTTCTAAAATATTCAAATTCATTATAAAATTACATAATTGGTCAGCATCAAATTGAACTCGGGTCATTGCTGCATTTTTCTAAGAACATAGTTTTGACAATCTTTCTGCTATGACTGCTATTGTTTTAATGCTCAACATTGGTGTTTACGTACACCCATGTGGCGGAAAACAGCATGGTGGGAAACATTCCTTTACTCGGTCATTCCTTTCTATGTGGATAATACCACCATTGCTGATTACGCGGTATAAGACTCGTATCACATTCATCGTGAATTTGCAAATCCTCACTATATTATCTCAGTAAATATTGTTTTGGTAGTGGGGGTATTATTATAAAAAGAGATATTTTTACAAAATATTATGTTTTCGAGGTAAATGACAAGACATGGTGAAACTACATTTTCGTAAACGACCATCCAGTGAATTGTGGCCAATATATCATGTCTACCATGGATTCGCTTTGAAAGCTAGATACGGTTTGTCAAATAAAAAAAAGATAAGCTTCTCGTACGGTAGAACCTATGGTGACGAAAGGATTGCATGCTTTAAAATATCCTGCTATGACGCAAGGAAATTAGTTTCTTTAAAACCTCCTCGTCGACACGTAAATCCAAAGAATCCTTTGCGATAGCAGGTTAAAATGTTTCTTTAAAATTGAAAAGACCTTTTAAGTCGACGAGATACCCCTATAAATTTGATTCAGCCTCTTTGCTATCATGTTACTTCATCTGATATGCTAAAGTAAGGACAAAACAGAAAGGAACGTCAGTAGTGAATGGGGTCAATTTAGCGACAATGGGAATTAGCATTAAAAACCACCCTGTGTCACTTTGGCGACAATGGAAATTTAACATTAACCACCCTGGGTCACTTTGGCGACAATGGAAATTTAACATGGGCAAAAAACCCTGGGTAAGATTAGCGACAATGGGAATTTAACATGGGGAATAGAGTTTGGGTCTGTCTAGGGACAAGGGGAATTGAACATGGGGAATAAAGTTTGGGTCTGTCTAGGGCCAAGGGGAATTGAACATGGGAGTAGAGTTTGGGCTTGTCTAGGGCCAAGGGGAATTGAACATGGGAATAGAGTTTGGGTTTGTCTAAGGACAAGGGGAATTGAACATGTTAGAAAAAAACTACTTTAGGGACAAGGGGAATTGAACATGGGATTTTCTTTTAAAAGAAATTTTTTAAAAAAAGGGTAGGCAATGGAAAGTCAGTCTCTTTTCGAGAAATGTGGGTGGCCCTGAAAAGGGCCTTTGGTTTTATGTTAATATTAACATAGACGGCATCTGTCACATCTTCTTCTTCTTAAACTCCTTCTAACTGCAGGTCCATGCACAAGTACCCTCTTGAGGCATCCTTGTCTTTCTATGTAAACTCTTCTCATCCATAGACTAGTATCTGTCCTATCGACAACAGTCCACTTGGACCGGACATACATGGGTATGTCCGTCCTGAACATCATTGTTGACACAAGGGTGGAAGATTGAACGTCGGTCCACATCTTGAGGCTCCGAAAACAGGTGAGTGATTGCGCTGAACTGCGATTATTTACAGGGAGAGGAAGGATTGAGTTCATTCACCAATCCAAACACGCGTGATAAAATTCAGTAAACCGGCATCCAATCCAAAGAGAGCAGTCTGTGACGTCACGTGGTCTATATAGATTCGCTAGCGCCTGTGTGCAGTCAATCTATGCGACAGTGATTCAACATGACGGAAACTCAGAAAACGATTCACTGGGGTCCACCAGCAGTGGAGACCGCCCAAGGGAACCCGGACTTACTTTCAGAAGAGGTACATTGGGATTTTGTGGATTTTCTTACCTCGCAAGAATTTGTTCCGGAACCTTCGTCTCATTCTTCGTTACCGCAAGTGGAGAATTCTAGACAGAGACAGAAAGAAGAATTGGAGAAATTTATGCAACGACAAAAGGAAGCGGAACAAGCTTTTCTCCTACAGCAACTGCAACAGCAACAAGAAGAGGTAAGAAAAAAACAACAAGAAGAAGAAGTAGCAGCAAAGAAACAACAGGGTGAAAATCAAACGGTCACGGTACTGTTGGACATTTTAGCGGAGTTAAGAAGTCTGAAACAAATGTATCAGACTTCTTTATCACGACCGAAGAGAATACGACCTTCTCGAGCTAAACACGCCAACCCTGTGACTAAACCTACCGTACCACCCTTAGTGATTTCAACCCAATCATCATCATCAGAAGTAGGCCTCGGCCGTGGCAAAGGCTTAAGGCAGTTAAAGTTGATTGCTTAAACTCACCCCTACACCAAAAAAGGCCCTTTTCAGGGCCACCCACTTCTCTCGAAAAGAGATAGCCTTTCAATTTGCCAATAACTCAAAAGCAACAAAAAAAAAAAAAACATTTTGCCCTTATAGTACGTGTCTGTGTATGAGTGCGTGAGTGTAGCTTCTTATTTAAAATCAAAACTCAAAGACACTTACCTTATATAATTAATGTATTCTTTTCTCCATAGTTACAATCCAATTCACAATTTACAACAGAACACTTTATAAAGTTCATACACTTCTTCTGTTTCTTTTTTAACTCTCTCTCTGTTTTTTCAATTTCTTCACCGTCACAGTCTTTTCCTCCTCTTCCTCCTCACTTTCTTCCCTTCTTCTTTTCTTCTCCTGTTTCTTTTTCATCACCTGGTTGCTTTCTTCCTCTGAAGAATCCCTCTCTTCTTCTGAAGAATTCCTCTTTTCTTCTGACTCCTCTTGTTTCTTTTTTGGGCAACCTGGAGACCAATGTCCTTTTTCTTGACAATAATAACAGGTATCTTGACTTTTGTCTTTTCTAGCCCCTGTTTTTTCTTTTTCTTTTTTGACGGTCTGGACACTCTGAAGACCAATGCCCTTTCTTTTGACAGACATAGCAAGTATCTTGACTTTTATCTCGAAAGGAATGAGAGTAGTCCGTGGGCTGGTCTGAAGAGAATTTTCTAATGACCCCTCGCAAAGCTCTGATGAAACGTTCGATTTGGCTAGTCTCTTAGATCGTTGTGCTCGGTTTGAGAGTGAAATGAATAGTGAAAGGACAAGACACACACCCTTTTATATACGCTGGTTTGCCATGATTATAAATTAGTCTATGGTGTTTAAACTTGAGTCATTGACGTTTTGCACTCAAGATGAAACGATCCTATTCATTCGAGAAGAAAGAAGAAGAAGAAAGAGGCAGAAACGTGATCTATCGCCTCGTACCAGAGCTGAAGTCTTGGCACAAATTCATGCCAGTGATTTTGAAGAGGACATGAGTGAACCAGAATCTGAACCCTCTAAACAAAGTTCACCACCCTTAGTCAACCCTGAAAAGTACTATTCCATTCGAGAGACGGAAAAGCGCTCCTCTAGAAAATTTAGAACCACGGCTTACACCTACACGGTGAAGTTTAAAGATTTCAAGTCCGACGTACCATTGGAGAAAGCAGAAGGGTTTATCACCGAGATGTGGGATTCTTTGCTCACCGCACTCAAGCGACAATGTCAACCCAAAGAAGACGATCGCTTGACACCATCCATAGATCACGACAGCTTGAAATCCCCTGTTTGGATCGAGTTTAGTCATGGACAAGATTAAACACGTACAACAAACTAATGACCAGTTTGACATCACCGATGGTAAAGCCACACTGAAAATGGCCCACGTCTCTCTTCCTCAAGGGACAGGACGCAAAAAGGTCTTATTGGTGAACGACCTTCGCAGCACCAAAAAGAGTCTCGTCCAAATTAACAACCCTCAAAACCAGATGTGTTTAGCCCGAGTCATCGTGGTGGGACGAACCTATGCCAACAAGAACGACACGACAGAATGGAAAAGAGCCTGGAAAACTATTCAACGATCCGACCGAGCCAAACAACGAAACGAAGCAGAACTCCTGTTGCGACAAGCTGGCCTGTCCAAAGACACACCCTGTAAGATCCTGAAAGTCAAAAATTGCAAGATGTCCTAGTTCCACGCTACACCTTGAAAGTGCACCCTCAAGAAGTGCGTGGGCCTCTGTTGTTTCGAGGGAAAGACTTTAAGGATGGAAAATCCATTCATGTCTATTATCACGATGACCATTTCGATACCATTACCACTATCACTGGATTCCTGGGATATGTTTATTATTGTGAAAAATGTGACTATGGCTATAAAAATCGAGAACAACACAAACATTGTGGATGGAAATGCTCAGGATGTTTGGCCTCTCCACCCTGTCTGAGCGAAGGACAAGAAAGAGTACATTGTCCTGCTTGTCTGCCTACGTTTGTCAGCCCTGCCTGTTACCAACAACATCTGAAGACGCAAGGTTCACAGCAGAAATGTGCTTGTCAACTCCTGAGATTGTGCCCTACGTGTGGACAAGGCCTAAGTACCAACAGTACCAAGACACACGTATGTTCAGGAAAAAAAATGTCACATTTGTCATGACATCGTGGACTTGGAACACCAGTGCTACGTGCAAAAATACCAACCCCCACCAGAGAAAGAGGATGGACACAAGAAGAAAGGCAATTTCATCTTTCTTGATTTCGAATGCATGCAAGAGACTGGCATTCACGTTCCTAATTTCTGCGTGGCTCATCAAGCGTGCGAGAAGTGCATTCAAGAACCTATCTTCAGTCATTGCCCTCACTGCAGCAAGATTCCCGGAGGGCGTGAAAAAATCTTTCGAGGACCGAACACGTTAGCCGATTTTGCCCAATGGGTCTTAGACCCCATCGACAAGACCTGGAGCCAAGAGGACATCGAACGTTACGGAGATTGTCAACGTCATGCCACAGTGATGGCTCACAATTTCTCCGGATACGATGGACAGTTTCTTTTGAGGTATTATACGGAACAAGGCATCAAACGTCCTAAAGTCACTTTGAACGGAGCCAAAATCATTTTCATGCAAGTGGGACAAGTGCAGTTTAAAGATTCGATGAGCTACTTGGCCATGCCTTTGAGTCGAATGCCAAAAACGTTTGGAATGACAGAAATGGCTAAAGGGTACTTTCCACACTTTTTCAATACGGAAGCCAATCAACACACCGTTCTACCCCATTTGCCTGAGGCTCACTATTACGACCCTGACAACATTCGTACCGAACAACGAGAAGTTTTCTACGCTTGGTACCAGGCTCACGCCTCCGACCCTTTCGACTTTCAGGAAGAAATGTTAAAGTATTGTCGTTCCGACGTGGACATTTTACGACGTTGCTGTGGAAAATTTCGAGAACTGTTCATGGAACACGGAGGGGTCGATCCTTTGAAAGAAGCTTGCACCATTGCCAAAGCGTGTTCCTTAGTGTATCGACAACGATTCAAGCCTGAAAACACCGTGGCTGTCATCAGCCCTCAAACGACCCACTATGTCAAACGTCAGTACTCGGTCAAAGCCCTACGTTGGTTACATTACTTGTGCGACAAGGAAGACAAATGGATTCAGCATGCCCGCAACGGAGGGGGTGAAAAGACCATCGGAACGTATTTGGTCGATGGTTGGGACTTAGAAAACCCCAAGATCGTGTACGAGTTTAACGGTTGCTTATTTCACGGATGTCCCGTCTGTTACCCTGACCGTGGCACTAAAAATCAGTTTTTACAACGAACCATGGAAGACTTGTACCAGGACACTTGTCAGCGACGCCTAAAGTTAGAACAGGAAGGATACTAAGTGGTGGAAATGTGGGAACACGAGTACGATCACCGGATGAAAACCGATCCCGAGTTTAAACGTGTCGTGGAAAGTTACAAGCTGATGGACCCCCTGAACCCGAAGGATAGTTTGTACGGGGATGGACCACTGCCACCTGTTTGCTGTACCAAGCCGACGAAGAGAAAGGAGAAGAAATCAAATACTTGGACGTGTGTTCGCTGTATCCTTACGTGTGCAAATATTGTCACTTTCCTGCAGGGCACCCACAATTGTTCACGGAACACATCGACCTGAAAAACATTCGACAATACCAAGGCTTGATCAAGTGTAAAGTTTTGCCTCCCACGAACCTATACCATCCCGTCTTACCTCACCATTGCCAAGGCAAACTGATGTTTCCTTTGTGCCGTACTTGTGCCGAAACGTGCAACCAAGACCAACCTTGTCAGCACACCCAGGAAGAACGGGCCTTGACGGGAACCTGGGTCAGCGTGGAATTGTTCAAAGCTCTGGACATGGGATACCAACTGTTAGAAGTGTACGAAATTTGCCACTTTCCCAAGACACAACAATACCACAAGGGTGACCCCAGTCAGAAAGGCATTTTCGCCGACTACGTGGATGCCTTTTTGAAACTGAAGCAAGAAGCCAGCGGCTATCCGTCCTGGTGTCACACTCCCGAAGACCAAAATACATTCAAAGAGAAATACTATGAACAAGAAGGCATCTCTTTAGACCACATCGAGAAAAACGAAGGCAGGCGATCGTTTTCCAAAGTGATGTTAAATTGCTTGTGGGGTAAAATGGCACAACGACCGTGTTTACCCAAGACGGAATATTTGACACAACCTTCCCGCTACTTCCAGATGATTCACGACAAAACCAAATACATGAAACACGTGGACGTCGTTCGAGAGGATTTGATCTTGGTCAATTACGAAGAAGATCTGGACTTTGTACAAGACGACCCTTTTGGAAATGTCATCATTGCGGCTTACGTGACAGCTCATGATCGCTTAAAATTGTACGAAGCTTTAGAACTGTTAGAGGAACGTGTCCTATACTTTGACACGGACAGTTGCATTTACATCCATCACCCGATTCAACAGCACCCTGACATCGAAGGAGACCGTTTAGGAGCCTGGACAGACGAGCATCCCGACGACAAGATTCTAAGTTTCGTCAGTGGCGGTCCCAAAAATTACGGCTACGAATACCGGGACCCACAAGGAGAAGTGACCACGACGTGCAAAGTGAATGGATTGACTCTGAATTATCGTACACTTTAAAGTGACCACCTATCAACCGAACAAGATTGTACGTTTACCCACTCACCACATCGTCACTCAGCCCTTGGAAAAAGTCTATCAAATCGTGTACCAGAAGCGAGTGCGACTTTCCAATCATTTCACCTTACCGTATGGACACGTCGGTATTGGTCTGTATATAAAAAGGAACCCTAGGCAAGATCGATAGTTCATTGTGACTACCAAGCGAACAAGATGAATACTTTCAGAGAAACATAAAACAAGTTTAGAAAGGCACAATTCAAGTGTGGGGCTTCTGAAGTGGAATGCGATTGTGAGCCTTGCGACTTTTTCAACCTGTGTTAGTGACAGTAACAGAAGAACCAGTCACCCAGGACAGGACTGTCGTGAACAGGCCTGAAAGACCCTTTCGGGAGGACACTTGTGTGACCTTACCCCCTATAGAACTGGTCAGAACTTTACCCAAAACATGTTGTACAGACACTTGTTTTTATTCCACGTTAATGGTTATCATGCGAATTTAATCCTTGTACTTAAGCCTTTGGCTTTTATGTAATTTTTGTCTTTCGTATTCATGTTTAAAACATTCAATAAACGTGTTCTGAAAAAAGTATATAAACTCTCCTCTTGCTTGTTTTTGTGTCACAAGTGACATTCCTCACACTATGGCTACCTCTGCTGTCTCTGCTCCCTCTTCCTCTACTGTCAAAGTCATCGACGAACACTTAGATCGTGCCAGTTGGGAGGCTTTGTATCTTCGCCATCCTTTAACATGCTCATTGCAGGACCTAGCGGTTCAGGCAAAACCGAATTCGTCAAACGTTTGATCAAACATAAACATCATTTGATCGATCGGCCACCTCAGCGGAAAGTGTGGTGTTACAAAGAGTGGCAATCGGCGTATAGCCTCTTGCGAGAAAGACAAGGCGATTCCATCGTGTTTGTGGAAGGCATTCCTAAAGAAGACGACGGCATCGTCTCTGACTCCCGTCAAACCCATTTGGTCATTTTCGACGACATGTTAGGAGAAGACGAAGAAGAAATTAAACTGTGGTTCACGCGCAAAGGGCATCACCGTAATGCCGGTGTCGTTTACATCACCCAAAATTTGTTTCAACAAAGTAAAGCCCATCGCACCATCAGTCTCAATGCGCATTACGTGGTCTTGTTTAAAAGCCCTCGAGATAAATCGCAAGTGCAAGTCTTAGCCAAACAGTTAGGGACACCTTGGCTGACTCAGCAGTACGACGATGCCACTCAAACGCCACACGCCTATTTACTCGTCGATTTGAAACCTACGACCCCCGAGGATTTGCGATTTCGTACCCACTTGTTTCACCACTGGGGTCAAGACGGAGGGCCTGTCCTGTACACGTCTCCGTCCTCGACTTAATTTCACTCCACAAAAATATCTATAAAAACCTCAGACCCTTTTCGTCTGTCTCACACAACGTCAACATGACGTCCCTTCAGTCGCATCTTCCCGTCAAATTGATTCGTGCCTTGCATGTCATCAGTCGAGAAAAAAATCCACAAATACGAGCTCGTGTCTTAGAAGCTAGTCTCAAAGAAGTCTTAGGATGGTTCACGGTGACGGCACGTCAATTACTCCAAGGGATCATTCAGATTCCTCATCAAACCAAACGCTTTTTTGATCGAAACAAAGTCGCTTTGACCCAACTGGCCGATCCCCGCATCGACACTCAAACCAAAAAACAAATCATTTTGAAACCTGGAGGGAGCGGTACTCTAGGAGGGGTCATCATTCGCTCTCTCTTAAGATGGGATCCTAACGCCCCCAAACTTCTCCCCAAGAAAAAAGTCAAACGAAGCTCCAAGAAGAAGAAAAAGACCAGGTCCCCAAGGAGAACTTCTCCAGTGGTGGGACCCTCCTCTTACCAGACACCACCCCGGAAAAAGAAAAGAAGCCCCCAGGAAAAGAAAAGTCCACAGAAGAAAACTAGTCGCAAGAGAGGCACTTCGGCCAGGACGCAACCTTACACTCGCAAACCACGACCTGCCACGGCGGTGACTGCCTCTCCGGCAGCCTCACGTTCATCCACTTCTCCGTTGATGACATCAAGAACTGAAGAGTACTTGGAGACGTTGATCACACCAAGAACTTCTCCGTTGATGACCCCAAAAAGAACTTCCCCAGTGGCAGGACCCTCCAATTTAGTGGCAGTGGCTGCTGTTCACAAAGTACCTTCTCCTAAAATCAAAGTCCAAGAAAGATCGGGCATGTTACAACGTTTACTGGATTTGTCCAAGCAAGAACTGGCTCGATTTAGTTCGTTGCGTACCCCTGCACGACGTGTCATGCCTGTCCTCAAATTGATACGACGCAAAGACAATAAGTGGCGACGTGTTCCAGTATAAAAATGGTGTGTGACCAAGTCGGGGTATCAGTGTTTTTGGTGCTGAAGACTCAAAGATGTCACCCTCCAGAAAACATCCCTCTTCTAAACAGCCCGAAGGAAAGAAAAGAAAACGACTGCCTCCACGTTTAGTCAAACATGGGGACATGTTATCTGTCCTGTCCAAAGCTTCTCCACCTCTACGAAAAAAAACTCATTCAATCAACCTGTTTGAACGTCTTGAAAGGCACGATCCCTTTGTCCAAACACCAGAAACAATGCTTAGGCAAACATCGTCACGTTCTTCGCCAAATGGTTCAAAAGAAAATTCCCCTTCGTCAAAATAAGAAGATGTTGGTCCAACGTGGAGGCATTTTACCCCTCTTGTTAGGTCCCTTACTGAAAGGAGTCTTGGGAACCATGTAGGGAGGACTGGTGGGAGCAAGATAAAAAGGTCCTCGGAAGTCCCAAAATCTCAGAATCGACCCCTGACAACCCCATGGAAGGACGAAAACTAGCTTTAGTGCCTTACAAACGATGGATGGAATACCATCGTTGGCAAGAACAACGCACCCCGCATTTACCTCCCAATCCCAATTTGAGCGAGATGTCCCAGCTACAACACAAATTGCAGTCCTTGATGGATCGCCAAGATTTGTCCAAAACAGAAAAATCGCAAAAGTACGGTCAACTCTTGCAACGACTGCAACTCTTTCACCAGAAAGCTTTAGACGAAACAGCTCTACCCACTATGAAAGATTTTAAGACCTTAATGAAAAGTCCAGCACCATCATCACTACCACACCACCACAACCACTACTACCATCCCCAGGGGTCACCAGAGATGCTTCCCCACGAAGACCTGAGGAAGAAGAGATGCGAGAAGTATTTCAAACACCGTCAGCAGCACCCATTTCAAGTAAGATTGCAGCATCCTTGTTGACCCCGTCCCCCACACCCCAACGAGAAGAAATGAAAGCTTGGGTTAAAAAGATGATGTCCACTCCTCCTTCGACAGAAGTGGAAAAGAAAGAAGGGAAAGCAGAAGTGAAAAAAGAAAAGAAGACCAAAGCCATTCCATTATCACCTCCACCACCACTACCTTCGACTTCTACTCCCGTAGACCATCGGACACGTAAATCCGTTTCCAAACCACCCTTTCGCCCCACCCAAAGTAGCATCACCGAAGAGTGGGTGACTTATTAACACACCAAAAAAAATGGAGAAGGTGTTAGCCAGCATTTACTACGATCCCTCCCATCCTGCAGGTTACGCAGGAGTTCAAAAATTGTATCGTGCTGCCAAAACTCGACTGAAAAGTCTCCGTTTACCTCAAGTGCAACGATGGTTACAAGAACAAGCTACCTACACTTTACACAAACCCATTCGACGCAAGTTTGCCAGAAGTCGCACCCGAGTGGAAGGCATCGATCATCAATGGCAAGCCGATTTAGTCGATGTCTCTCATTTGGCCAGCTACAATCGTGGCTACAAATATTTGTTTTGTGTCATCGACGTCTTTTCCAAATTTGCCTGGGTCGTACCCTTGACTTCCAAATCGAGCAGCGAGTTAGTGCGAGCCCTGCAACGGGTGTTGAAACAAAGCGGTCGTCACCCTCTTCGATATCAAACGGACAAAGGCACCGAATTTTTGAACCAAGCTTTCCAAAAAGAATTAAAGAAACGTGACATTCATTTTTTTACCACCGAGAATCCCGAAACCAAAGCCAGCATCGTGCAACGTTTTCAACGTACTTTGAAAGAACGCATGTGGAAATATTTTACGCATCACCACACTCTGAAGTACATCGACATCTTACCGCACCTGGTGCAAGCGTACAACCAATCTTACCATCGAAGCATTGGACGTGCCCCGCAAGAAGTGACTCCCGACAACGAAGTGCTGGTGTTTGAGCGCCTGTTTGGTACGTGCCCGACAAGGGCTGTCCCCAAGACAAGTGGAGAGTTGGCCGTAGGAGATTGGGTGCGCATTGGCAAAACCAAACGCACTTTCGACAAAGGTCAATTACCTAACTGGACGACTGAATTGTTTCGTGTCACTGGACGAGTGCATGGCCGTCATCCTGCCGTCTATAAATTGGAAGACATGAACGGAGAAGTGCTCAAAGGAACGTTTCATTTGCCCGAGTTACAACGTGTGACCGAAAAAGAAGACGACGTGTACGACATCGAAAGCATTCTCGAACGCAGAACCCGTAAAGTGGGCAAACGACGTGTCAAAGAAGTCAAAGTTCGTTGGAAAGGATATCCACCCAGTTGTGATTCTTGGATCGATGCTTCGCAAGTCATCGACTATAAAAAGAAGTGACCATCATGCCCTTTCACACAGACGCAGCTACGTCGACCACTCCTTCACCCAGTTCTTCTGTGCAAGATTTACAAAACAAGCCTTGTTAGTGTGGTGTGGAGAACGTGTGCCTAAAACGCAAATCGTCTTTTTCTGCCAAATCTTTGTGGTGTATTGTGTCATCGGGGCAGCCATCGCCAATTTGAGTTTGCAACAAGGAGACAAACAATTGTGGACTATTTTATTGAGCAGTTGCATCGGTTACCTGCTTCCCAATCCCTCCCTGAAATTCTCCTCGAACGGGAACCACGGAAACCTAGTGTGCAGTGCCAGTGCCAGTCACCACTCCAACAACAACCAGAACCCCATTTTGGGCGGAGACACGCCTCTGACGTCCAGTAACCCCTCGGACAGCCACAGAACTCTGGAATTATGAGTCACCAAAACCAATTTTACTTAACCTTACCTAGTGACAGTTCCATGGAGGTGTTTCCCCACAACACGTTGTGCTGTTACACGGCCAAATTACCTCAGGGCATCCAATTAGATCACGAAGTCCATTGGGAAGTGGCTTTAGTGGATATGATTCACCCTACACAAGTCCAAAACATCACCGAAAAGCAAAACTTTTTTGAGTTCGAAATCCTGAACCAACAATTGCATGAAGCCATGATTGACATCGGGTTTTCAGGGATCACAAGACCATCCAACAATCCACCATTCAATATCTACACGTTGAAAATTCCGTCAGGGTTTTATTTTAGTGGCCAATATTTGGTGGATACCATTGCTTCCAGGTTCGAGTTAGCCTTTGGCAAAGCCCTGAACAGAATCAAAAAAAGTGTCACCCTGGAGTACCATAAAGTGGCTCGTCGCTTACTGATGAAATTTCAGAATACCCAAACGTTGTCCCTCAGGTTCAATGGTAGTTTGTTTGAAATTTTGGGTGGACATGCAGGAATGGTTGAAACAATAGGAGCCACAAGATCAACAGTAATATGGATTTTTACAAAGCTTTTGGAAACCCGGTAGAACTGAACCAAGGACTGAATTTGATCTTTGTGTATTCCGATGTGGTGGAGTACAACGTGGTGGGACACACCTCCGTACCGTTACTGCGTGTCATTCCTTTCAAAGTGGATAGTACCACGACCAGAGACCAGGAAGGTGGAAACACCTATCACGTCCACCGCGAATTTGTACATCCTCACTATTTGCCCGTCAGTAAGTCAAATTTGGACACGGTCAACATTGCTATAAAATGAGATCTGGGACAAAATATTCCATTCACCAAAGGAAAAGTCACGGTGAAACTCCATTTTCGAAAACGGTTCTCTCACGACTCGTAAGTCATGTATCCAGTGTGCCGAGGGGTTGCTCGACAGCGAGGACACGGTTTAGGAGATATGTTGAAATCGGCCTTTCGTTCGGTGGCCCCGGTGTTGAAACCGATGGTGACACGCGGATTGCACGCCTTGAAAGATGCCGCACTGACGCAAGGCAAAGAATTTCTCCAAAATGTCATCACTGACAAACAAAACCCCAAAGAAGCCTTCATGATGGCAGGCAAAAATGTCTTGCTGCAAACGGGCAAAGACCTTTTGGGCCGACGAGAAACACCTATAAATGCCCTGCACGCTACCGAGTCAGGCATTCAGCAAGGACAAGGCAGAAAGAGACGACGAAGAAAACACCCTTTCACCAGACTTCACACGTCTAAAGCTAGAAAGACAAAGAAAAGAAGAACCGTTCGAGACTTAGACGTTTTTGATTATTGAGACACAGCAACAAACAAAAAATGATGCACCGAGAGTCTTGTGCCTGTTCCAAGTCGGAACTGGATCTGTTTGTCATGCCCCCCACCATGATGACGATGCAAGAATCCCAGTGGGTGGAATTTCACCCGGTCTCCTCACTGACAGATTCCGCTCCCATCGAGTTTGAAATCAAGGGACAGCCCGAAGATTACATCGATCTGAATAGTAGTTACTTGTACTTGAAAGTCAAAGTTCTAGATAAGGGAGGAGATTCTATAAGCGGCGAAGAGAAAGTAGCTCCCGTCAACAATTTCATGCATTCCTTGTTCAGCTCAGTGGACTCGTACTTGAACAACAAACTGGTCAGCAGCAGCATGGATACTTACCCTTACCGTGCCTACCTGGAAAATCTCTTGACGTACGGAATAGATGCCAAGAACACCCATCTCAATGCCTGTGTGCTATGGGAACCTGACGAAGCGGACGATTTTGATGATAAAGATATTGGTGATGACCCACAACAAAAGCGAACATCAATGAGGGATTTGTAGAACGAAGAAACAAAATCAAAGATGGACATAGTTTAGATCTGATGGATCGTTTGCATTTGGACATGTGGTTGCAAGAGAAATATTTGCTGAACGGGGTCAATGTCCGCTTGAGACTGAATCGCAACAGTGCCGCTTTCCATTTGTTGGCTGATGCTGATGCTACTACTAGTGGCAATCCTAAAAGCAAAATCGAGGATGCCAAACACTACGTACGACGCGTGGAAGTGTTACCTAAAGTGAGAAACGACATCAGTCAAACGTTGAGCAGAACGACCGCCAAGTATCCCATCTGACGCGTGGAAGTGAAAACGTTCACCATTCCCCGTAACCAACAATCCATAATCGAAGATCATCTGTTTCAAGAACAGTTACCCAAGCGTTTAATCCTTGGTATGGTCTTGAATTCAGCCTTCAACGGAGACTTCGATCAAAATCATTTCAACTTTCATCACTTCAACGTGAAGAAAATCGAAGTCAGTCGCGATGGCAAGACCTCGTGTACCTGACCTTTCGAAACTGACTTTGAGAAGAAGAATTACTCGAGATCGTACTTGTCCCTGTACCAAGCCACCGGACAGTTAGGAACCAACACCAGTCACGGTATTACGTACGAAGATTACGCAGGATGCTATGCTTTGTGGGCTTTCGATTTCACTCCAGACCAAGGCAGCGACGAGGGACATTTTCACCCTATAAAATCTGGCCAGATTCGTGTGGAACTTCAGTTTGCAGAAGAAGTGAAAGAGACAGTGAACGTCATCCTGTATGCAGAATTCGATAATACTATAGAAATCAACAGTTTGAGAGAAGTCATTCTAGATAATTAGAAGCCATGGAAGACTGTTATCCCTCTTTACCTAGTGGAGAAACTTTGGACATGGAATGTGAGGAGATCGTGGAAGGAGAATCCCAAGACAAAGACGAAGAAGTTGTCATGATGAGTGTCAAGATGGCCAGAACAAGAAGCCCAGTTAGTCTCCTGTTTTGCCAAACACTTGGTCGAAAAAAGTACGGAATTGATCAAGAAAAATTGCTATGGATGTCAAAACGATCATCCCAGTCAAATTCAACACGACAAATGCCTGATGTTGAATCAAGAAGAAAAATTGGACGAGTATCTGGACGAAGCTTGGAGTCTCATCTCGGACGAAGTCGTGTTGTACCAGTGGTATAAAGACTTGCGTGAACATTCTTGTCCACCATTAACCACTCAAGAGATCCATCGTATCGAAGCGCTCCCGAATCAGAGTGAGGAGACGAAACGAAGAAACGATTATTCGTCAGACATTTTCATGAAAAAAGTCAGGATCGAATTGATGACTTATTATTACCTGTGAAGAAGAAGAAAAAAACATGGATACCTGGGAACTTTATTACCTTTTGAACCACAGTTCGTATACGTCTTCTTGGAATCCTGTCGTCTGTGCTAAAGATGAACTCCCTCATCGCAAACCTCAAGACCATCTAGCTTATGTCATCAACAGGGACGACAGTCATCTCCCAGGAACCCACTGGGTAGCCGTCTACTTTCCTCAAGAAGGATGTGTGGAATATTTTGATTCGTACGGATTGCCCCCTTTGGAAGACGATATCATTGACTTTATGAGAAGAAATGCTCAGACCACCCGATTCAATAATGTGAAATTACAAGGCACAGATCCCTTGGTGTGTGGACAGTACTGTGTGTATTTTCTGCATCATCGCAGCCTGGGCTATTCCTTAGAACATTTAGTGACTCATTTTGACCCTCGTTCTTCTTCTTGAAACGATGTGAAAGTAGATCGATGGTTTTGTGACCATTATGCTTATCTTTTTTCTCAAGTGTCCATCAATGGCCTAATGACTTCCAACAGTGGAAATCACAATTTCATTCACAACGTTGTCAGCTCTGTTTAAAATAGAGTATGAATTGAAAAAAAAATGTTTGTCATTTCAAAAAATGTTTGATGTTATATGGTTGGATTATTGTTAAAAAATGTTAGAGTTGTTGGTTAGTGTTAAGTGATTTTGAATAAAAACTGTTGTGTTTTGAAAACAAATGCCTTTGTGGTTTGTTTGGCTGTAAGAATGTTGATTTATGCTCTTTGATTTCTTACTATCCCTCTCATGACACTCATTGAACGTTGCGGCTCGAAAAAACCGTGGAGGGATGTTTTCCTTCACGTCCGCGCTTTGACTTTAAGAATCGGGGCAGTTTCCAGTCTAACCATCCATTGTCTACTCATCCTCCTACGAAAATGTGCTCCAAACTAGCTAAGCTAAACGAAGACTACGTGAATTTGCATAGCGTCAGACACAGTCTGATACCGAAGCCAGAAGAGATGGAGAATGTGAGAATACTAAAAGTCACTGAAGACCTGATAGAAGAGCTCTTCAGAGAAGAAGTGAACAGGGAGAAAGAAGAATGGACAGAGAAGTACAGACTTCAGAGACAGCAGCAACAGCAACAACAACAGCAGCAGCAGCAGCAGCAGCAGGAACCTGAACCTGAGAGAGGCTTTGTCGATTGTCGTATCGACACCAAAGAGTTCTTCTTCTCTTTCCGAAGAAGCAGACCTATCGTCAGAAAGTCTATCCTCAGAGGACGTCGCATTCTTAGAAACTAAAAGATTGCCATAGCAAACAAAAAAAAAAAAAAAAAAAAAAAAACCCTTTTCAGGGCTACCCCAATACTCTAGAAAAGAAATAACAATCGATTTGCCAATGTGTGTAGGTAGAGTAGTGTGAATATAAACACTGACTCTTTTTACAGTGAGAGGGTATGTGTTTGTGTATAGGATTGTGTGTTTTTAAGTGCTCACGTACGTTGGTGTTGATAGCAGATTAAGATCATATTTTTGGCTGTTTGAGGTGTGGGGAGAGTAGATTTGGGGGTTTGATTGGATTGCTTTGCGTATGTGGATAGTATATTGAAGTGATTAATTAAATGTTTTTAGAATAGTAATGAGTAGTATAAAAAAAAGTGAGTGAGTGTTTCTTTTAGGTCCGCTCGTTGTTTTGGTCATGATCTAGGTAAGATCAATTTTATGTTTTAGGGGCATGTTTTCCTTCACGTCCGCGCTTTCAGTATAAATTGAAACTCGCTGGGCAGTCTAGCTACCCTTGTTGATTGATGAAGAGAATGAATACCAGAATTGTGAAACTGCTAGAACTCCAGATGCACCTGGAATATGCCAGGCGCCTGTTGAATGAACTGGCCGCGGAGGCCATTGTCGAAGAGGGAAGGATGAGAGAGGAGGAGGAAAGAAGAAAAAAAGAAGAGGAGGAAAAGGAGAGAAGAAATTTCAGAATCCCAGAGACAGAAAAAGAGTGAAAAGAGACTGGGGGAAGAAGATGTGTGTGTGGCCCCAGGCCATGAAGGTGCCAGCATTAGATAGGTGCATCTGGAGTTAAAAACCAACAGCCCTTTTCAGGGCTACCCAATACTCTAGAAAAGAAATAACAATCGATTTGCCAATGTGTGTAGGTAGAGTAGTGTGAATATAAACACTGACTCTTTTTTCATAGTGTGAGTGTATGTGTTTGTGTTTGTGTTTGTAAGCGCTCACGTAAGTTTGTGTGAATAGTAGATTATGGGTTTGTTTATTGTTTCTTAGCGTATGTGGAAAGTATAGTTTGGGTTTTGTAACCGTTCACGTACGATTGTGTGGATAGTAGATTATGGATTTGTTTATTGTTTCTTAGCGTATGTGGAGAGTATAGTTTGGGTTTTGTAACCGCTCACGTACGATTGTGTGGATAGTAAATTATGGATTTTGTTTTAATGATTTGAGTGTGTAAATAGTAGATTTGGGGTTTGTTAAATGATGCTTCACTTATGTGGATAGTAGATTGTATGAAATGAGAAGGTAGGGGAATGTTTTCCTTCACGTCCGCGCGTTGTTTGGTTGTGATTTAGGTAAGATCAATTTTATGTCATAGGGGGATGTTTTCCATCACGTCCGCGCTTTCACTATAAGAACCCACAGTATTCGTCGTTCAAACCATTCTACAGAGAAGATGACTTCAAACCACCTCGATAAAATGCAAACATTGCAAGACGTCTGGACAATTTGGGCATGATGGAACAAATGCTAGTGAGGCTAAACGAAGATCACTATTCTTATAGCCCCCATCGAGTGAAGATGGAGATTAACAACTTAAGAAAAGTAAAGGAAATGATAAGTGCTGTGATGAAAGAAATAAAGGAGGAGAAGGAGGATGAAGAGGAAAGGATAAGGATAAGAGCATGGAATGAAAAAATTGAAAAAGAAGAAGAAAATGAGAAGAGGAAGAAAGAAGCGGAGGAGAAGAAGAAAGAAGAGAAAAAAGGAAGAAAAGAAAGAAAAGAAGAGAAAGAGTGTAGGAGAGAAAATAAGAAGTTGGTGGAGAAATAGAAGAAATTAGAAGCAGAAGAAACCCAAAGGTCCTTTACAGGGCCACCCACATTTCTCGAAAAGAGACTGACTTTCCATTGCCTACCCTTTTTTTTAAAAAAAAAAATTTTTTAAAAAATCCTATGTTCAATTCCCCTTGTCCCTAAAGTAGTTTTTTTTCTAACATGTTCAATTCCCCTTGTCCCTAGACAAACCCAAACTCTATTCCCATGTTCAATTCCCCTTGTCCCTAGACAAGCCCAAACTCTATTCCCCATGTTCAATTCCCCTTGTCCCTAGACAGACCCAAACTCTATTCCCCATGTTAAATTCCCATTGTCGCTAATCTTACCCAGGGTTTTTTGCCTATGTTAAATTTCCATTGTCGCCAAAGTGACCCATGGTGGTTAATGTCAAATTTCCATTGTCGCCATAGTGACCCAGTGTGGTTTTAATGCTAATTCCCATTGACGCTAAAGTGACCCCATTCACTACTGACGTCGAAAACCATTCAGATCTCATAAGCACTCACATATAATAAAATGTGGAAATAATTAGTTAAAAAAAAATAAAATTGACGTGTTTTATTGCTATTATGGTGAATGATACAAGTCAGAACTCAATATGATTGTCATGCCGCCCACCATAATGACGATGCAATGAGTAAAATTTCATCCCGTGTCGTCTTTGACTACACAAGCCCTTTATCGAAATGAAATCAAAGGAGAGACCAAAGTTTACAACGACCTGAACAGCAGTCACTTGTACCTGAAAGTTAGAGTTCTCAAAGTGGACAATATCAGTCCTGGCGCCGAATCCAGAGTAGCTCCAGTTAGCAATTTCATGCATTGTTTGTCAGCGAAATGAATTTGTACATTTGTAACAAACCAGTGATCAGCTGATTGGATAATTACCTTTACGGACCGTATCTGGACCACATAACGCGGAAAAACCCTTGGCTGGTGAGAGCAAATCGAATAGCCCAAATAAAAATCAAAAGTTAACTCAACCTCATCCGAGGACAAACCCGCTGAGGAAACGGTTAGCTTGTTCGATGCTACAGAGTTCCCCGCCAAACTCAAGGAAACTAAGGTAAAGGGATCCAAAACTATAAATCACAGTTAATTGCAAACATCAAGATCAAATGCGATCCACAAGAGAAAACGCATTGACTCCTCACCAAGGGCACCATCAGACACTGACATAATCGAAGTCATCAGGAAACACAGTTTCCCTGATAAGGAAGTCTTACAATTCGTCGAATCCCTCACCCAAAGGGCTAAAGACCTTGGTGAACACCAAGAGAAAAAAAAAAGAGCAGTTTCTCTAACAAGAGAAGGTAAAAGGCGAGTGATAAGTCTATATAAATACTGATCCAAGCAAAAAAAGCACAACTAATTTAGGTAAATTTATAAAGTCAACACACATTTATACTAATATACAATCTAGCTGCACCTAACCACCGTCATAGGCAAGATAATGGGATTAAACCCAAATAGCTTGAACATGAACGTTAATGGTATCACCAATAAAACGGAGAACATAATAAACCATTTTAAAAAATATATATAATATAATTTTAATTCAAGAGACCCACATTATGTCAGACCAAGAGGTAAAGAAGCTAGAAGACGAACTAGACGCCTACATTTACAGCAGTATCTGAGGTGGGTGCATTTGTTCGACGTATCGCCAAGGGACTTAACCTTGAACTCACTAAATCACCTCACGAACTACAAGGGAGAATTATACTTATACGTGCCAACAAATGGAATTATATTCATGTTTATAAATCATCCGGGGGAAAAAAGTGCAAAGAAGTCAAACTTTATTCTAAAACTAATTATATACAGCATTATTCCTTGGAACAATGCAATATAGGGGGTGATTTCAAACTTAAGTATGGTAGCATACTATAATTAACATACAAGACAACTTACCAACGATAAGAAATGTCACTGCTTATTCAGGCATAATATTTCTACAATAAACGAAAGGACCCCATGATCAAATCGAACACACGATTTGAATTCAGGTGTAAACCCATGAATAACGTTACAAATTAACAGCAACTATTATCTAACTTTATATGAATTTCAATGCAATGTGGGCAAAGAAAATGTAAATATATAACAAATATGTAATTAATATTATTATTATTGAAATATTATTGATTTCAGGAATGATTAACTGCTATTATATTCTTATTTACGTACGATAAGTATGATCATAAGCTACACTTTGTCAATTTTGGCCCATATTTGCTACCAGGAAATAAAATTGCAACCCTAACCTTAAAAGGACATGTATGACACAAGCAGTATATGGCATATAACCATCAAACCTCAGACGATACACTGAATATATTTGGTAAACAACCGTTAGACGGCGCGTGCGAAAAATTAAGGTGGCAGGGTCCAGTTTTGTAAATTGGCTCCTGGCAAATTTTTCATCTTAAGGCTATGGTGTGACTTTTTCAGTTATTATTGTTTACTATATTTAAAGATATAGATATATTTGTAAACTAGGTGTTTCGGGCTTGTGTTTTTCTTGAAATTGATGTCAGGTATGTACACCTCCCATAGCAGTAAACATTGGTTTGGGGTAAGTAGAATATCTCAAAAACGGCTTAGATGACAACTTTATTCAGATACATCATCCTGTTTAGTACACACCTTTTTGCAGAACTGTCATCTAGGAAAAGGGCTTATGTTTGTCCTGTTATCATCACACGGTGTCAAAAATGACCTTCGGACATGAAAATTGCAGGTAGAAATTTGAGATTGGTTTGCATAAACTTCTGCTATGAACTGCCATTGACTTCTTTGGTCAAGTGGATACAATTATTATGCTTTGTTTTAATATAGTCATCAAAAAATATGGACCTTTTTGACCTCACTTGCGTGTTTTATTTTTATTCATTATGTTTTTTGTACTAGGTCGCTGATTGCGGCATTAAATTTGTACATAAAACTTGCCCCTGCTCTCTGGCCCCTGCTCCCTAATCGGAAAATCCCGTTTGCCGTGATAATATAGGCCTAGAACCCGCGATAATACAGCGTTAGAGAAAAACACGAGAATATATACTGGAGGAGTAAGAGTGATGCTTGCGACGATCTTTCTTTGACGTGGTCAAAATATATGTACACAAATATATTAATTCTAGTGAAGAACCATTTAAATGCGAAATATTTTATGACAGGTTTAGTCTAAATCTAAATAATTACATGCTGGAACAATTGGAGAGAAACCATTAGCGTGTGAAGTGTGTGATAAAAGGTTTGTTAGAGCGGAGCTATGAACTAGTCTGACAATATATCCCCATTTGTTTGTAACCCCAATCCCCCACCGATTTCAATATCGAAAACGTTTATTGTGATAAAAGGTGCACATAACTAAGTCAACTGAATCATTGATTTATAATTTCTAACCCGAATGTGACCTGAATGGCACTAATACTGGCATCCCCTGCACCTTTCATGCTTAACGGACTTTCTAAACTAACACGGCGCCACTATGGGCTAGTTTATTTCCATCAGACAACATAATGACATAGTTCATTCTGTTCGGCAACTGCCGGATAATTCCATAAATTACATAATAATAATAATAATAATAATAATAATAAGGACTTTGTATTGCAAATAATCTTTAGAAGCTCTAAGCGCTTTACAATATTAGACAACACCTATAAGATAAAAAACATATAATGATATGATTACAAAAACAAACAAAATGAAATTATAAAACATAAAAAAATATGCTGAGAATATTTCAGGATGGAAATATTATTAGGTCTTTAAGTTTGTTCTTGCAGTCGAAATAAGTCAGTTTTGAGAGCACTCTTGAATGGAATCACTGTGTCTTTGTGTCTAAGTTCAGTGGGAAATTCATTCCACGTTGCTGGGCCCTGGTATGCAAAAGAACGCTGTCCATATGACTTTGTTTTCATCGTGGGAATAATGAGTATACGATTGTCAGAAGACGAGCGTAAGTATCTTGCTGGTGTATACACATGGGTGAGGTCGGATAGGTATGTTGGACTAGAGTCTGACAGTGAAACATAGCACAGAGAACAAATTTTGTGTTTGATTCTGGATCGAATGGATAGCCAGTGTAGGGTACAGAGCAGCGGGGAGGTGTGCTCTGATCGTGGTACTCTAAGTATGATCGGAACAGCTGTGTTTTGAACACACAAGTGTTTTAGTGGCATCAAATGAAAGATATTTGGGAATTGAGCTGATGCGTCTCAGCTCAAGATATGCAGCTTTCATATGTTCATGACATGTTGGTGCAATGTGAGAGTGCTGTCCAGAGTAACACCTAAGTTTCGTAATGATTGTGTGAATTTAATGTTGGTGTTGCTGATATTTATTGTTTGAGGTAAAGGGTGTGAATGAGAGTTTGGAATTATATCCATTTGCACACATGAACGTAGAAATTAAACCGCTTGTTAAATGCACGTGAAACGAAAATTTGTGGTCATTTTTTTCCTTTGCTTGATTCGACATTGTAAATATCGGAAGCAGACGACTTATGTATGTACATATTAGTGATGCACACACCCCTTTGCTAAAAATGGACTTGTCCTGGAACTGGCAATGTATCCCAACATGTCCGTCTATTATATTGTAAACTTCCGTTAAGCATGAAACGCGCAGACGAATAGGTGTTAGGACCAGTTTACTCAAAGTCAGTTAGAAATTATAAATCAGTGAATGAATTGACTAAGTTCCAACACTACTTATCCCCTTAAAGATTTCCATTATTGAAATAGGTAGGGGTTACAAACAAACGGGTTGGTATTGTCAGACTAAGACAGGAGGACACATACCGAATATAATGAAAGATGCATAATAATTAATAGAGAAAACCATTCAAGTGTGAAGTATGTGTTAAATGGTTTGTGTAAAGTGAAAATCTCAATCAGCACGAGGTTTCATACCAGAGAAAAACCATTGACGTGAGAAGTATGTAATAAAATGATTAGTGGGAGTCAGCATCTAAAAGTAACATAATGGAAGTTGCCAGAGAAAAAACAATTAAGTGTGGTTTATGTGATAAGAGGTTTAGTAACAGTGGTAATCTGTATCCACACATGAGGACACATACAGGAGAAAAACCATTTAAATGTGAAGTGTGTCATGAAAGGTTTAGTCAAAATGGAGGTCTTACAGTGCACGCGAGGAAACATACAGGAGAAAAACCATATAACTATGAAGTACCTGATGAAAAGTTTATTCACAATGAAATCCTACCAGTGTCCATCAGGAAACATTCAGGAGAAAAAACATTCAAATGTGAAGTATGTGAAAAAAGGTTTAGTAACACTGGAAGTCTTAGCAAGCACATGAGGATACATACTGGAGAAAAGCCATTTAAGTGTGAATTCTGTGATGAAAGGTTTAGTCAAAGTGGAAGTCTAACGGTACACTTGAGGATACACACTGGAGAAAAACCATTTAAGTGTGAAGTATGTAATAAAAGGTTTAGTGTGATTGGAAGTTTGCGCAAGCACTTGAGGGTGCACACTGGAGAAAAGCCATTCAAGTGTGAAGTATGTGATGAAAGGTTTAGTCAAAGTGGAAGTCTATTGGTGCACACGAGGACACACACTGGAGAAAGGCCATTTAAGTGTGAAGTATGTGATGAAAGGTTTAAGCAAAGTGGAGCTTTGACAGTGCACATGAGGAAACATACTGGAGAAAAACCATTTAAATGTGAACTTTGCAATGAAAGGTTTAATCAAAGTGGACATCTGAATAGGCACTATAAGATACATACTGGATAAAATAAATAAATAAATGTGAAATATGCGATGAACGTTTAATCTATATTAGGAAACAGTTGATAAAAGCCATATAAATGTGAAGTGTGTGATAACAGTTATAATCATGGCTGAATTATAAAGATGCACATGAGGATTCATACTGGAGAAAAATCATTCAGTGTGAAGTATGTGATAAAAGATTTTGTCAGATTGGAAGTCTGAATAAACAATAGATGATTAATAGAGGAGAAAGACCATTTAAGTATGGAGTATGTGATGAAAGTTTTATTTATGGTGGAACACTTGAGCATGCACATAAAGATATATCCTAGACAAAAACCAAGTTTTAACTTTAAGTATGGAATATATTTATTAGTGGGAGTGGTAATGTAATGATTTACATGTGGTTATATAATAGGGATTAACCCATTATGTGTGAAGTATATGATGAAAGGTTTAGTTTAGGTGAAAATCTGTGTAAGAACATGAAGATTTAAATTGGAGAAAAACCATTTAGATATGAAGTCATTAATTAAATGTTTAGTCAGAGTCAACATTTAATGATGCAGCAATTTTGTGTGAAGAAAATATACTGTATGAAAGGTTTTGTGATGCTGGAAGTCTGAAGAAGCATAAAAGGATATACAAGTAACATTGTGTTGCACTTGGAGTGAAAAGTTGACTCTTACAAAAATGACACTTGGGATGCAAAAATAGCACTTGATGTACATAAATTAAACTAATGGGGCACAAAAATGACACATGGGGTGCAGAAATGACACTTTACATACAAAATTGACACTTGGGGTGCCAAAGTGACACCTTTAGGTACAACATTGTGACTTTAGGTGTAGAAACAGTGGCATTGCATGTGCACACAGGGAATTTAACAATAGACTATAAGTTTAACATGAGATCTATATCACACTGTAGTTAGTGTCAGTTGTTTTTGTTGTTGTTGTAGTAGGGTTTAGCACCATTTTCAGCACCAGATAGGCTATACATGGGGGCCAGTATAAATGGTGGAGGGTAAACCCTGGAAAGAACCACTGACCCACAATAAGCTACCAGGCCAACCAGTCCTAACACTAATCTGTTAATGCTGAGTGCCCATTGAGGCAGCTGTAAATACCATTTTTTTATAAGTCTTTGGTATGACTCTGCCAGGTTTCTAACACAGGACCTCCCGCGCCTGAGGTGGATGCTCTAAGCACTAAGCCACCAGAGCATTTCTATGCCAATTCAATATGAACTGGCAGAGCTTACAGAAAAATAATGCTTATTTAAACGTAACTGAATCAAGATTAGGTTGTTTTGAATTATCTTTTGATGTTTATAACAGAAGAGAATTTTCTGCTGAATGAACGATGATCATAAAAAACCACTGCTTGTCATAGACTATTAATTACACTTTATTGGCCAATAATATCACACCTGTGCAAAATAAACATGAATTGGGTCAACAGGTCACTGACATTAGGCTTAGGTGAATGTAACCGTATCAAGGTTAAGTGCTTTTGAGATTATTTTTTATGTTGATAATAGTTGGAGGAAGAGGGAATCGGTTATCACTCGCTTGGATTAATTTGTTTCCAATATCAGTGCTGATTTATATGTTCATAAGTGTAGAAATGAACTTACTGCTGGTAGGACAAAATGATCACAGTTCTATCAGTGGTTGCCAATCAAAATTATTGGAAGAAAACTAAAAATAATTGTGGTTTAAAAAAACTATTAATCATTGCATTCAACTGAGATGTACAACTCTTTTGTTTTCATTTAGTTTTCTTGTGCTAGCTTATATTAATTAAACAAATTTCTCTGTCTTGGGCTCAGAAATGTCCTACCTAGGATAATCATTATGATGCTCATACTCGAGGAAACAGAAAGTAATAGCAATTCTGAGAAGGGCAATCTTGTTTTCATCTGCACCTGTTGATTTCCTTACTAGTTTTGTTATTATCGTGTATGTTGTGTTTCCAATTAATATTGCTCATACAAAGTATATACTCATTGCTATCTTCTCCTTTGCACCATTTTTAAAAATCTGCTTCATTCTAGGAACCCATTATATTTAAAAGTTCACAGTGTTAATTCTCATTGACATTTATATACTTTTTCTAAATGACTTAATTTTATTGGCAGAATTCTTTCAGCTGGTCCCCAAATGTGAAACAATTTATGGTATCCTTTTACATTTCACAAGAACATGGTCCAAACATTAATTGTTTGTCTCCAAGATCTTATTAGCTGTATTTGCCATCTTTATCATATCTTGATAACTACTGTTCTAAACTATGCCTTATGAATCATCTCGTTTGAAATGTTTTAGTTTGTGAACGACTGGATCACCAATAAGTATGTACCTTGTTCAAATATTTCCTTATTAATGGCATGGTGTGGTCCTTTTTGAGAGAAAAAAATCATGTTATGTATTCTGAAATTATAAAAGTACAGTTACCAGTGTGTGTAAGTAACGTTTAAGCAATACATGGTATTTTATTTGTTGTTGAGTTTCTTTTTATCTCATAACTGGTAGATTTTTGTGCAAAGTACTGTGCTTTCAGGATGGTACATGTAGTAAAGACATCTCAAATAAAGCTGTCATTCAGTTATCTCTGATAGAAGGATGTATATTTGGTACATCATTTGCAAGAAAATAAAAAGCATACATTATTTCCAAGAAAATAAAAGTGTACATTAGTTCCAAGAAAATAAAAACATAAATTATTTCCAAGAAAATAAAATCTAACATTATTTCCAGGACAATAAAAACATACATTATTTCCAAGAAAATAAAAACGTACAGATAATGCACTAAATAATATGTGCCTAGTTCTTGGGAATATGTACTGTTGTTTTCATCATTTTGCAACACTTCTATAATTATTTCAATGTATGAATGAATCCGGAGTTTTGCCGAATTTTTACATTTCTCAGGATGAATGAAAAATAAATGTTTCAAATATTTTATGGGCTGAATCCCCATGTACTGTTCAAAATCTTATTGTGTTATCAGTACATTCAGTGTTGTTCTTTATGTTTATAGAAAGGCCTTAAGTTTATGACATCATGATGTTATACTGTAAATTGTGCAGATCTTTCACATGATTGTTAGATGTCCATTCAGCTGTGAGATAAATAAAGAAGATTACTGGACCTGCTATTTGTGTTACGTTGTAGGTGGTCAACTGGTCATCTTGTGATAAGCATTGCGATATTTTATCTGTTACTAAACTATTCAATTTATATCACTTAAATATCACGAAGAAAAGAGCATCAGCGCATACCATGTGAGACTGGTTTCGCTTTATTGCATGTTGAGATTGAATTGAATGTTATTCTTTATGACATTACATACATTTTGTTTCTATGTGATCAATGATACAAACAAGATGACGTCATAGCTTAAAATCGTTCGCATACATTCTTGTTATAATCTTAAATGCATAATTGGCATGAAAAATACATACAGAGGATCGATACAAGACAGTGAGATACATATAAATATATAAAACTGGATCATAAAGATACAGATATATCTACTGAAAATTAAAGTGGAACTTTTCTGTTGCGGAAATTTATATGGCCAAAAACTGAAGAGTTGAATTAAATGCATTTGATGTGAACTATATGAAGTGTTTCGGGTATGAATGTATGAAAGATTATGCCCACTAGGTACGAAATATCAGGAGCAAAAAGAAGTTGATGTCAAATGCCTTATGGGTCAAAATATCATATACGAAATGTCTTGTGTATGTACATATGTGTTGTTTATAATGTGTCTAAGGAGCACATTGATTCTTATCAAAGAGGTGAAAACGTATAAGACATCAAGATTTAAAGGAAATTTAACAGAACTAATTTCAGGTAAATGCTTTTTACGAATAGAGTAAGTATACGCGACCACATGATCAGACTGTCTGAGAGAAATATCGACATGCAAGGTTTAAATAATTTGAATTGTACACGAAATAACTGTAAGTTACAAAGATCAATTTTAATTCTTAACTGTTTCATGGTTAAAACATATACATGCTTTATAAAATATCGCGGGTTCTATAGTAGTGCGGTTTTTGAAAGTGTTCGGTAGTTTTCCGCACTGCGTCGCCTTTCATATGCTTGTTTTTATGTACACTGGATGACCTTGAGTTACTTATTCTGCATTGTCATTTGATTCCGGGAAAATGTGGGGATTGTTGACGAGTACACTACTTTAAAATCCACCTGCTAATATCGCTGCTTCCAATTAATATCAGTACGCCATGTTCTCAAATTGAATCTATGTCTTATGAAAATCGCTACCATTGTAACAAATCGGTTAACCAGGTTTTCGTCTGATAAAGTCCAACTATGCTCTGAAAGCACGAGATTTCATAATTAAATTTTTGTTAGGAAGCAAGAGATCGAGTCTGTGGTAGCATATAGCAGTGAAAATGTGAAGTTCGTTACTGCTGTTTTCTGGTGGCTTTCGCAATTTACAGGTGTTGACTTTAGATCCTTTTTTGTACACAATTTATTACTTTCCGTTGGAACACTTTTTTGTTTAAACAGTATGTGTTTGACATGCAGTTTCAGTGATATGTTGATGGACCCATTCTTACGTACAATCCCGAAGCCAATCCCCCATCACACGTGGTTACAGAAGCATTGTTGTAATTCTCTCAAATACAGTTCCATTGCTGCAGGGAACAGGTGGCTCAGTGTTTTGGAAGTTGCATCCATTTTTTCAAACTGTGCTACACTCTGGACAACATACACATCAAGTTCCCAACATTAGAACAAGTATCATGGATATATTTGTTTCGATATCACCGCATTATCAGAATAACCAACCTTGCGTAATTTGGAATCTACTTGGCGTCTGATCATTGGTTCCAACAATCATCTGATTTAAACTGGAAATTAAATGCATTTTAGTGAAAAGCATTTTAGTGATTTTTCAGCACGTTCATAGGAAACTTAAATTTGTATTATAGGCCGCATGTTTCCTTACCAGTTCTTGTGTCACCAATTACAAACCTAATATTCACACATTCTGAAATACAATTTCGGAATAGACAAATTACATCAAATTTAACTTATTTGTGTGTCTTTATTTAAAGCAGTATACATCATACACCGATATATCGCAAAATTATTGCAATTTAGGGTGTTTCACAAAATTGAAGCCGGGTCAGATCCACTCTTTTATAGAAACTAATCTCGTCAAACATGTATACTACAATGCAAACTATTTATTTTGATAACTTCTTTTATATCAGTGAGTGCATTTCCTTTTAGCTTTTGTACTTGATGTAAAATAGATAATCGTGCCAAGAAGCAGTCTTTTATCGAGAAAATCTCTCATAACTTACGTCCGTGGATATTCAAAGTTTGGCAGCTGGTGGATCTCAAATAATTTGAAATTGGGGTATGCAAGACATGGATTCAATGTTTGCTCAAAATATGATTCCTATATGTGTACATTTATTTATCCATCAATGACGTGTATTATAATCTTTATTTTTGTCCCTCCTACCTGCCTTTATATTGCACACACGCAATAAAAAATTTCGAAAAATGGATGCATGCATGCCGACGAGCTTTCGTAAAAGGCGCTTCCTCAATTACCACATCGTCGCAACCGCCACATCTTTCCTACACTTTCAAAAAGTACTTGTGGGTCTTGTTTGGGTACGTCAATTACCCTTATCTGGACCGGGTGCCAAGAAATGTGTTTGCTTAATGTTTACATATTATACATGTAAATAAAATGTACTTGGGTAACGTTTCTGCATACAGCGTTACGGAAGAATGGTTTATTTTATTTTAAATTATTGAGTTCGGTTCACCCAATGCCACACGAACGAAGTCCGTGCAACGAGAAAACCGGTTACGTTACGCTCCGTGGCAATGGTTTGTACCATAACCAGTTTATAAGCCAAGTCAGATAGTATTATCACGACATGTTTTGTCATTTAACGGGAATAATCTCTAGCTGTAGATTTATGTGAAATATACAGTTACGTTCTTTTTTGCTATCCTTATTATGTAATGGAATTGTTTGATATATTGAATTTCCAATATTTATTAAAAAAATTTAAAGATAGACATATGTAATTTAATGCCATGATATTACATAGACAATAGTCTGATTTTGATGTTAGGCATGTCATATTTGTAGAGACGAGTTGTATTTTATTTTTGTGTTGCGTGTATTAAAGGATGAAACAATATCACAATTCTTCTAATTCTATGAGATTATTTTTGTCCGATATAGATTCATGTACGAACCTGGTTATAATAATAATCTAGTGCAGTATTTCTAAGTTACTGGTTTAATATGCAATAAGCAATTTCACGTAATTTATAACAAAATCATACCATATTCATAGTAGTGTGCATCAATTAACATTGATACCCTTAGTGGTAGTTGAAACATTGTTAATTTCTTTGTTTACTATTGAAACATGATCATCCTTGGTGATAAATCCATACATCAATCATCGCGATGGTTCTAAGACGCTTGCAGCGAGTCACACACATACAAAAAAGACAAGCCTGAACAGGAATGACCTAAAATGTTCCAGCGAAACGCCAACTAATGCGTAATTAAAAATGTGATAGCGCATCCCAACATAACATCAAGATTTACAAAATCTCCTCTAGTAATAAAATAAACATATTAGTGGGAGTAAATACCAAACAGTGTATAGCGGTGATGAAGGCGTCTAATAAAAAGAGATCAATATGCCCAAAAGGTGAGTTGAGAAGCACGAAATCAATACAACGGCATCCTTTCGCCCTGGATTTCCTACATCAGGAGACTATTTCTGCCCGCTCGGCACTTCCGCTGAGCTTTCACATCTATTTTCCGAGAACGGCGAAGAAAGCGACATTTATGGTGATAAAACAAAACACAACGGTTTTAAGCAGCAACGATACGATTGACCCGAATTCCGGGGAAAGCTACCGCCCTGTTTACGTTTAGCGTTTTCAACAGACAAGCTACGTTCGCAGAGTTTCTTTTCACACCGCCGTAAGCTGACTTACATATCGGGACCAAAGAAAGTGTTTCTTTGCATCTGCTCCGCATTCGTCTGTGACTGCGAGTTTAATCTTGATGAAGCCAAATGCAATGAGAATTGGAGCTATTTTAAAACGGTGTTAGCGGAAGGTAGTTCACCGGGTTTCCATACCTGTTATATTTTCGGGGTTTCCTCGTTGCTCGTCGCCCTCCACATTAGGTTCTCCTTCCTTAGACGCAAACAAGATTTGTAGTTCCATGCGCT